>QLNU02015360.1:103314588-103368442 GCA_006491805.2 Dysdera silvatica
CTGCATGCCACAAATGTTTAGGCACATATGTCAGATTTATGCAAAATAACGGCGCGAAATTCCCAAGTGATCGAAATGGCGTTTCCCAGAGTTGTTATATAAGGCCTGAAATAATTTAGAATGCTTAGAACGATGCCGAAGTCAAAGCAATTTACGAATGACGAGATTTTGAAGATTTGGAGGCTGAAAACTAAAGGTAAATCTGTTACTCAAGTTTCTGTTGCATCGAACCGTTCAAAGCGAGGCATTTATCGAGTGTTATCCTGGGGTGATCAGTATCAGCTAAAATCACGATCTGGGAGGCCTCGAGTGACCAGCATTCGGGATGATAGACAAATACGAAGATTGACTTCAAATGAAAACCTGTCTGCAAATCAAATAAAAAACACGTTAGCAATGCGAGTGTCAAGAGAAACCATACGTAGAAGGATTGTAGAATGCAGGCATTTGAGATAGGCAAAAATGCACCGCAAGCCCTGCTTGAAATTACATCATAAACAAGCACAACTACAATGGGCAAGGCAACACATATCATACAGTGACGAATGGCTGCAGGTGTTATTTAGTGATGAAAAAAAGTGGAACTTAGATGGTCCCAATGGCCTTTCGCACTACTGGCACGATCTTCGAAAACGCCCCTTAAGTCGGTTCAGCAGACTTCAAGGAGGAGGTTCAGTCATGGTTTGGGGAGCCTTTAGCTTCAATGGACAGACTTCTTTGGCGTTTTTGAATGGAAAACAAGATTCCAAGGCATACCAGGCAACTCTTGAAAGTCACCTATTACCTTTTGGCGAACTTTTATGTGGACGAAACTGGGTTTTCCAACAAGATAATGCGTCCATCCACACATCCAGGTCAACAAACGAATGGATGAGCGCTAAAAATATTACAGTTCTCGATTGGCCTGCTCTTAGTCCTGACTGTAATCCCATCGAAAATGTATGGGGCATACTAACGAATGTTGTGTATGCCAATGGAAAGCAATATCCGTCCGTTTTAGAACTTAAAAAGGCTATAGAAGAAGCGTGGTTTAATTTTGAACCAGAAACCTTTCAAAATCTTGTGCTTTCAATGAACGACCGCGTATTTAATCTAATACGAAGTAATGGTGGCTACATTGATTATTAAAATTGTTCATTTCCTTATGCAAGTGCTAAAATTTATGTTTGTGCCTAAACTTTTGTGCCACATATTTTACTTATTTTAAGTTATATATTGCAGCAAGTTCGCTACTGATGTGATTTCTGTTCTCAAATTTTTAATTTGCATATTACATGTGTTCATACTTCGTAATATTAAAGTTCCTACTTCTTCAGTTTTAATAGTATTTTGTTATACTCAAATTTGTGTTGTGTCTAAACTTTTGTGCAGGCCTGTAGATATGACGTAATAATTGATGTAGATATGGCATAATAATTGATGTAGATATGGCATAATAATTGATGTAAATATGATGCTGTGCAAATTCGTATAAATACGAATAGTATAAATTTGGCCCAGTAAACTGGGTAAGTACGGTTTTTTTTTCCTTTTTCAACCGAATACATTCAAAATATTGGAACAGACCCGGATTTATAAATGGGCACTTTGTGAAAATGCCCAGGGCGAAAAGTTTTAAAAGGAGGCAAACTTTTTTTTAATTGCAATCTATCTGCCATAAAATTCTATTGAATCGTCCTCCCCTGAAAAACTACTTCCCTTTTTATCCCAATTTAAAATTTTGAAAAATTACGTGAAAATATCAATATTTTATCTTCTAATAATGCACATAGAGTAATAATAACTGCCTCACCACTCATACTCCTCGATTTTCCCCATCACATTTAAAGGGAAGGATCGATGGAATTCGGATCGGGGGAAGGGGGCGAAAAATATCGTTATGTCCAGGGCGCAACGCAAACTAAGCTCAGGCCTGGTCCTGAAATCGATGTCCGACTTGCGGATGCCTTCTCCCACCATAAAAATACTAGTTTTGACGTGTTAGTTGAAAGTGTTCCCCATTTAAGAAGAAAATAAAAGCGTATTTACTGGGGAAAAGCACTAAATTGAGAAGAGAAGGAATTCCAAGAAACACTAAATTTAGAGACCAATCCTTTAACAGTTCAATGGTCATTAACGATAAAGGTGACGTTTCGACACTAAATAGCGTCTTGAGTTCGACCCCGGATTTGCATAGGCCGCTTCACCCACATTAAGAAACGTAAAAACGTAGTTTTTATGTGGCAAACGAAAACATTCGTGATAAAAGGAAAGCGAAATTGTATTAGCTGAGAAACACTAAAAGAATGGCACAAGACGTTTAATATATGATAGTTTGATGGTCATTAACGATGAAAGAGGTTTTTCGACACCGAATAAGGCTTTGAGTTTGATATTAGATTTGCGATCGTCGTCTATTTTTTTCCTCTTAAAAACTTTACCTTTTACAGCGGCAAATGAAACCAGTATTTACGATAAAATGAAAGTATAATACATATTAACTGAGAACCACTAAAATAGGCGGGAAAATACGTCTAAAATTTCAGTTTAATGGTCACTAACGATTAAGTAGCCCTTCGATAATACATAGTGTCGAATTTTGATACTAGAAGTGCGATCATCGTCTCTCTCTCTCTCCTTCCCCCTCTACCGTAAAAAATTAGTTTGGCCCTGTCAAATGAAGCAACATATTGGAAGAAATAAAATATAAAAGGTTTAATAGCAGGCAATGATAATTAACGATGAAAATGGCCTTTCGTCACTGCCTAGGATCATGAGTTCGATGCCAGACTTGTGAGTGTGGGGTTTTTTTGGTTTTTATTTTGAAATTCGGAAAAAATAAATGACTCCGTGAAGCAGACCCCTTCCTCCTCCAAAAATCGGCAAAAATTAAAAAACCTTCGTCGTCATATAAAACAAATATATTCATAAAATTATAGTTATTTTACCTTGTAATAATACACATAAATTTGTAATAACTGTCTCCCCCCCACTACATACTCTACAATTTTTCGTCACATTTAAGGAGTGGATCGACGAGAGTTAGATTGTGCCCTGGAAATCTCACACCTGAAATTCTGACCTATATTGAAACATAGACAGTATTCATTTCTTTTCCATCTTGTTAACTTTAAGAGGTGATGTTTCTAAAAATTTCTCGTGACAACTAGCTTTAGTACACTTTCTTTTGCAGATTGCGTGTGTGCTGTAAATCCTTTCCTCGAGAGACTTCAGGAAGAAGAGAAGAATGACTTCATCATGGATTGCCTTCGAACCTTGGTTGCATTGAAGTCCGCTGAGGTCAACAACAGAAACAATGCCAACAGAAACAACATGAACCTCAACGACCGTCGATTCTCATATAAGTTACTCGTTGCACAAGGACGCAAAACATAATCCTTTGAATGTAATATTTTTCCAAGCACACGTCTAATATTTATTAACACTTTTTGTGCGTATTGAATATGACGGGGAATTAAGAGGTGTTTGGGGAATTACCTAATAAACTTTAAATGTGAAAATAACATTTGTTTGTAATGATGTTTATTTTAAAGTAGATAAATGTTAGTACCGGGTTTGAGTATAGGTAAATCAGGTCCGAAGATATCGGTACCCCACAGGGATAGGGTGTTATTGAGTAATTTTTAATCGTTATTTTATTCTTAAATCATTTTTTAAGCATTACTTTAGTCTTGATTTGAGTCCGAAATTTTCTACATCTGCATATCCGTAATTAGCTTATTGGTCATCACACTAGCTGACCAATCACTGTCTTATAAAGTTGCAATTCTGGCGTTTGGACCCACACTTTCTTATTTAGTCCATTGCCGATACTCCAGTCGCATGTATGCTGTGCGGAGCCTTACGAGCAGGGGCGGCTCGAGGTTGATTTTGAATCGGGGCGGTCTGGCAAGAATTGTTTTTGGCGCCACCCCACCCCACCTTCGGCGAAAACAGGAGATTTTCACAGATGCACAGTAATATGATGCCATATACCCTATAAAAGTGGTCAAAAGTTTTTGAAAGAATTCTCTAAACTTGTATCTGTTTAGAGAGATTTTCTACTGTTGGGTAAATTTAAAAAAAATTAACTTGACCAGTTTGGCGCCCTCATGCAAACGGGGCCCGGGCGGCTGCCCTTGCCTACAGGCGTTTACAGGCATAGCAATTAAAAAATTCTACATTTTCTATTTGATTTCTTCTTTTAAACTGATGACAATTCATAAAATCAGATGCCTTAACTTCAGTCTTGGAACCACACTAGAAACGTCAAAATTCAATGTTTTCAAAATTTTGTGCTAGAACTTCTGCGGTTAGCCAGACCACCTTTTTTAGAGGCGTATCCCCTTTCGACCTAGTGTCCATAAGAACTTTAATTAAGCACTGAGAAATGTGGGTTGACGAGGTTTTGAATTAATAATGGCTGTCCAATTTTTTTGGCGTTATTTAAACTTGGTTCTACTCGCTTATTACGACTTATAAGTGAAAATTTCAACTTCTTCAGTTTTTTAGAGAAATTTCTGAAATTGTTATGTAAAATATATTTCTATATAACAAAATATCACACCAAATTTGAAATTGATATCATTATAATTTTTTTCCAGTGTTTTCTTTATGTTAATTTTCAAGTACCGATAACTGAGCTAAATATTGACATCCTCAATTTCGATTTATTAATTTTTATCTATTATTAAACGATTAGCAAGAATATACCAATAAACACTTTTTCTTAGTTTTTTGAGTACAGTGTTTTGTCTTTGTTGTTTCAAGGAAACTGAACGATCGCGGCTCATAACATAAATTTCACGATTTGTCAACGAGTAATAAAGAGTGAAATATATTAACGGCAAAGAGCCCTTCATGAAAATTAATACGAGAAATAAATGAGTGTCATATTCATAAAAGTGGATTAGAGAACGCTCAATTCCTTCTATATTCAGTCCTAAACTTCCTAAATTTTTCACAAAGATTACATTAGAAATAATTCAAAATAAAAATACGCAAACCACGTAGTTAAGATTCCATATTTATTTAGCTTCTTTCAGTACAACGAGTCTATCTTCTTCAGAACACTAAAACTTAAAATACTGTTGTTCATCAAATCAAATTCAGGCCATATTAGTTCAAAATTTTAATCTCTGACATTATCGTACCAAAACTACTGATTTCATACGCTGATTCCCAAATATTCTTCTAGCATGAATTTAAAAAAAAAAACCTTGCTAAACTTAATTTTATAGCAAATTAGCTTAATTTTTCTAACAATTTATGACATAATTGAACTTGATTTTTATTCGTAGGTAAAAATGAATAAATGCACGTATGTGTGTAATATATTCTTCACGTTTTATGGACGCATATATAAAAACATGAAAATGACATGGCCAATAGTTGTGCCATGCTGAAAATGCCGTTCCCTCTTAGATCACTGCAGTTTGAGCAGCTTTAAGCGGGGTCACAATCAAGGGTGGAGGGGGTGACTCCGCTCTGGAATGTGCTATCTGAGGTAATATCACTCGCCAACAATGGTAATTTCACCCCAATGCTCTCTATGAACGACCGGTAATTTACCACCGTTTTCTGGCAATGTGACTGAGACATTGAATGTTAGGAAAACCAAATTAGTAGCCGTTGGATAAGCAAAATAAAGGTAATATCGAAAAATGAACGAAATGACTGTAACAAGATTTCAGTTATTTACAGGTATAATGTTATAACAGTTTGGAAGAAGTGAAATTCGAAATATTGAATAAAACAAGAGTTATGAACTAAAATGTGAAACCGTGAGCCAGAGTAACATAAAAATTTAAAATAGAGCCATGTTAGGTGTTTTATAAAACTACTTTAAAATATTGTTTCCAATATTTGAATTTGTTTGGACTAACATTACAACAGAAATAATTATTTCATGTTTAGACAAATTTACGAAACGTATATCTGTGGATTTTGTGTTTGTAGGTTGTGGGTATATAGAACTTCGATTTAAAAATAAATCAGTGATTTGTAATTATTAATAAATCAATATATATAAAGATAGAATACGTAATTTTGAAAAGCAACAGTGGTTTAAAGTCAAAAATTTTATATTTCAAAGGAAAACATTATAATTTTAAACTTATTTTCTAATAATTTCCATTCCCAAAGCTGGTTTTTATTAATTAGATTTATAACATTTTAATATAGATGTAAAATATTACTATAGCTGTTCACTACTTACGTTTTTCGCAAATGAAAGTATAGATATACAAATATATATAAAAAAAAGTAAAAAAAAAAAGTTTTTATCTCCTCTTTTAGAGTAAAAAATAGGCTTTTACCTTCAAATCCCTGAACCTCATTATTTATCTAACTACAATTTAACCTTTTTATTTTTACCCCGGTAAATAACTTTTATGCGATAGTACATGCTTAGTCTTCGAGTAGTATGTTCCCTTTTTATTATTCTTTGCTAAAATTAGATGTATATTCTTATTTTCATGTCTCTAGACTATGCTACGGATTACCTAGTGCGAGACTGTCGCCTTAAGGCGACATCCAAACAATGATATATTTATACGCAATCAAGCTTATTGGAAGTCAAACCCAGCTGAGTGCACCCAGCTGGCATTAGGCTTAATCATAACCGTTAGCGCTTATTAAAATTAAAATCAGCATGTTATTAATATCCTTAAAAATGGTCAAATTCCTTTACAGCTTAACGTTACTTAAGAAATTCAAATTCATTAAATTCCAAATACTTACTGTCTGCTTAACGTACGAAGAACAACACACTAACACATTACGTAAATCGTGTTTTACGTAAGTCGGAGTGTAGCTGTGACTTCAGGTCTGTCCATGCGTTCTTTGAACTGTCGATGGGATCTCTAAAAATCGCGAATAAAATTTATTTTGAGAAGAAACCAGAGGATTTTTAAAACTGACAGCCACATATTGTGCTCATATATATATAATTTGAAAAATAATGAACAATTGTAAATGTATGCCTGTGAAAAACACTATGTACTCCTAAAAATTATTGTCGAAACACTTGAAACGGCTTCTTTATATAATCGATATATGATTTACATAATAAATTATTATAAATTTTGTCAAATCTGAATTCCACCGAAAACAAAAGTGGTTTTGGAATAACGGTATCTAAAAGGAAAACTTATCAAAAATTCGCTTTTAAAAATTATATAGCCTTCTTAGACTCAGAAAATTAGCTTCTGTATCTATTCAGATTCTGTTTGTGAAATTTTAAAATTATAGGATTTCGTTGTTTCTTAAAATTCAGTTGTGCAAACAGGTAAAATTTAATTTTATCATGTTATATAATACAGCCATTGTAAATTGTTCATGTAACATGGGTATGCTGATAATACGACGTGGTTTCATTACATTATAATGAAAGTATATTTCATTTAATTTTTTGCGTTCATGTTAACGGCTTTGCTGTATATTAAAAAAGATCGATAAATTAAATTTTGTATCCAAGTTTTACTTGATGTAAAATTTTTTTGCTTGTCTTGTACGCTACAAGATTGAAGTACAAAAATCTTATGATAGGACTAGACAAATTTCGTATTGTTATGTAGTTGCAAATTTGTAAGATTAATTATTAGCAACTAAAAGTTCGTTTTTTCCTTATATATATGTATGCGTTGAATGTACACACCATATGCTTTTTGACATATTTATACATGAATACATAATGACAATTATATTCCTTTCTGCATGTATTTATAACTATATATTCATTATCTAATAAAAATTTTCAGAGATGATAAAATGTTATTGTCGAGTTTCTTCATCTCTTAAATTGTATAATATATATAACCTTAGGAATCTGTGATTTTTTTTGTCTTTTTCCTATGAGGAATCATTTAAAAAGTATGTTCTAACTCTTTGAGTTACGAAGATTATTCAATATATAGAGTCGAGCCCGCATAAGTACGCACCACACAGTTGCATAAGTGCATAAAATATAAAGTTTCGACATTTATTTTATCTTTTTTTGTTATCCAAACCAGCTTAACTGCATACCTATGACTTCATAAACCATAATTTTTTAAACATTCATGACTTCATAAAACATATCTGCTCGTATTTTCTAAGCCAAACTGGTGTTTATAAAATCACAGTAAAAGCCTTATTTTTAAAGTCAACGAAAATGTCAAAATATTTGGATACAAGGGTAAATTGAAACTATAAAAAGGTAAAAAATAATTCGTTATATTGGTGGTATTTCATATATTTTATACGATATATTAAATCAAGCAGATATAACTTATTCGTCATAACCGAGTTAAACTGTATGTCTTAAACTATTCGCCTTTTTATTGTACGTTACAATGAGAAATGGACTGAGTGGAATTTCATTTGGACTATGAGTTCACGCGGCCTCCCCCAAAAAGGGTTTAAGTTCTATTTAATTAAACCAGTCCAGTCCATGGAGGGATGCAACGCTCATGTCCTCTTTACTGACTTCCTGCATCAGTTTACCTGACGGTTGGGTTCTCAATTGGTTGGTGTGTGAATTAGTAACATAGTTTTTACGGAATATATTTATTAAGGTCCAAAAATATAAGATTACGACAATTAACAATTTAAAGTGAACAACGTCCATCAACAATTCCTTTAAGTTCAGGGTCAACGGCCCATTTAAATAACATATAATAAACACTTATAGCAACAACTTAACACATCGGGTGTTAAGCCGACTGTTGAACAAACCGGTTTCTATGCTGTACTTGTTAACTGACTAATCTGTTATTTTAAAATATCACAGAAATATATTAATTCGACTAGTTCAGTTAAAACGACCCAACAAATATATGATCACAAAAAAATTAAACCAACTGTTAAGAGTTACTGCTGTGCTCGGCAAACAATGCTCAGCATATAAAGTCTTGCCCAAGGACTCAAAGTCCTTTAAGTTAAACTCATTACCCCAATTATTATACATGCACCCACACGTCAATTACTTGGTTGAAACGCTTAGAGTTAACGCCTAACTAGTAAAAACGAAAACTCCGCTTCACCATAGGCATCCAACCAGTAGTTTCTTTTTCCAGAGCCAGGAGTCTCGACGAAAATTCTTTACGTCCGGAATCCAATACAGTTTCTTCAGATCGATGACCTTCGTGGAGCACTAGGGTGCCTGCAGTCTTCGGATCGACTACCTCCGTCAACCGCTATGGTGCCTTCAGTCTTTGGATCGATTACCTCCGTCGACTGCTACTGATCTGTCCCGTTTGGCTTACGGTTCTTGACCCTCCGATAGGCACTTGGAATCTGGCATCCGTGTTGAATGGCACATTGAACGAGAGCTTATGATGGCCGAACTCATCGGTCAACTATTACTTTATCATCGTCCCCGAGCACAACAGTACAAACAAAATAAAATCTAGCTGCTGACTATTGCACCCGACTCAGCGCCTGCGCTGGTTCCACAAACGAGTTGCCTTAAATTCGTGCCCTTGACCTTTATAGTCTCACAGTTACAACTCCCCAGATAATTTGCATGGTCCAGAACGACGCTCCACTTCAACTTCAGTTGTCAATTAATGTACACTTTGACCACAATAAATTTAACCTATTACATATAACAAAAACGTCACTGAACAATTTTATTATAATATATTACATGATCAAACAGTGGAAAGTTCCATTACAGGGATGGCAAAGCACCAACACGTTAGTGTTTTAACTCTTTATTGTTGACAATTATTGAGGCAGTTTGAGATAGAATTTATCATCAGGGATTGAAAACAGAACAGAACTTGATTAATTTGGAGAAGGGTTGTATTGAGAAAGTAAAATACAAGACTGGAGAGGTATATAGGTCCAACTAGGGATTGTATAAGCAATAGGAATCTAAAGCGGATGTTTATGACGGTACCGAAAGAGTCCAATGAAGATTCTTGAAAAGGAGTCAATTGGAAATTAGAAGTAGACACTGTGGGCATAGTCAAAAAAGAATTAACGGGTATTGTTAAATTCACCAAATTCTGTGTAAAATTAGGATTTAAACACCAAATGGAATGAACATGTTTAATTTAAAAATATGAGTGAATTAAAAGTTTTCGTAGAAAAAATTGAAAAGAAAAAAATTAATTATACTAAAATAAAAGGGGGTTACAGGAAGAGAGGGTGGAGGAGAGGAATAAAGAGCTAAAATATTTATTTAAAGGGAATTTCGAATTTTTAATAGATTTCACAATGAGGGGATGTGGGTGTGATTCAACATCGATAAAGGAATTTCTAGAAAGATCAATAATAATATTAGAGA
Organism: Dysdera silvatica; assembly: GCA_006491805.2. NCBI lineage: Eukaryota > Metazoa > Arthropoda > Arachnida > Araneae > Dysderidae > Dysdera > Dysdera silvatica. Next base: position 103,324,841 of record QLNU02015360.1, read on the forward strand.
CTGTATTTGGATTTGTATCAAGAAAAATTCGAGAATTTCAGATCAACTAGGGAATTTTGAAATTTTTCGGGAAGTGGTTTTAATCATTAGTCCAAATTTAAGAGCCGTAAATAACAATGTGTCTAATGAAAGAATGATAAAGATTTTATTTGGAAATGAGTAAGAGAGAGATGTGTAGAAAAAGCAGTTATTTTGAATGATAGCAAGTACTTCTAACTTCATTATTTTTAAATATATTTAAAAGCGTAGGCAAAGATCTAAGATGATCTCGAAGTGATTAACTTCACGATACCAAGAAATAGGGATTTCTATTTAAATTCCAAATATTATTAAGGTTAAGAAAGTCGGAATGCATATAGGCTTATAGTACTAAATGTTAGTTAGTCAACATACAGGCCTGCACAAAAGTTTAGACACAGAGGCAAATTATAAATAAAAGCGAGAATTTGCATTGAACTTCGCCGATATTGTATCTAAATAATCCTAGAACCAATAATAAATTGTGCAACTTAAAAGATTACCAAAAGTACTGAAACAAAATATCCCAACACCGTAATATTGGAATCTGCATGCCACAAATGTTTAGGCACATATGTCAGATTTATGCAAATTAACGGCGCGAAGTTCCCAAGTGATCGAAGGGGCGTTTCCCAGAGTTGTTATATAAGGCCTGAAATAATTTAGAATGCTTAGAACGATGCCGAAGTCAAAGCAATTTACGAATGACGAGATTTTGAAGATTTGGAGGCTGAAAACTAAAGGTAAATCTGTTACTCAAATTTCTGTTGCATTGAACCGTTCAAAGCGAGGCATTTATCGAGTGTTATCCCGGGGTGATCAGTATCAACCAAAATCACGATCTGGGAGGCCTCGAGTGACCAGCATTCGGGATGATAGACAAATACGAAGATTGGCTTCAAATGAAAGCCTGTCTGCAAATCAAATAAAAAACACGTTAGCAATGCGAGTGTCAAGAGAAACCATACGTAGAAGGATTGTAGAATGCAGGCATTTGAGATATGCAAAAATGCGCCGCAAGCCCTGCTTGCAATTACATCATAAACAAGCACGACTACAATGGGCAAGGCAGCACATATCATACAGTGACGAATGGCTGCAGGTGTTATTTAGTGATGAAAAAAAGTGGAACTTAGATGGTCCCGATGGCCTTTCGCACTACTGGCACGATCTTCGAAAACGCCCCTTAAGTCGGTTCAGCAGACGTCAAGGAGGAGGTTCAGTCATGGTTTGGGGAGCCTTTAGCTTCAATGGACAGACTTCTTTGGCGTTTTTGAATGGAAAACAAGATTCCAAGGCATACCAGGCAACTCTTGAAAGTCACCTATTACCTTTTGGCGAACTTTTATGTGGACGAAACTGGGTTTTCCAACAAGATAATGCGTCCATCCACACATCCAGGTCAACAAAAGAATGGATGAGCGCTAAAAATATTACAGTTCTCGATTGGCCTGCTCTTAGTCCTGACTGTAATCCCATCGAAAATGTATGGGGCATACTAACGAATGTTGTGTATGCCAATGGAAAGCAATATCCGTCCGTTTTAGAACTTAAAAAGGCTATAGAAGAAGCGTGGTTTAATTTTGAACCAGAAACCTTTCAAAATCTTGTGCTTTCAATGAACGACCGCGTATTTAATCTAATACGAAGTAATGGTGGCTACATTGATTATTAAAATTGTTCATTTCCTTATGCAAGTGCTAAAATTTATGTTTGTGCCTAAACTTTTGTGCCACATATTTTACTTATTTTAAGTTATATATTGCAGCAAGTTCGCTACTGATGTGATTTCTGTTCTCAAATTTTTAATTTGCATATTACATGTGTTCATACTTCGTAATATTAAAGTTCCTACTTCTTCAGTTTTAATAGTATTTTGTTATACTCAAATTTGTGTTGTGTCTAAACTTTTGTGCAGGCCTGTACAATAAATTGTCCTAGCTCCATTATATTTTAAAATGAATAATCAACTAACTTGAATTTCATTTTGGCCATGAGTTCGACGCCCAGAACATACAATGCCTTTTTTTTTCCAGAAAAATTAACAATAACTACAAATGAAATACGAAAAGCCATGTTAAACGGATTCCACATATCATTCGGATTAAAACTGTCTGCACGTTTCAATTTATAGTACTTAATTTTAATTAACAAATATACAACATGAACCACGTTTAAATTATATTTATTTTTCAATAAGTTATATAATTTTTAACATGTCATTGGATCTCGATCATTAAAGCGTTGTAGCTCTAATTGATGAAGAAATGTGTTTAGTTTTCAACGCGAGAGGCCCTGCTGTGTGCGCAAAGGTAACACGCTTACCCAACGATGGGGCTTTATTTGGGCCGCGGGTTCGACTCCAAAACTACCCACGATGTTAGTTGTTTATTCTTTCTCCAGAAAAGTTAATGATAACCACAAACAAAATAAGAAAAGCTTCGTCAAAATGCATTTAAGCTCCACATATCATCAGTATTAAACCTGCCTGTATATTTGGGGTATATATATAGTATCAAATTTTAATCAGTAAACACATAATAAACCATCTACATTTCCATGATACATAAATGTGAGAAATCAAATAAGTTCAGTATCGTTTGCGCAGTGTATTCGATTTCTGGAAACACATATCACTTTCACTTTCTCTCTTACTTTTTTAATTTTTTTCTTAATAAAGAGAATTTAAGATAACCACAATATGAAATACCAAATCAAATTCTCTATTGAAACTACATACAATATTAGGATTAAGAACGTCTGCACGTTTAGAGTTACGGTACTTAATTTAACCCAGTAAATTCATAATAAAATTTCCATGTTTCCATTATATTTTAAGGTGAAAAAGGGACTCTGTTCGATTTCCTTTGGGTCAACATTCTCACCACCGGAATAGGCTTCTAGCCCGCCTCCCTTCTTAAATTTGAAGACCACCAAATCAAATATTACCATCAAAGAGGTGACTTGCAAATTTATTATAAATCTCAAGCACAGACATTAATTTCAAAGGAGACAGGAAAATTTGAAAGAGCATTATCCGGAAAGCATGGGATCGTTAACACTTATTCATATTCCACCTTCATATATATATATATATATATATATATATATATATATATATATATATTATTACAAATGTATGCTTATAAAAAATAGGTATCTTTAAAGCGGTTAAATGGCAGTTTTGGCTATAAACCTTTTACAACGACCATGTTTCTAAAGCATCTTTAACTATAAAGATAAGCTAAACAATTATATCAAGGTAAGCGTTTAAAATTACTCATATTTAGAGCATCAGAAAAAAAAGGCCCTTTCTTGTAAAATTGCAGCAGTGAGCCTTCATTTTAGACAATTCTCGTTCTTTTTCGAGCAGGCTCAAACTGATTAATTAAACAAGCAGGTTCAACTTTTTTTTTTTAAATCGCTGATAATGTACACTTTGCAATCACGAATTTTATGGCAATTTATTCATTATTCAACTTTTTATAATTCACATCACTTAGAATTTCTAGCTTTTTCTCTAAACTCAACGATTCCTGAGCCTTGCGATTCACTTTAATACCTTGAAGGAATCAATGTAAAACTCATTTCTTCACAAGATTCATGCAAAGAAAAGGTAGACTGGCTTCCTTCTGATTACTTAATGATGTAAATTTAGGGGAGACGGAAATGAGACAATGAAAAATCATCTTATAGGACTTTTCAATTGGGAGTTACTTTGCATTTCACAGTATTTTGAAGCATTCAAATCATGCTATTTCACTTAATATAAAAAACTCATTAAATGAGCTTTCAAACAGTGCAAAAGAATTGTTCTACTAACCATGCTCTAGGTGGAGGAGGCTTTTTATTTTTTTAAATATCGAAAAAATGTGCCACGTATAGAGCTGAACATAACCTTCAAATTTACACGAAATTAGTTACACATGCTTTTCTAAGTTTAGGTGCCAAACACCATTATAACTGTATAACACTTTTCTCTCCATTTCAATGTATATAATAATTCTCTCATTGCAAAGTGAAGGAGATTTGATGAAGATGTTAGTTATGTTAAAATAATTAATTCAAAACAAAGAATTAATCCAAAATTCACTTTCAAATTGTCAATCAAAAACTTCCAAATTGGCCCTGTGGTGGTGCAGTAGTAATGCGTTCATGTAGCATGCCGTTAGTCCGAGTTAGACTTGCAAGAGTGTAATGGGAAAAAAAAAAACCCCAGAATTACGTAAACAATATTTTGGCCATTTCAAACTCCCTCCCCCCCTCACCCTGGTAAGCAAAAATTAACATTGGCTAACATAGGAAAATAAGACCAACGGCAACCCCTCCCCAAGGTACTTACATAATACTGAACACTCCATATTGTAATGAATAAACACGCACAAATGTAATTTCTAGACCACCTCCTCAACCCAAAGTAAATAAAAATCCTACATTGCTGGTTACATCCGTAACTTTCCATATACGTATATTGTAGATTAAATAAAATTAACCGGAATCATTCGTACAATATAATCGTGAATTCATTATGTCCATGATAACCAAGATTCACTGTATTTTGTTTTGCTTTAATTTTCTTACATATTAATAGCAAAGGTAAGTTTCCATTAATTTTAATACTAAGAAAACGTTCAGCATGACAAACACTCATAGACAAATTCTCTTTGCAATTGTTCAAATTTACTGAAAAATATTTTGTGTTTTCAAATTAAGTGAAGTGTATAATTGAGAACACAATAATTATATTTGGTATCATTCTCATTTTAGGCATTCCACCAAAAGTTGGCCCCTTTATATGAATGCCAAATTTTGCCAATTTAATATATAATCCATATGTCAAATATATTTATGCACATTTTCTGACAGTTTTATCTCCACAAAAAAGCATGTGCTTATCTTGAATACAGTGAAAATTTGGTTTTTTAATTTAGTAATTAAAAATTTAGATTCCAGTTTCTCCGGCGCCATGAAGTTGAGTAAGCGTTTGATAAATATTTTTTAGCATCATATGTTTCACTTATCATTTTTTTTTCATTCAAAAGGACGCGAGTAGAATCAGATTAGGGTGGTAGCAAAATGCAGGAAAAAATTTTCCTGATATTTCCTTGATATTTTCACGTCTGTGTTGTCAGCAAAGAGATGAAAAATATCAAATGTACAAATGTTATAATATGTGAAAACACACACAAAAAAAACCAACAACCCGCAACTTATGCAGCCCTCGCCTCAACGTATTACCACTGAGTCAGGGGCAATATATTGAAATGAGAGCACCACATTATGATTTATGGCTTTAACTCTTTAAGGTTTTTTGCCAGTCAAAACGGCCAGCAAAAAGCCTTAAAGGATTAACGAGACTTAAGCAGATTGTCTACGGGGAACAGAACTGGCGGTATTATGAAGTTGAAGTTTAACAAGTGTATGGAATTGTGTAGCTTTTCGATTCTGCAAGAATTGGTTTTCAGAAAAAATGAAGCCTAGAATATTTTCGTGGGGGGGCTTAGCCCCCTGGCTACAGCCCTGACGTGTAGAAGAATTATAATCCAAGAGCAGGTAAGTTGTTCAAAAGAGCAGTTCATGTTGATGAACCAATTTGCCCATTTCTAACATTTGCTGCCATTTTAGCAATCGGAAGTTTTTTTCCCCCCCCGATTTCCATGAAATTTTGAAAAATTCCCTGATTTTCCGGTTCTGTTACCACTCTGAGCATGCAACCTAGTTAGTATTTAACTAATTCCATGTAAATATGGATTTAATCTGCCCAATTTCACCAGCAAAAATGTACTGACATTTTCTGACAAATTTTCACATTATACCTTTTACATAATATTCAACCAATAATATATGTACATTTCTTATTGATTTACAAAGTCTATACCATTTATAAATTTTTCTACCACTCATAAAATTACACCCAACAGCTGTGTTTAATACTAACTTTCTGTGTAATTTTTTTTTAAGCAAAGGAAGTATTGCTTTTTTAAAATGTTATCATATTATTGGAAATCTTCATATATATGACTTACTACATAAGAACTTATAGACAACATACTTCAGAAAAAGAGTGAAAAACTGTTTTATTTCATAAAAATGAAATATAGCTCAATACATAAAACATGAAAATTAATCTTCATTATCTATATTGTTTACAGTGTCCAACTTTATACTTCCTCATAACATCGGCTAAAAATTCAAATCTTTCTATACGGTTTTTAAGTCGCTGATGAGGATTCTGAAAATAAAATAGCAAATTTATGAAGAAGCATGTTCTAACATTACTCATTAAACACTTTCTACTTATTTAAATTAAAATACAGACAACTTTTAATTGATATATAGTTATTCACGAAAATTTTTGCCGTTAGTCACAAAACAAAATTGATGAAAATTCTTTAGAAAACTAGAAAAGAGTTTACTATCTTAATCCTGAAACAAATTGTGTTAAAAAAAAAAATGCTTTGGCATGATTATGACACATGCTCATTTTAAAATATGTATCTTATATTTATCAACGATAAATTTTAATACTTCCCTTTGTTTTATTAGACAGTTCATTCAAAATGCAAACACATTTTAGCAATGCACATACATTGTAAATCTCCTAAACTTTTTAACAAGAATCTATTGTTAGGCCATGTTGTGTCAGAACCTACAGGACTGTCTCTTTTTCTCTTACACATAAAAACTTTAGTTTGAGCTCAAACATGAATGTCGAAAATTATTAAATATAATAAATTCCCCATGGAAAGTCACAAAAACTAACCAAGGTGGCTTTACATGTTGACCATTATTTGGCAATTGTGTTATCCCTGAGAAGAGTAATAATATCTTAAAACCTGCAGTTTTCTGAGAAATCCAAATCCCTATTGCCTAGGGAATCAAACCATGGACTATGGTTGACAGAAAAAATATTCTACAGTACCACTGGAATTGAACAGAAGTTGACAGTACGATAGATGGATGCAATACCTCTATGCTACCATAAAGTTTTTATTTCATGATATTATTTCATGCATTGAAAAATTCAATGTAAATTACATTTACACTGAAACTTAAACAGGGAATTGAGAATTTTCTATAGCTCTCCTCGATCGTAGTGCACAATTTAACGTACACATACAGTATATATATGTGGTTTGAACAAATCTTAATTAAATACAAAGGTGAGGGACATGATTTACAACAGGGAAATAATTTTTAAACGTTAATTAGATTTTACTGCAGTTCCATGCACCACTAATATTGCTGGCACAGATTTAACAATTTAATTTACTAAAAGGAATTCCACTACAAAATCTATACTTTAATAATTCAGTCAAGTTCAGCATTCTACTTTCAAGTATTTTTATATGTCGTTAAAAGCACAACAAATTAATATTGACAATGTATTCAATTAAGGTTGGAAAAAATGGTCTTCAGTGATGTATTCATACTTCATGCGAATACATTACTGAATAGATCAATGGATTTCCGTGATGCATTCACAGGAAGTACGATTGAAGTCGATCGTAATAAGTGTTGTGGAATAACAATTGGTTTGCAAGTTTTATGGCACAAGGTCATCAAAGTCATGCTGTATTGGGACCTACAGTTTTCTGAGGAATCTGAACCTCTTAAGAGCTAAGGAACAAATCCCTGACTACAGTGAGCAGCAGTTGGTGTTTTGTTTTGCACCACTGGGAGTCAAACCCGGGATAACAGGAACAATAATGAGTTAAAGAGAATGTAAAATGATTCTGGCAATTACAGAGCATGACTAAGCAATGTGTATGAAGAGCACTTTAAGAAAACCTTTAAAAGAAATAAGGAAAATGGATGCCTTGTTCAACTTCCATTTAAAGAAACCAGTTATACGATGCTAGGTGATATAAGAGAATAGCCACTCGATGACTAAGACTAATATGAAGAAGACTAGCAAGAGAACCAGACACATGGAACTCATATGCATAATTTGCTTGAATTGTACAGAACAAGGATAGCTAAGATCAGATGTGTAATTAGGGGAGGCTAGATTTGGCATAGCCCTCCCTAGAAAAAAAGAAATTGTAACTGAATGGTATGTGTGGAGCACTGGCATCGAGTGCTATAGCCACATCAGACTTTGAGGCTAGTCATGCCAATGGCTGGGACCTTCAGTTTTCTGAGGAATCAGAAATTCAGTTGACAGTAAAACCAAATCCAAGTTAATAGTACAATAAATGAACATATTTTCACTATGTCAATGTGGAGCATATGCATAATTTATGAAGAAATATGAATTACTAGGGTATATAGAACAGTTGGTCAAGAAACATAACTCAACAATGTATTACTATCTCTACAAGCATTGAGTTTATTGCCCAGATAAACATATAAGCAAATTAGTTTTTTTGACAAATCAGTGAAGACAACTGCAGGCATTGCACTCGATGACATCCATATAAATAGAGGTCTAGTATCTGAATATCTGTTCTCCATCATGATGCGATTTTATAAAGACAAATAAGCATTCACATAAGATATTCAAAAAATGAGACCACAAATCTCGGTTGATCCCATCTAGAGAGATTATTAGAGAATTATTTGGCAGGCAAGCATGCATAGATATAAAACAATATTTATTATGCACAGTGATGTATGGAACAGCCAGTGCTGCATATTGGCACAGCCCACGCCTTTATACAAATGACAGAAGATGAAGAACCAGACTTTTGATTAGCTGTGTTAGTTACAAGAACCGATTTTTATATCGACATCTTACCAGGCACCCAAAGCAATGATATACACCTTACAAACTCAAACTATTTGATCAAGATAGAAAGAAGCTGCATAAATGGTATGCAAACATACTAGTTGCTAAGGATAAGGAATACGTGTTTCAATAACCAGGTGAATTCCAATCCACGAAGATTTTAGGTATACTCTAGAAGTCCAATCTAGATCGTTTTTCTCTCAATGTAGAGGTCCAACAAAAGTACTTCACAAAATACACCATGCTGTTCATTATCATTAGAGTATTTGATTTCCTTGGATCAATTGGACCAATAATTATGAAGCCAAAAATCCTTCTGAAAGTTTTATGATTTCTAAAATTAGGCTGGTAAGGCACATTTCCAGAAAATAAAAAAACCTGACCGTGGAAGAAATTCATCAATATCTTGTATACATAAATAGTGCTTTTGTGGATCACTGTTTAATCAGAGAATACTGAAAAATTTTAACTTCATGGCTTATATATTATTAATGTCGAATTTAAAATTTTTTTACATCCTTGGAGAAAACATGACTAATATCACAAAAAGTATGTTAAGCAATTAAAATCATACAGTTAAAATTTAGTAGTGCATTGCTTATAAAAATGTGAGGTTAAATCAATACTTTTTACAGTTGAGATCATACCGTTTGTACGATTCTTTCCTTTTAAAATAGCCAGCATTAGTCATTGCCAAAACATCTATCGATCAATGTTTCCCCAAGATAAATAAATTTTAATATCTTATTGTAAATATATTTGCATTTTTAATCAAGAAAAGTGCACATCCATTACTCAAAGTTCGTTATGCCCTTAAAAATAGACATTTCCATATGAAGGATTTCAAATGATTAACATGTCACATTTTAACTACTTTAGAAGGATCTCTTCTTTCATGGACAAATTTTTCTGTTCAGTGAACGTCTTCTGAAGGGGTTTAACTGTACTTTTATCCTCGATCTTTAGCTTAGTTGTTATCAGACATTGTCACTGAATTTTTTATTTCTATAAACAGTGATGCCAATTTTATTACCTGGCGATTTTACAATGACATTACATTCACTTGAATGAATTCCTGGGAATTCAATTATATTAAGCAACTGATTTTATTAATTGGTAAATTTATTAACAGTGGGCACACTGCACATGTAATGTATTAAAACTGAACTTTATACGGTCTACAGAACCTTCACCCTTTCTATATGAACTAAGTAAGCATGCACAAAGTGTACCAATTATCATTACATCAAAACAATGTCAAATCTCACATGGCAAGACTATCAATAATGCTTCTGCGGAGTTCATACACCTTTATGATTAAGCAAGTTTCCAGATCTTTTGCCAATAGAGCATGTCGGAAGGCAGTTCTAGTGATCATGTAATGTGAGCAAACCAAGCCAATGACCATAGCACATTTGGCAGAAGCTGGAACTGTTATCTGATTCCATGTTATACGATTTATTGACTTGTATATGTGTTATACTGACACCAGAGAAGGATTTACCGTGTGCTAACATGTGTCTGTTATGTTGTTACTGCTCTATAATAAATTTTTTTTGCAATGAAATGGTTACTTGCTTCATAATATACGGACATCTCTAATCATGCTGTGTTCAAACCTATAGCTTTCCGAGGGATCTGAACCAGTAGCCCAGGGAATCAAATCCTGAAGTACTTTAGGTAGGCAGAGAAAAAAGCAACTGCTGGTACCAGTGGGAGTCAAATCCAGATTTTCTGAATGGCAATAAAACACATTACCTCTACGTCACTGCATTCTACAATAAAAACATAATAATTTCTCCATCTTTATTGTATGCGAAAAGCTTCATGGTGACAGAAATTTCTCTTCGCGAAGAATAATTTTTTAGCAATAGAGTGCATGGTGACATTTATTAACTGCACTTACAAATATATAGGAAAAAAAAAGCATAGAACTAATTAAAATCAATGTTTTCGTACCTGAAGAAATTCAAGAGTATAAGGCGATACTTTATGTGGTAAATGAAGAACCCAAATATCAGGTAGCACAATAAAGCTGTAACTATAACAACAGCCATATTTTATTCCAATATTATATATGCAAAAATATATTTCAACCTTTATACATTAAATTTTCATTTAACAAATTTTAATATTGTTTAAATTACTTTTCGATGCTTCATAGGTCTTATTTTGAGTCAAGTTATAATCTTTTTTGACCCATAAGAAATAAATAGGGAATTCAACTTTAACAAACATAACAGTATGAGAAAAGCTTCATCCATTGCCATATTCAGTAGACATGTGTTGTGAACAAAGTTGTCATTATTAATTACTGGGTTTTTAAAGTAAATGAAACACAAATTGGTCTTACAAAATGAATGAATGACCATTAAAATATCAGTTGTCCATTTGATATTATTCGCAGAATCAGTCACTGAATGGCAGGTGCACATACAAGATTTAAAATTATATTTTTGGAAAAAAAAAGAGGGGGACATCAATAATTTTGTACACAGTCTTGCAGAATGGGCTGGGTCCTTCGCCTTTCAGTGGTGATGTAGTAGCATATCGTTCAGAAAATCTGTGTTGAATATCACACAGCTACTGAATGATTAAATAATGCCAGCAGTTGTGATGTAGTCAACTACCAAATCGTTCATAAGTCTATATTCTTACAGCTAAAGACCAGCAAAAGTCATGCTGAGCCGGAACCACCAGTTTTCCAAGGGATTCAAACCTCTTAAGGACTAGAGAACCAACTCCTGTATATGTGTGTATGTACTAAAATGAGCAGTTAGTTGGCATAAGCATCCTTTTTTTTTAGCACCATTGGGAGTCCAAACCACATTAACAACATACTAAAATAATGCATTACCACTATCACTGCAGTAGGCTTTGCACATATTTCCTAACATGAAATTTAAGGACCTTTTAGGACCAGAAAAAAAAATGGACCTATCTGCAACAGGGAATTGAATGAATCAAACATAATCAATTTCATACTTATAATACTATTTTAAGAATAAAATAAAGGTCAGGATGTATTATATATAATTAAACATAATCTCAGAATTAACCATTATGAAACAAGAAGAGTTGAGAATGAAAATCAACTCCCTAACAGTGATCAAGTAGTTCACTTTAAACAAGATAATATAAATCAACTAAGATCAATAATTAAAGTTAATGGGTTTCAGATTTATAACAAATTCTAATTCAATATATAATATTTATAATTAAAATTTTCCTTGATCAAGGAACTGAACATCACAGATAGTAAAATCCCAGCTGTAGAGTTCGAAGTGCACCAGTTTTCGAACAGGTTAGGCAAAATTTCATAAAGGGGCTATGTGTACTCTTTAATTCCTTCATTTGGAGATATGACGGTCAGTCAAACATATGGCCATCTTTGTCATGAAACCATGTAAAAGCAAAACCTTCCAAAAATGCCATTTGAGGTAGCACTGTTACTAAATCAAGTATCTCTTGATCAGTGGAACAGATTGTCGCCACATACATTGTGACTTCAGTTTCAAAATTTCAGGAAATAGGCTAACAAAAAAAAAAAAATTGCAAAATGCCAGTAGGGGATGCTATCATCTCTTTTTCTTTATTTCTTTTCAAAAGTTCTGCCTTTGTTCTCTAATAGATCACTATATCAATTATTGACTCATTGTTGTTTGTGAATTTTATGGCGAAAGGACAGCAAGCATAAGGCAGCGTCAGAATCTGCAGTTTTCCGAAAATTCCAAACCTTTCAAAGCCTAAGGAACAAATCCCCCAGACTACAGTGAGCAGTTTGACAGTGATTTTTCTCAAACATGTTACCACTGTAGGGTACATCATTGAGCCAATGCAAAATTAGTTAGGAAATTTATTCATTAATGTCAAATTTTTAGTCTACTACGTCATTGCAGCAGAGAAACGTATGCCTACAATGGTGTATTCAACTGTGAACATGGATGCAGGAGTGGCATCACGTTATCTTAGACAAATTCCAGTTCTGCACACACCATCATCATACGAGCCCAATACCTGGAGGTGATGATATGGGGTGCTATTGGGTACATATCACGATCACCTCTTGTTTATGTAGCCGGTACTTTGGACAGCTGTCGTTACATTTTTGACGTATTATAGCTCATAGATGTGTTCTATCTTCAAGACCTCTGTCACGCTACCTTTCAACAAGACAATGAATAACAACAGGCTGCCCATACTCTTTTAACTTTGCTTGATACAAAGGGTGTTTGACTGTTGCCCTGTAGCCAGCATATTTTTCAAATCTTTCACCAATTGAGAACATTAGGTCAATGACTGCCGAGAGACTGGCATGGCACTACCCACCAGCCAGTTTGATAGATGAACTCTGTCATAAAGTTATAGCCACATGGACTGCTGTTCTAAACTCTGTTTAACTAAATATCCAGCCAGATTAGAGCTGCTATTGTTGCCAGCAGCAACTTTTCAAGGTACTGATTTTTGCATGCTTTGTACCTCAAAATTACTTGCAACTTCAGTCATGTTTTCCTCATATTATACCGTATGTGTACATAAATGATTCTGCCATTTGCTTTCTTTCCTGGTACAACAATTTTGATGGCCAGTAGTGTATTTGGGTTTTGTGGAAATTTTATGATGTTATAAAAGGGGAAAATAACATTCATATACAGTTCCCCAGATGACTTCACAATTTTGACTAAATAACCAAACTGTTGCTATAATCAGGTTAGACTGTATAACAACCCTATACTGGATGAACAATAACAAATTTGAATTATTTTACTAATTTCTATTGGCCTATTTTACATCTATCAGAGACACATTTGGCTAAATTACACATATTGTAGCATGGTATAACATACTTATAGAACATACATAATACTACAGCATCAATACTCTAACAAATATAGGCTTTTCAGATGGTAAGGAGGAGGCCTACTTATTACTAGATAAATACCGATAAAAGTGGGCATTCAATGCAAGTTCAAAAATTAATGTAATATTAAAAAGCTTTGAAAAATACTATTTGTTCTGGGCCAATGCCTATGGATTATATAAAAATATGCAGGCTATTAAAATTATTGATTGTTAATAGAACGTATTTTTAAATTTAAAATATGTTTTTACTTTGCTGCAAATAATTCCGTAATATGAGTCACTTTATTCATGCCATAACCAAAAAATCTTTCATCATACATAGGAAGATTGCCTGATTTTCTGAAACACAAAAAATATTATAGTTATACAGCATTTAGCTATACAGTTTAATAACTTAAAAAAATTGAATACTTATACTTAATAAACCAACTTCAAGTGTTTAAAAAATGGTTGCTGATTATTTTAAAGTTATTTTGAATTACAAATTTTTCTACAAAATTAAAAAGGATGAAAGGTTTCACCATACACACACACATGCATAACGAGCATAAACGTGAAAGAAATGACATATTAGAAAATTAGGTCAACAACATTAATAGCAAAAAATTAAGAATCTATTCAATTACTATGGAACTGAAAACACACACACTATATATCCTATTAATGACCGAACACCTAGCAATGTGTTAACCTGGAGTGGTATAGTGCCAGTATGACGTAGGTCTACTTTTTGACACTATCAGAACCTCTGCACTTTGAGGATAATTTTCAGCTATTTTACAATAGATGTCGGTAGAAATTCATCTCATTCTTGCTTCAACATGGCAAATAGCTGTGGCATTTTTTGGATGACTTGGTTTGCGCTCTTAATTGGCAGTCTAACTCATCTCGATGGTGTTCAATGCAGTTAAGGTCAGGGTTTTGGACCAACCAGTTGAGTTCTTTCACTACCATTTCCACAAAGCACTAAGTTATGGCTTTTGCTTTATGAACTGCTGCATTATCATGCTAAAAATGAAATTGCCTAGTTCAAAGATTTTGCCGGAGTGTAAGCAGCACTGAATTGTCCAAAACTACTTCATAGGTATTGGCTATTGGTATGCATAGATTCAGGAACACCACCATAAAAAACAGAGCTATACCATGATTCCACTTTATCTGAATTTCATAATCTGTGGGGAAGGATCAGTAGCATAGTTAAGGGGATGGTCCAGGCCCACAATTAGGAGGGCAGCAATTAGCGCTTAAAAACAAAAGTTGTTTTGTTACCCCATTAGGTATAGGCGGCAATGACAGTCACTTTCCCCGGGCGGCAAAATATTTAGCTACACCACTGGGGGATACAGTTTTGTAAGTAGCATTTGTTATGTCCACACATGTCCATAAGATCACCATAATGTGTAACGTAATTTATCACTACACACAGGATGTGCTTCCATTGTTCCAGTGCCCAATGGTGACACGTTTTGAGTCACTGTAAATAATGGGTAATACGCCATGTAGTGATCATAGATTTATGGACTGCAGTTAATTCATGGAATCTAATTGCAACCATCTCCTGACAGATGTTATGATTATCATTTCTTGACGTTGATCGGAGGTCTTACAGGGTTCCCACTCTTTTTCCAAAATAAAAAATAAGGAGTTTCTAATTACCTAAATGATCTTTTCTAAGGACCAATTGTGGTATGCCAAAAATTATATTGCAACTTTACTGCATCACTATCGATAAGTCAATAGTTCTTAAACTTTTTACTCTTGCTCCCCCCCTTTAAATTTACATGTGGATGTCTCTCTCACGTGCCCTCTTCCAGTTTGACCTAGTATATGAATAAAAATACAGTCGAGTCTCTATTTAACGAAGTGCCATCGTTCCTCTGAAAAACTTCGTTATAAGGAAAATTCGTTAAATAGAAATTAACATAAATGATGAAACTTAATTTCGATAAAATGAAAAAAGCTAAATTTGGACAGTAAAAACTAAGTTCAGTAGACTCTTCTTTTCTTACGAATTTAAATATTTTTTGTATACAAGTACGTACAAATTAATAACAAAAAGCAAAGACCAGGCTTACCTTGCATATGTATGATCCTCATACAACATATTTGAAACAGAGAAATAATCACTAATTTTGCTTTGTACAAGTATCTTGTTAAAAACGTTTTATTTATAGAAATTCTCACACTTTTGTAAATATCGAAACACGTCATCTGTAACTTTTTTTTTAAACTGTAATCCAATCGGATTGTTTCGAATGCTTTTATAACTTCATCTTGTGAAAGTTTTTCAATAGTCTCTTCATTTTCATCATTACCACCGTTTACTGAAAATTTTTCATTACATTTCTTAACATTTTGCAAGATTTCATGCTCCATAGGATATTCGACGTTCACATCATCAACGTTCAAACAACCAGAGAGCTTTGCATGTTCCCTACTTGCCTCTCCCCATTGAGTTAAGGTAAACAAAAAAAACCAAATCAAATTCTTTATAAAAAAAACTTCGTTATATAGAAATTGTTTTTCTTAATATGGAAACAAATTTACATGTTAATGTCATTCAAAGTCAAGGTTCTGTCGAAAATTTCGTTAAATAAAAAAATTCGTTAAATGGAAGTTCGTTATATGGAGACTTCACTGTATTTCGTTTGCTTGGTGTACGTATTTTTTTGTATGTGCACACACATATTTTAATCATAAAAAATGAATATATCAGAAAAATTGGAACAGTTTTATATTTAAATAAATTCAATATCTAATCCAATACAAAATATTTTAGCTTTTAAAAACATCAGTATTTTCTTTTCATCAGAAAGCATAACTAGATCTACTTGTGTTCCCCAAAAAAAAATTCATCATTAGCATTTATATCCTGACTGTAGAAAGCAATTCCCCAGATTATCATGTGACAATAGTCACCTTTGTGTATAATATTTTAACTTGCCTATGTGATATGTCTGTGTGCGTACGAATATGCAATCACCTCATATCAGCATGTAAAGTCGAAAATCATGACCGAATTGTCCCGTTCTGATTTCACGAAAAATGAAAAGCAAAAATAGGACTTCTAAGGACCCGTGGGAATCCTGTCTTAGGTCACCGTTTAAAATGAAGTCTGATGGCTTGCCTTCACTACACATTGAAAACATCGACGCGTCTGTAATTAGTTTCTTTTTTTTTTCTGTTTTAAAGCTTACAAGATCTGGGTTACAACACCTGAACTGAAGGTTGCTATACTTGAAGAGATTATAGCAATAAATCCTGAAATGACCCACTAAGTAATGCAAAACTTCAGAAATTGACAGTAAATTGCACTATGAATGAAGGCTGGTATCATATTCAGAACCAATTGAAAGTAACCTTATTTCCATGCACTTTTGTATTATGTTAGTTTCCATGCTTTTTTTGCCAACCTTTAAAATTTAGTAGCTTATATTTTATTCATTTTTTGCCACACACTGCATATACAGTAGGATTACCATATATCAAAGTCAAAAGCTCCAAACAATTTTTTTATGTAATGAGTAGGACTTCAAATCATAGTGTTCACATAAATTTAATATATAGAAGTTCTACTGCATGTGTATTTTTTGTTAGATACAGAGACAATGATCTAAATTAATATTATTTCTGTAATAATAATCTGGACAAAAAATATGTTTACTAACACATTAAACTATTACATCCAGGTTTAAAATAAATAAATAAATAAGGCTTACTGTAAAATGATATAAGGCTCATATTTATCACTAAAAGTATTTACATGGTACGGTTTGTCAGCTCTATACCATTTCCAATAATCAGTCATACGATGTGAATCACTTGATTCCGACATTCCTATTATTTATCAAGGTTTTATAACATATTAAGAAATATAAAAAAAAAAATATATATAGTAAACATATAAACATACAACTAGTTGACAACGATTTCATAAATTACATATATTTTCTACTGCAGTGTTACCATTAGTATGAATTACGAGTTCAAAGAAATACACAACCTAGAGATATAAACAGGAAATCATTTTCAAATTTGTCACATGACATTTTTATCTATAATTCCAAGATACACATTACATTACTAAGTTTATATAATATATAATGTAAGTTTGATTAAAAAAAGGATACTGAAAGGCAAAATAAAGGGATCTTCACGATGAAGTAATTGCAGAAGTTCCTCCTTTGTTTGTGGAACACTATCACTTTTCTACTAAAAATGAATTTAATGAAATAAAAAATTCAAATAATAAAAAAATAAAAAACCCAGAAATAAGATTTTAACTTCACCTGGGGTAGTTCAATATACTGAAAAGCTGGAGCTACAAAAGCTAATTTTTGACTATGAGGAAAATGCTTAAGAGATGAAACAAATCTTTGTTGAAATTCAGGAGAAGGCTGAAAATCTGCATCTACTAAGAGAATGAACTTTGTTTTTGCTTGCCTATATAGAAAAAAATACAACAAATTAAAAAAATATATACAGTAAAACCTCCCAACAATGATATCCAATATAACAATAAATTCCTCTACAACAATAATTCTTCT
Source organism: Dysdera silvatica (assembly GCA_006491805.2). NCBI lineage: Eukaryota > Metazoa > Arthropoda > Arachnida > Araneae > Dysderidae > Dysdera > Dysdera silvatica. The sequence continues at coordinate 103,343,000 of QLNU02015360.1, forward strand.
TGATTTGTATAATGAACCCTCCCTATAATAATAACTCTCTCTACAACGATAATTTTTCTCGGTCCGTATAATATTGTTGTAGAGAGGTTTTACTGTATATAAATATGTTATATAAATGTTAAATTCAGATATACAACTTAATCAATTACCAATATTCATTACAGCTCAGACACCAGAAGGGGGTTTGTTTGAAGGATATATATATTGTCATTGCGTGGGTAATGTGGCATTTTTTTCAAAAATCAGGTTTTTCATGCCTTTTTTAAAGGACTTTCTGCACAAATTGGTAATATCTGCTATGTGCTATGATGAATAGTTTTTTTCTTATAAGAGCATTTCAATAACTGATAAGTGAATCCGCTGAAGTAATACCTGCAATGTGCTCTTTTTCCACATAGCAAGTATTGCAAACGCTTTAGTTATACGATGCTCTATCCACGCTGAATCACATAGCAGATATTGTTGCATCTGTTATTGTATAATACTTTTGTTTACAGTACAACATTTAACTTTAATGCAGTTTCATATTGTATAAAATACTATCATGATTTTAAAGTCTATAGAACTGTTGAGTAACTTATTGTAATGTAAAATGAATAAGGAAAACAAAATGGCAACATACTAGTTACCCTCGAGATAGTAAATGGAATGGGCCTTGGAGAGACAATTGCAAGCATGCATTGAAAATCCGATATCCAATCAAAACCACGCATTTTCAGAGAAGCAAATTTTATGTGAGTAGAGGACTTTTGCGACGTGGGACAAATTTGTCGAATTAAGAACAAAAGCACAGTTATTACTTTGAGAATTCGGGTCAGTCATTTTTGAAAATATTTTATTAGATTAATGCAATAGCTAATGATACAGATTTTGGTTTAAATTCTTATTACACAAAATATTTTTCATGGGTAACAGTACAACATGTCAAGTAACGGGGTATGATGAGTAAGCTAATTGTTAGAGTAAAGGCAGTAAAGTTACCATGTGTTTTATAAACTATGACTGATAACTCCGTTCATGAAGGAAATTACTCAGTTTGAATTTCAATAGCATTATTCAGTCTAGTTTAATTATGATTATGTTTAAAATGAATGTTGAGTTTAACAACTGGAGCAATACGGAAGTTACAAAAAACCCAAAGGAGCATGGAGAACATCATGAAGGAACTGCACAGACGTATTAAACTTGGCTGGAGTGTTTTCAGAAGAAACAGTTTTATCCTGAAAGGAAAATTGCCTTTTTGTCAAAAAAGAAAGGTTTTCAACCAGTGTCTATTGCCAGTCCTTCCTCATGTCTCAGCGACATGGTGTTTAACAAACGCAGCAATACGGAAGTTACAGATAACAGAAAGGAGCATGGAGAGGTGCATGCTTGGAATAACTAGGAGAGATCCAAAAAGAAACAACTGGGTGAGAGAGCAAACTAGAGTAGAGGACATCATCGTTAAAGCAAAAATGCTGAAATGGCGATGGGCTAGGCATATCGCAAGAAGATCTGATCAACGATGGACAACAGAAATTCTGAACTGGATTCCAAGAGACCACCGAAGACCTAGAAAACGTCCTCAAACTAGATGGGTGGATGAAATAAGAAAAGAGGTTGGGGTGACGTGGAAACGAATGGCCCAGGATAGACTTGTGTGGAAAGCATTTGGAGAGACCTTCATCCAGCAGTGGATAGATAATGGTTGAATATGATGATGATATATATATATATATATCATGATCATCAACAACCATTTTTAATTTACTGAAGAATGGACATCTCTCTCTTACCGCACATATATGTAGTATGGTGAAAGAAATACAGACGAATCAGCCTTAACCCTACCACATTGGCAAGCACCTCGGTTGCCACAGACAAAGTTCTACACTATAAGGTGAGACTCGTTGTGTCACCTTCCTATGGAGTGACCACTACCCAAGGCTGCTTTAAGGCGGCAATCTATCGAGAGCTGATATCCTTAGCAGAGGACAGCTGTGGGACATTATACATATACTGGGTGCCTCAAAACTTCATGTACAAACTTTGAGGGCAGGTAGAGAACACCGATATGAACCACATTCACATAGGGAAGCATGACTGGAAACAACACCCATAGGAGATAAAAGAGACAAAGACACAGCAAGAACGCAATACAGGAAGCAGTATAAAGCACTTTATTAGGCAAAACATAACAGCACAACAATTGGTAGACACAAAATACAGCTTCAAAAGAGGCTTTCAAAGTTCCAACCATCCACAGTGATATGTATACAAATACAATACACCATGCACTGGCTCAAGATGCTCCCGTTGAAGCTGTAACTGCATATATGCTTGTGCCCGGATTAGTTTCCAAAGCATGCAACATAACCTCTTCTATGACAGGTGTTCAGGTCGATCATGGCTGCTCAGTATCATGCATGTTACACCTGAAGAATCCATACTCACATAGATTCGGATGTAAATATGTAATGATGTGGTACATGTCTGGTTGGGTACCTTTCCCGATAGATTAGTACAATGACACATCCATTACCATCAGCTAACCCATGCACAAAGTGCATGTCTGCCAACTCTGTGTTAGTTAAATGATGCACACTCTCCATATGATGTTGCAAGCTTTAATGAGGAAGCACGAGAAGCCAACCTGGAGTGCTGGCATACAGTGCCACCTATCCATTTCTGGTCATGCCTCCTTACGTGAATATGGTTCATATCGATGTTCTCTACCTCCCCTCAAAGTTTATACATGGAGTTTTGAGACACCCTGTAAATATATATAGTATATAGGGACATTAATATGAAGTACACCATCATTTTCAGATTTGTCAACCTGAATGATAGTTACCGTAAAAATGTATGTTGTTAAATCCAGAGGTGGCCATACTAGTTTGGGGGTCCTTTCCTGCATGCCCAAGCTTCCTTTTGTAGAGTGGGTTCAAAGGCAGTATATTAAGTAGTAAGTCTTATTCCTTGAAGTAGTGGGCTTTATATGTTTAGTACAAAGAGTACATGACCTAATATGTGAATATTCAATTTATTCTTATTATAAAATGTTCGTTGAAATCATTAGTCAAATAACAATATCTTAGTGGTGAGTGTTTTTGTTTATGTCATAACACTTCAGAACATTTAACGTAACAGTCAAAGACAAATACTTTCATAATTACTCAAAATGTTGTGAGATAGAAGACAAGATGAAGATGGGCCTTGTTCAAAACAACACAACCTGGTTACAAGACATGCATTATTGTCAAGGTTTCAGAAAAATCAAGTCTCATATCTAAACTTGTCTTCACAAAGTTATAATTTAAACCTATTAAATGAACCTTGGAATGAATTGGAGCAACACATTAGGAATTTGTAAAATCTGCTTGTTTCTAAACAAAACCTGATGGTGGAACTACAAGTAATATGATAATGCACGCCTTAAAGCATATTCCGAAAAATCTGGTGAATAAAAAAAATATAGAAAGCATATAAACTAAGAATTGAAAACTATATTAAGGCCAAAATAGAACAGCCTAGTGCTAATTTACAAAGTAAAATTTAGTTCTTTCCGACACTTCTAGTATCTAATAATTCTTGACCATATAGTGTACAATGGGTCTATCAAGTTCTATTTGGCTTTTAAATGACTAAATTATTATCAGGAAATATAATAAAGACACGAAACAGGTGCCAAACTGAGAAAAGGTTAAAAAAAGTTCCTTTTAATGACACATTAATGATAACATTTTAGATCATAGTGTTTAGTACCGGAGAATGCTACATGCTTCAAGCCCTTCCCATTAACACATACGGATATATGAATGTTAACAAACCTTAGAAGCAATTTTATTTCATTTGAACCATGGCTTCATGGAAATTATGGTACAACTCACAGAAAAATGAACTTTCAGGAGTCTGGTAGGGTACGATCCCACATCTCTTGGTTGCTGGTCAAATGCTTTGAACATTAAGCTACCAGTGCTCTATCAGTCCTCTTCCTGTGAGTGTATTTAAAGCATTTTCACCATGAACCAGTTATTCTCGGAAAATAGACAGTACTGTAGCTGCAATTTAAACATCAGCTGAAACCAGATTTTTAAATAAGTGATAGTCGGAAACATGACAGACAAGGTTTTAGGAATTTTTTTTTATTTCATCCTAACCATGGATTAATGGAAATTACAATGTAATAATGGTCATCTAAATTGTTGTTTTAGCCGCATAAATAGGTAATATATAGCAGGACGTTGAAAATAGCCTGTGCTTGTCTGCCAGAGATAAATATTTCACAAGTAAACACTATGCCTCTAGGATGACAAAGGGCCCCGTTTAAACAAGTTACAGAGTTTGAACAGGAATTAATGAGCAGCCTTCGTGATGGGTTTTTTCTTATCATGCAATAGCAGCCTGAATGAAGCATAATGTTGTGACAGTGATGCAAATGCGGAAGCAATGGCTGAAAGAACTGGTCATGCTAGAACTGCATGACTGGTTTGAGCTACTTAAACATGGGTGGCAAAAATTATTGTATAATAAAGTCCCCCATGAAAAAACTCACAAAAATCTCGCCCCGGAGGCTTTTCTGTGTTGACCATTATTTGGCAATTGTGTTATCCCTGTGAAAGGTAATATCTTACATTAGAGTTTATTGGCAAGTAATCCCTCAGTCGTGGCATTTTTACTATGCTCACACCTAATAAAACACTTATGAAGTTTTGAATTTCAAACACGGATTGTAAGGGGCTCCACCTGATACCTTTTTTACCAGTAGCTGCTTCACAGATTTTAGCATATAAATTGGTATTAGTCTTCAAAATTTCAAAGATATTCAGTGTGAAAAAAAGCATAAAAAAATCGAGCACTCTCAATCTGGGAGGTTAAGTTGTGAATGGATCGACTTCCCCAGAAAAAAACGAAAATTTTATGTCATCATTGGTGACATCTTTATGCCAAGTAAAAGTGTCTGACTGGTCTAAATTGTCTTCTGGATCATTGTCACTGCATTTGAAACCTTTGGGCAAAACTGATGTTTCAAGACTGCTTTTACTTTGAAGATTGTTTTTATTTTGGCTTTATGTGTTGGAAAAATCCGAACCTATATCGTTACCTCTTTCCTCGTTACGGTTTTCCACATCTGAACAATTTTCATCAGAGTCATCATTCAAACAAACCTCAATTTGACTGTTTGTCAAAATTCAAAGGCGATGTAAGGCCATAAATTATGAGGACATCTTGCCAGTCAGGCACTTTACGAAAAACACTATCTCAAGATATCACCTGTTGTTAGAAATAAATTGGAGCTTCGTATGGAATAGAATATCAGGGTGGGGAGGAGGGGGAAGATAGCTGGTGTGAAAATCACTTAAAAACGAAATTTCTGGAAGCAAATTTCCAGCAATACATAAGCCGAGTGGGTGGGGGAATCCAAACGAATACATCATGCTTATGTCTTAAGTATGAAACCTTCACTAACAGCTACCTTCGAATAATGGACATACCTGTGGCAGTCATGATAAAGATGCCGTTTAAAAAGAAACAAATACATATTTTTGAAAAACCCCATCCTAAAATCTCATTTGAAGATGGGGGGGGGACACTTGCATTTCATAATGAGAAAATACATTGAAATTTCCATTTTTGACAGAACAAAAGGAAAAAACTCAAATTTTGTATCCTATATATGTCCCACATACAGGGCATATTTATGTTCTTACTTATTTATATTCAAATTTTCTAATATTTCATTTGAATTTGTGATCATTGTTTTGACATATTTTATTTCCTTTCATGTTTACTAATTTATATTAAATGCAACACCATATCTGTATTTACATAATAAATATGATTCCCTGTTTATAAGAGGATTTATACTTATTTTCGACTTTATAACTAATATGCTAGAAATGTGGTTAATTTGACTAAAGGCGACAGAAATGCATTTGGTAGAAACACTGTTGAGTATAGATTTTGGGGCCCTGAAGCTTAATTCTTGGAAGGCAGAAGTTTTATTAAATAAAAGCTTTCCTTATAAATATTTTGGTGAATTTTTGTGACCCACAGAACCTTCTTTCATTTAAAACTTTAAAAACTGCGGAACTTGAACCTTTTGAGGGATCATATTTATCAAGTATTTAGAATATTTCTCCACTTTGTAACTTTTGGGATCACACAGGGCCACTTTTTGATTTGGACCTCTTGGCCACAGTATTCCCTGATGCAGATAGTCATTTTCAGCAGGACAGTGCACCCGGCTAACTGATTTCAGATTGGTTTGAGGAACATGACTCTGAGTTCCAATTGCTTCAGTGGCCAGAACAATCACCTGATCTCAACTACACTAAGCATTTGTGAAACAAAGTGGAAAGGTCCATTTGGAACTTAGAAACACATCATCCAATTTGAAAGAACTAAGAGTTACCATTACGTCAGTATGGGCTAATACACTCACTGACAAAAACATGCATCCAGATAGAAATATCGGATTGCTGCAAAACTTGGCATGCGGTTCTATCTCAGGCAGATACCTGTATGTAAATGATTAAAATTGTGGTATGACTGGTCACTTGGTTTTACCACCGGTCATAATAGTGATACCTCCATTCCACTAGAAAAAGGTTCCGGGGAGGGGCTGAGCTAGGTTTATGTAGTGAACTTCTTTTTATGGCTGTTGATCGTTGGTTGTTGACTACTAGACATGCTCCTACAATGAAATCAAAGACATTTTGGCCAGTTAACAGACTTTGAAATGAGATGCATCATTGGACTGAGAGAAGCGGGATGGATGTTGCAAAGAATTTTCCACCATGTAGGCCATTTTTACCTAGTTGTTAGGAAGTATTGGGAGCAGTGGTTAAGAGAGGACATACATATACAGTGAACAGTCTCTGGACGGCCCAGACAGACCACCTGCAGTGAGGATTGATTTGTGGACAAGCTCAAGCAGCTCCAATAGTTTTGTTGTCCATTATCTAGAGACAAATGGCATTTTCATTCAAGATGCCCATGTATATCTAAACCATTTCCAGATGCTTAGCAGACGGATGTTTGGTGCCACGGTGCCTGTTACATGTCCTGCTACTGACAGCCAACCAATGTCGCCTTCATTTGTGGTGTCGCGAACGAGAAACCTGGACTGGTATGTATTGGAACCATATCTTCAGCAACGAATCCAGGTTCTCTTATGGCTCTGAGGATAGTTGCGTTCAAGTAGGGTGAACATATGCTGAACGCTTCAATCCCACTTTTGCTGTGAAGCCATACACTGCCTCGACAATTGGAGTGCGAATTTGGGGAGTCATCACATATGATATCCAGTCATCTGTAGTGATACAAGGTACACTAACAGTTCAGCAATGTGTGCAGGATGTTCTGCTGCAAGTGTTGCCTCTTATGGAAAGGTTTACAACAGGCAATTTTCAGCAGAATAATGCCCACCCTCACACAGCAAGGGTTTCACAGGTATGCCACCGACAGGTTGGACACAATTCCTTGGCCTGGGTGGTTGCCAGATTTATTGCCGATCAAGCATTAATGGGACCAGCTGGGACCCCAGATTCGGCAGCCTACGAGTGTGCAGGAGTTAGAGACCTATTTGCAACATCTGTGAACAAATATGTGGCAGGATACTATACAGAACCTATATGCTTCCATGTCTGACCATATTGTATCTTATATCCAGGTTAGCGATGGCTCAACAAGGTACTGAAGCCACCTTTGAATTGTACAGTTTTCTCCAAAAACTTATCATTTTGCTCTAATATTGTAATCACTTACATATAGAACATTATCTTCAAACCTATAAAGTTTTATTCAAATCCAAAAAATCTTTCTCCATGTGTTATGTCTTTTGTCAATGGGTGTATTTCTCCACAACAGCATCTATAACTTGTTGAATCCATACTCAGAAGAATATCTGCTGTAATCATACATACTTGATATTAGTATCGTGTCTATAATATTTTGGCAACTAAGTGTAAAGTCCTCAAATAAAAAAGTGTAATATTTTATTACATAAATTGTTATTTAAAATTATGACAAACATTAAATAATGACAAAACAGTATTTGCTCTGGTTAAAAAATTAATTTGGGAACATGAAAAATAAACACATTCACAAAGACATTCACAGTCTCTATTAATGAACATTATAGAGCTTTGTGGGATATTACACAGCATCTGTTTATTAAAAACACTTAACGTTTCACTCCGTGCTATGCGGAGCATCCTCAGAAGCAACAGCCGACCAAGTTTCCCTCTGTAAAAATGCAAGACTTTAGCTTGGCTGCTCCGCAGAAAATTAATGATTGAGAATATGAGATGTATTCACAGTACCCATTCTCTGGCTACCCCTGACTGAGTGAGTCCAGATAATGCGCTCTCATTGGTCGTTAGCTGAAGGTCGTCACTCATTGGCCCATAGGGTGGCGAATTTAGATTGGCTGAACGAGGCCCGACATTTTTGGTGAATTTTTAGGCAAGAATTCTATATTGATGGAACATTAATGGAGTCTTCTCTATTGAAATTATTAGGACGGTTTTTAATGGCCAACGCTTCCATGTATAACTGTGGCCACAATGTGCCAGTTTTTGCGTTAACCAGGGTATCATGGAAAAGAATTGGATGTTTATGATCAATGGCATGTTCAGCGACCGCCTACTTATTAAGTTGTTGCAAGAAACATGGCGTTCATGTTCCTTTAGTCGAGTATCAATTGAACGACCAGTTTCTCCTATGTAAACCTTACCTCACTGACGGAATTTTACATATTCCGTGTGTTTTAAGGGGTCTCTGGGTTGTTTGTGGTTTTTAAAAATATCATGGAGTTTGTTGGTGGAACGAAAGACAGGTCTGATACCCTGTTTGGCCAAAATAAGTCCAATTTTGTCTATAGTATTTTTAACATAGGGCAGAATGGCCACCGATTTAAATTCACTTTTATTGGATACCATTAGATCCAAGGTAGTGAAAATCGTGCCATTTGTTTACTCATGGCTCGATTGACGGAGATTGTAGAGCAACCATTCATGAGAAATATTTTGGATAGAACAGACAACCCAGTCTTCAGGATATCAGTATTACAAACCTTATGTTTTTGTGCAGGGTAATTATGGGAGTTACCATTTATTGTTTGTTTTGTGGTTTTACGGCTCAAAGACTACAATGGTCATGCTGCGCCGGGACCTACTGTTTTCCGAGGAATCCGAACCTCTTATGGCCTAGGGAACCAAACCCCGGACTACAGTGAGCAGTGCGATCTTTTTATGAGATCTCTGAGTAAGCGTTCTTTGTACACTGTTGGGAGTCGAACCCGGATTAACGGCGTACTAGGCGAACGCGTTACCACACTGCGCCACCGCAGGGCACGGAGTTACCATTAAAATATCTATTGGTATGAGTAGGCTTACGATACACAGATGAGGCAAGAGCCCCATCATCCTTTCTAGTAACAAGAACATCAAGGAAGGGAATTTTATTTTGCATTTCAACCTCCATGGTAAACTGAATGTTATGTATGCTGTTAAAATCTTGTATGAATGCTTGTAAAGCCATTTCACCATGAGGTCACACCACCCATGTGTCATCGACATACCTTAGCCATATTTTTGATGTGTGTTTCACCGAAGTCAGGGCCCTGTCTACAAAATGTTCCATATAAAAGTTTGAAATCACCAGGCTAAGTGGGTCACCATTGCCACAATGACAGTTTGTTTATAAAAGTTACCATAAACAAAATAGCTGGAAGTAAGACAGAACACTTCTTCCAATAGGGCAATAGTGTCTACCACGTGTTCTTGTGTAAAAAGAGAAACCATATCAAACTGATCAGCAAATCAGTGGGCGCAAGGATGAGATTGTTCAAAAGTTCAATGAAATGGTCTGAATCACGTATATAGTGAGCCGAGTTACCGACGTAGGTGCTAAGTTGTTTACTAAGAAATTTTGCCAGGTTGTATGTTGGTGAATCAATGGCGCTAAAAATAGGTCTCAAAGAAACGCCTTCTTTATGTATCTTAGGTAGCCCATACAATCTTGGCGGGAGAGACTCTCTTACCAATAGCTTTGAGACCAGTTGTTAATCCACAAAGCATACTTTAAGTGAAGTGTTGGTTCTACGTTCAGGTTGAGCGTTGGGGCCTTTTATTGTTATCCTATACTTATCAGTGAGTAAAGACCTAATTTTGGTGTTGCAGCCTGCACTGTTTAGAATTACCGTCGAGTTGGCTTTATCCGCTGGCAAGATGTAAATGCTATCATCCTATTTTAAACGCTTGAGGGCCATCAATTCGGAGCGTGACACATTGCAAGATGGTGCCTTGGCATTTTTTTAAAACGAACGATGTTGCCTGTCGAATATCCTTGACAAGGTCTATAGAAAGATGTCTGATAGCAGATTCCACGTCATCCATAATGTTATTACCAGGGATAGTCTTAGGAGTTAAGGCAAAGTTATGGCCTTTGGCCAGAATTGAAATGGCCTCAGGTTCAATGTCCCGATTTGAGAAACTAACCGCAAAACGATTGTTAACATTGGACTCGATTACCTGCATTACAATATTTTGTGATAGCAATTTAAATTTGCATACCTAATTGGTCTTTGTACTCTCTAAAATAGACATTGACTGTGTCTGAGATTGTTCAATGGTGTCCAACAATGAGGTACCAATATTGAAGTACATATAACTTCTTTGACACAACGTCGAGTTGATGATTGTCGGTGATCCTTTTCCCGAACAATGCCTTTTCAGCTCTATTATAAATGCACTTAGAACTGCGAGAGACAAAGGTCTCGTTATGTTGGAGAAATCTGGGAATGATGTTATCATCCCAGCATCTGAGCAAAAAGGCTAACTTGGCCAAAAGATGGGCTCTTTTTCATTTCATTTATCAAAGGATTTGCAGTGATCAAAGACTTTTCCCCGTGGAGGCGATAAATACATTCGCGGCATCTTTTAATATACATTATAGAGCTTTGTGGGATATTCCACCATGTCTGTTTATTAGAAACACTTAACGTTTCACTCCGTGCTATTCGGAGCATCCTCAGAAGTAATTGCCGACCAAGTTTCCCTCTGCAAAAATGTAAGACTTCCGTTTGATTGCTTGGCAGAAAATGAGTGATTGAGAATATGAGGCACATTTATAGTACCCTTTTTCTGGCTGCAGTACCCTTTTTCTTTCTGCCGAGCAACCAAGCAGACGTTTTGCATTTTTGTAGAGGGAAACTTGGTTGGCTGTTGCTTCTGAGGATGCTCAGCATAGCACGGAGTGAAACGTTAAGTGTTTTTAATAAACAGACGCGGCGGAACATCACAAAAAGCTCTATAATGTATATTAATAGACGCCGTGAAAGCCTTCGTGAATGTATTTATCACTTCCATGGGAAGGAGGTCTTTGATCATTGCAAATCCTTTGATAAATTGAGATGAAAAAGAGCCCATTGTTTGGCCAGCCTAGCCTTTCTGCTCAGATGCCAGGAAAATAACATCATTCCGAGATTTCTCCAACTTAAAGAGACCGTCTCTTGCAGAGTTAAGCGCATTTATAATAGAGCTGAAAAGGCATTGCTCAGGGAAAGGATTGCCGACAATTGTCGTCAACTCGATGTTATAACTTCTTTGACACATGTACTTCAATATTGGTACCTTATTGTTAGACATCGTTGGACAATCTCATACACACACCGTCAGTGTCATAAGCATACACAGAAAGTTTGTAAGGGGGGGTTATAGGCTCAATGGGGGGGGGTTACAGAGCTACAATTCAAATATTCCTATGTTAAATATACAAAATTTCATTGCAATGGGGTTACACCCCGTACCGCTCCAATGGTCAGTGTCTATCTTAGAGCGTACAAAGACCAATCAGGTATGCAAATTTAATTGGCTATCATAAAATAATGTAATGCAGGCAATTGAGCCCAATGTGAACAATCATTTTGTGGTTAATTTCTCAAATCAGGACATCGACCCTGAGGCCATTTCAATTCTGGCCGAAGGCCATAACTTCGCCTTAACTCCTACGATTATCCCTGGTAATAACATCATTGATGATGTGGAATCTGCTATCAGACATCTTTCTACAGACATTGTCAAGGATATTCGACAGGCAACATTGTTTGTTTAAAAAAAAAAAGCCAAGACACCACCTTGCACTGTCTCACAGTCCGAATTAATGACCCCTCAAATGTTTAAAATTGGATGAAAGCATTTGCATTTTGCCAGAGGATAAAGCCATCTCGATGGTAATTCCAAACAGTGCAGACTATAATACCAAAATTGGGTCTTTACTTACTGATAATAAGTATAGGATAACAATACAAGACCCCACCGCTCAAAATGAACGTAGAAGCAACGCTTTACTTAAAGAATGCTTTGTGGATAAACAACTGGTCTCAAAGCTATTGGTGAGAAAGTCTCCCGCCGAGACTGTATAGGCTACCTAGAAACATAAAAAAGGTGTTCCTTTGAAACCTATTATCAGTGACGTTGGTTTACCAACATACAACCTGCAAAATTTTTTAGTAAACAACTTAGCATCTATGTCGGTAACTAGGCTAACTATGTACTTGATTTAGGTCATTTGATTGAATTTTTGGACACTATCATCCTTGTGTCCACTGATTTGCTGTTCAGTTTTGGCATGATTTCTCTTTTTACACAAGTACCCATCACGGACACTATTGCCCCATTGGAAGTATTCCCCTGGGATTTGGTCCACCTTTTTGAACTTCGTCTTACTTCCGGCTATTTTGTTTATGGTAACTTTTATAAACAAACTGTCGGTGTGGCAATGGTGACCCACTTAGTCTGGTGATTGCAAACTTTTACATGGAACATTTTGAAGACAGCGCTCTGGCTTCAGCGAAACACAAACCAAAAATATGGATTAGGTATGTTGATGACACATGGGTGGTGTGATCTCATGGTGAAATGGCTTTACAAGAACTGAACAGCATACATAACAATGTTCAGTTTATCATGGAGGTTGAAGTACAAAATAAAATTGTCTTCCTTGACATCACTGTCATCAGAAAGGATAACGGGTCTGTCGCCACGTTTGTGTATCATAAGCCTGCCCATGCCAATAGGTATTTAAATGATAACTCCTATAAAAACCCTCCTGCAAAAATTATCCTGCATAAAAACAATCAGTTTTAAACAACCTTCTACACCATGCTCATAACCTGATGACTTGAGTTGACGTTACTACCTGAAGACTTGAGTATGACGTTCATGAGAATTATTCAAAATATTTCTCATGAACGGTTACTCTAAGAGCGCTATCAATCGGGCCATAAGTAAACAAACAGTTTTCACTACCTGGGAACTGGTATCTAATTTGGGTGGAATATTGGAATGTTATTCAATAAAACTGAATTTAAATTTGTGGCTTTTTTGCCCTATGTTAAAAATACTACAGACAAAATTGGACGCATTTTGGCCAAACAGGGTATTAGACCTGTCTTCCATTCCACCAACGAACTCCATGATATTTTTAAAAACCACAAACAACCCAGAGACACCTTAAAACACACGGAATATATAAAATTCCGTCAGTGAGGTAAGGTTTAGATAGGACAAACTGGTCGTTCAATTTGTACTTGACTAAAGGAACATGAACGACATGTTTACTTGCAACAATTTAATAAGTAGGCGGTCGCTCAACACGCCATTGATTATAAACATCAAATTCTTTTTCATGACACCTCGGTTATTGCAAAAACTAGATCATTGTGGCCATGCTTATATATGGAAGTCTTGGCCATTAAAAACTGTCCTAATAATTTCCATGGAGAAGACCCCATTAACGTTGCATCAATTTGGAATTCTTGCCTAAAATTTCACAAAAATGTCGGGCCTCGTTCAACCAATCTAAACTCGCCACTCTCTGGGTCAATGAGTGGCGACTTTCAGCCAACCACCAATGGGAGTGCATAATCTGGAAATCACCCAATCAGGGATTAATCAGAGAAAAGGTACTGTAAACACGTCTTATATTCTCAATCATTTATTTTCTGCCAAGCAACCAAGCGAAAGTCTTGCATTTTGCAGAGGGAAACTTTGTCGGCTGTTGTTTCTGAGGATTATCCACATAACAAGGAATGAAACATTGTTTTTAATAAACAGAATGGAATATCTCAAAAAGCTCTATAATGTATATGAAAATGAATAGTTTCAGTACTAAACAAAAAATGACAAATTTGAAAATTAAAAACAACTCTTCTTGACTCAAAAACTTCAGCAAACATTCACCATTCTCTACAAGAGTTTTTTGTGCTAAGCAAATGGTTTGGCAACTAGCAATCGAATAATTAATTTGTTCCGTTTAGAAAAACACTTTGTTATTTATTATAAAAGAGTGTTTTAAAATAGTTTGGCATTTCTCAACCCATCACTGCTTTGAATCATAAAAATTAAGATGAGATTAGAGAAATATAAAAGTTTAGATTATAGACATACCTAATAGCAATGTTACGTAAGGTATTGATGGGATAGTCTTTTTCAGAGGAATGCCCAAATGCAAGTATAACATGGCTTTGTGATGATAAGTTTAAATTCTTTAATTTTTTCTGCACATACAACCTATAAAAAAATACGCAAATTAAAAGTTGAAAATTAGTTTGACATTTATTGCAAGTGATTTTGAAAGTTCACAGTAATAAAAAGATAAATCAATAAAAGATACATACTAAATTCAATAAAACTAGTAAATGATAAAAACTAAATCAGAAATTAAAGATTAAAAAATCCATATACCTTTTCCGATTTCTTTCAATTTTTCAATACCTCATACAAACAGTAACAAATATTCAAACTCATATTTTACATTTAATTGTTAAAAACAATTATTATATGACACAATTATAGATGCATTTAAAAACTCATTATGTACAAATTTCACCTTTTGTATTATTTATAATTATCATACATCCGAATTGAATGATTATGACATATAATCATATCTACTATCCTAGAAATTATAAAATTAGAAGAGGGATAAAGAATTAAGTAAATGTTTGTAAATAAACAGCTGTTAAAATGCACACAATTTTATGATAGAAAATTTAGATGTCCATGTTCAACTCTTTTATGAACTTTCTATTAGAGAAACATTGGTAACTTCACTAATTCACTTGGGGAGAATTCAAGTATTACGTAAGCGCCTTGGGGGGGGGGGTTGAAATGGCCAACATATTGCTTACGTAATATTTGAACGCACCCTTAGCAGCAGGGTTTAATCTGGCTCAAAACATGCTGTCGCAAAAATGCTAAAATGGGAAAAAAGTTGTAGCAAAATGCTAAAAAATATTAGTTGCTTTCGTTGTTCCAAGAACCCTATCCATGAAATTATTTATATCAACGATGCTTAACAGGTGCTGTTAAGAATTTTGAAGAGGAAACAAAAAGGAACAAGAAAAGATCGCTGAAGTGCAAAACGGATATTCTGGAATCGAGGAATCCTGTTTTCAGAGAATAAACTGTGGTTAAAAATGCCTGTCGCATTTTCGCGATGGGCAATAATTTTTTCTTCGCATTTTCGAGCAACTCGTCGCATTTTGCGAAAAACGAGACTGCAGCTTAAACCCTGCTTAGCAGTCTTTTGGGAACCTTCCCAAGACTTAGATATGTTGTTCCACACACACACATGCTGTGTTCTTATAAAATATTATTCTTTACTTCACTTAAAACTTACACATTATTTTGAGGTTTGACGAATTACATATACCACTACTCATTGGCAGGTAATATCCATGCAAAACAAGTTCACATAAACCATCAACTTCACAAGTTTCCATGAACGTGCTGGCCAGTTCTGCTCAAATTATAGGGTATTCTTCCTTTTAATATTTTAGTATGCTACAAACTCACTCATGTATAAAGTTACTAAAGGGGACCTGTTTTTGCCCTTTACAATATCGAAGGTAACTCATGAACATTACACACATCATCACAATGATATTGGAATTCTGCTTTCTCATACTAACTTTAAAATTTATAGCATATCTGTCACTGGTTTCAAAATCTTGAATTTGATACCCGTAGAATACAAGATTCCAGCTTATCATTCCTTTAAAGCTAAACCCTTTGACCAGTACCTTAACCAAGATTGTTTAGCTTGCGATTATGGCCAGTGTGCTTTTTCCTTTAGTTTTCTGTTTCCTTCTTATTCTCCCTCTTTCTTTGTCTCCCCTTATGCCTGCATTTTCTCTCGGCCTTTTTCACAAGAGAAAATATAGCAGACAATTCATATTCATTTATAATATTTACATTTCCTCCTTTTTCCTAATCCTGCAAATTAGCAAAACATACCCGCTTTGCATTTCCCTAGAGACTTCACCACTGTATGATCCTTCTACCTCCATTACAATGTCTTTGGTTCTAGATTGTGCTCATAAACTTTTTTATATGATATTCCAGTGTGTATGTAAATCTTATAACCAATGCTGAATTTTATGAACAGACTAGGTTCTATGTATTTTTCTTATAGAATATGAGTAATTTTTTATCCCTCCTACTGGAAAGAGGGCCCTGTTGCTGGTATTGCTACTGTTCTCTTTCCATTTCCCTACTGAAAGCTTTTAAAGTCTCCTTATGGATAAAATAACAAGGAATAAAGTTTATTATTTCATACTTAGTAAATTCGGAAAAAAGTTTTGTGTGCTGTACAAACAGGTGAGCCTTAATATGGCATGTAATCTCCAGACTTTGACAAGCTTCACATAGACGTTTCATCTCTTCTATCATGTGAGTCAATGTATTAGAGGAGTGGTAACCGCTATACAGGAGCAGTTTTTACGGGGTGTCTACCCAAATTCTGTTTCAAACTTCCCTGACTTTTCCAGACCAAGTCTTAATCGATTTCAAGTCGCTAATTACAGTAAACAACACACAACGCATTAAAATTTGCGTAATAAAAATAAGTTTCTAAGACCATAAAATCCACTAACACAAACTCCAAAGTCATTTATAACTCAATTACAGTGAATTTACAAAAACTGTATTAAAAAATGTATTTCTTTACACTAAAAACTTGCATTAATTAAATATTTGTAAAATTTTCATTTGGTCCCTGGTGAGTTCATTATAAAAGTTTAACTATATAATCGCAAAGCTGATGTTTTATCTTCTATTTCATTTAAAGTATGCATATCTGTACACAAGGAAATGGAAATTGGCATGATGAAAATCATGTATAGATTAGATAATTTAGCTAAAATAAACTTTTCCCCCTCCCCAAGTTTTAGTTATATATTTGGTAAACATTTTCTCCTAAAAGATATATAGGCTTAATAATTTTATATAAATTATATTAGTTTTGGTGCAAAATGGTAACTTTTGGAAGAAGTTTAGTCAAAAGTACAAGTTTTTCAAATTTTTCAGTAGGTAATGTGGTATGAAAAGCACAGTTCAGGAAAATTATTTTAATAAGTTATTTATTATAACAACGAATTACGAATTTCCCTGATTTTGGCCTTTGTATTTCAAATTTCCCTGACTTTTTCAGTCAGGAAAAATTTCCCTTACTTTTCCAGATCCGTACAAACCCTGTTTTCAGCTCTTGAAGAGTAGATGGAGTGGGTAGACAGGCAGAGATACAGGGCATCCTAAAAATTTTTGATGGGACTGATGTCCGAAGAATATTCTTGTCACTGCATACAAGCGTCATCTTCACTTTTAAGGAACTTACCTACTACCCATGCCCTGTGTAGATAAGCTTTATTGTATATAAAAATGTCTAGACCTACTACTGAAGTGTAATCTTATGAAGGGTTCAAAGACTTGATCCTAATACCTTTCTCTGTGTGTGCTGTGAAAACGTCACTGTGAAGATATGAAGATTAGAGCAATATTCTGAAGAAAACCTAACCTATACTATCATACCACAGTGACAAAAGGCATGGTGTTCAATGGTGCTATTGGGTATGTACGGGTCTGGAGAGAATGAGGAACATGTAAACAGCCCAATAACACATTGTTGAACATTATACCTTTAGTCATGATGATGGGCTGAATTTCTTTGGGATGTTGCACTGACTCATATGTATTCACGGAGGGCAAGATGATGGTGGAAAAGAACTGAAATTAAGTCTTTGAACTCATTGTGAAACTTTACAGTAGTGTGTGGGTAAAGATTTTTTTGATGGTCAATAGTACTCGTTCATATAAACCATAGCTGGGGATGTGTTTACAGCATAAGGACAGCAAAGGTCATGCTGCCCCAGGACTTACAGCTTTCCAAGGAACCTTTGCTTCTAAGGGAACCAAACCCAAGACGACAGTGGGTAAAAAATTAGCATGTATTCCACAATATCACTGTAAGTCGAACCTAGGTTAATGACACTATAGACAAATGTGTTACAATTATATCAACATATTAGGACAGTAAACCAATGTTTTCTGAGGAATTTGAATCTCTTAAGGCCTAGAGAATAAATCTCCGAATTTACAGTAGGTAAATGATTAAATACTTGCAAATAAAAGAATGATTTTTTGCTCCTGGTGGGAGTTGAACCCACATCTCTCCAATTTCTGGTTAAGAGCGCTATCCATTAAGCTAAATACAATGATCACCCTCCCCTCTGCAGGCATATATAAGGCTTTCACTATGGACAAGTTCGCAAAGAATGGTGAAGTGCTTATACTGCTATTTAAACCAAGGTGATAAGTCAAAGAAGCAGGGTTCACACTACTGCACGGGATCGTGCGATTCGCACAATTTGTTGCTAAATCCCACTCAAAAATAAATAACTTGTGTGCTTTTCCCGCAATCGAATTCTCATATCCATGGCCGCTCCGTTCTCCTTTTTTTCCCCATCCAGGCAGCCAATAAAAAAGGACACCCCCACAGCGCTCATTTCCCCAACCTTGTGCTTTCCATTCTGACCCCTCCTTCCGTTTTGACTCCCCCCAACACACCTTTTCTTCCATTCTCCTTTCTTAATTCCCAGAGGTGGATCTTAGGGACAGGTCCCACACCAAGACAAAAAAAAAAGCTGTAATAGGATCGCAAAAATACCTGAGGATCATGGTGGGGGGAGGGGTCAATAAAAGGCTTCGTACTGGACCTGACGCAAGGCAAAACTGACGCATATGGAATCCCAATAGGATTGCTTCAGGAAATGCCTTTGCAAACATAGGAATACCGTAGATTACTTACGTTTAAGCAACTAATTTTGGAAGATACAGTTAACCAAAAATAACAAGAGCAAATGGTGGTTAAAAAAAAACTGAGAGAGACTTCTCCAGACAGACGAAACTGCAGTGAGCTCTGTTTTTAATAATGATTGGCTGACATCGTTAACGTTAATTTCAAACACTTAAAAAGAAAACTTTCTTTCAGGAGCAAAGAAATAAATACCAACAATGGAAATATCTAACAAATGGCTTCCCTAAACTATTAACATGTGGCTTCTCTAAATAACTAACACATGGCTTCCCTAAACCAAGTCCTGTGCTTGACCAAAAGCATATCAATGTATAACATCCTTTTTTCCTCTCCCAACGATCAAGATGTGCAGTTAAATCCACTATCTTACGGCAAAAGCTAAAATTCCATGCCAGGCATGTGTCAACCGCACACAAGTTTTTCATGCTTGCTTACTATTCGTATTTATGACTTTAAATACGTATATATACACGAAAAGTTAAATGAATATGCACCAAGAAAAGAGATACTTAGAAGAAAAAAAAATTTAAAAACGAATTTGCCAAAAAATTTAGATGAAATCTCCAAAAATTAAATTGGAAGAAATCATTTTCCACTCGGAAGATTGATAAAAAATCGGAAGGATTGGCACGTATGCTATCCCAATAAATTCTGCTTCCGTTGAATGGTCCTTCAGCACTCAAAGCAGGATAAAAATAAATAATATACAAAGAAAGAGAGCATTGTTCCCGCCCTCATTCGTTTAACGGTTAAGACACTCCAGGCTCAATGGAGGGACCCTGGTTCAACTCTGGGATCATTAAATTGTATTGATAGCTCCTTTTTGTAGTATGTTGCTAATTTCGTTTTATATATATAATCTGACTCACATTGTGCATTTATTATGTAATTACTTAGTTTGAATACGAAATTAAATTCAGGATTGGTTTAAAAATTAAAAATTCTTGAGAGTTCACACCTCAGATTTTAAAATCCTTCAATTGCACTAAAGTTAGGTGAAGATAACACAATATTTTTCTAGTGTGAACACTGAAGAAGTTAAGCGTTCAAAAGCGAGATGAGCATTAATATTACAATGTCTGCGTTAAAATTTAGAGTAGTTCATTGGTAAGCATTTTTTTTTTTTGAGAGTGAAGGTATTGTTCATATACAGTGGCCAGTCAATTCTCTGTACCCCAATCTCATCGAAATCTACGATTAAGTGGAGGGGTCATCGATTACTGATTCGAACATTCAATGTGCAATTCCTAGCCATTGATGGGTCCTACAGCCTTGAATTTTTTTTCACTTCCTTACCTGTGTATATGCTGCATGCAAAGCTTACTGGAAGACAAAGGTCATAGTCAATGTTGAGATAACGGGTATGATAGGTGAAAAAAGCATCAAAATGGTGGGCTTTCTCGAATACGGTAACCACTATGATGAACTACTACCCCAATATTTAAAAACAAATTACACACAAACGCAGTTTAATTTGAGCTGGAGATACATTTTACAATTGTTTCGGTGGAAAATCAAGCGTCCACCATCGTCAGAAAATTCGTCCAAACTGATTTGTTGCCACTAAATCAAAAATGAAAAAGGCGAAAAAAGGTAACATAACAAAAAGCCTGATTTGTGTCGCCATCTATTGTGCAGAATGCTAAGTAAAAGGAAAGGAAACAATTGTTGTTGGAAGAAGAAATTATGTTGATTGAAAGAGAGGTTTGTAACAAGAGGGAAAAAATTGTTCTTAGATGGTTCGTTGATTTTTGTACAGGAATTACTGAAGATATGAAAGGTCTCGAAAAAATTGAGATCTGAGGGTGAACGGACTTTTTCAATTATTTTTGCATCGGCAAAACAGAAACGATGGCTATGTTTCCATGAGTGTTTTGCAATGGCCGATTTCTCAAAATCTTGTTTGTGAACGTACGATTGGTGCTCTTTTAGCCTAAAACGCAGGGCTCTGCGTGTCTGGCCAACATACAACAATCCGCATTCACAATCTATTTTATAAATGCCAAAATTATTGTGGTCAGGAATCTGGTCTTTTAGTTGGGTAACACCAAACGGCACAACAGTTGTTCGGCACAAACAGAATGCGGATTGTTTCTTTGGTGGGAGCCGTTTCTTCGCACAAAGTGGATGTGAACTTGGGAACTCTGGATAGTTTCTTTACTGCGAGGTCGATCACCGACGGATGATATCCGCGGTTTTAGGCGATGTTGCGTAAGTGTATAAGTTCTTTAGAGAGCGCTTGTTCGGAAGAAGACAATTTCAGAGCCCGGGAGGTAAACCAATGGAAAGTGCACATCTTTTGGGATTGTGGGTGTGCGGATTTGGCATGTGGTGGTAGGCAAATAGCACCCGGTTTGTGATGGATGCTGGTTTTGTAACCGGTCTCCGTTCGCGTAACCATCACATCCAAAAAGGCCAATTTGGAGTTTTTCTCCTCCTCGAAGGTGAACTGGATACAGTTGTCAACCGAGTTCAAAATTCTGGCTGCCAGTTCAAGGTTTGTGTTAGGATCAGTCAAGATTGCGAAAACATCGTCAACGTACCTGATCCAACAATCGAAGGGGAGAAGGTCTAAAATCTTTATTTCAACGTAGTGCATATATATATTCGCAAGTAAGGGAGAGAGGGGGTTTCCCATGGCAAGGCCATCCATCTGTTTAAAAAACTTATTTTGGTATGAAAAAACTGTATTATTAACACACAGATCGGTGAGATGTAAAAGTTCATGAAGTTCGAAATCTGAGTAATGGAACTCCCTCATACGGTTAGCCAAAGCGTCAAGAGCTCCCTTTAACGGTACAGAAGTGAATAAACTTTTCACGTCAAAAGAAATGATTTTTGAAGAAAAGGTGGTGCAGTTTTTAAGGCGCGTGGTAAATTCAAACGAGTTTTTGACTGTAAAGAAATTGTTTTCAAGTAGATGGGAAAAACAATGCACCAGATGTTTTGAAAGAGCATATGTGGCTGTGCCAATACTTGAAACAATCGGTCGGAAGGGTATGTTGGCTTTATGTATTTTTGGCAGAGCGTACAATCGGGCGACATTAGCTATGGATGGTGTAATGACTTTCTTAGTACGAACATCAATAACGGAACTATTGTGAATGGCTTTCTTGGTTCTTTGCATCTGAACGTGCATTTTTTCCCATCTACTTGAAAACAATTTCTTTACAGTCAAAAACTTGTTTGAATTCACCACGCGCCTTAAAAACTGCACCACCTTCTCTCCAAGAATGGTTCCTTTTGACGTGAAAAGTTTATTCATTTCTGAACCGTTAAAGGGAGCTCTTGACTCTTTGGCTAACCGTATGAGGGAGTTCCATTACTCAGATTTCGAAATTCATGAACTTTTACATCTCACCAATCTGTGTATAAACAATTCAGTTTTTTCGTACCAAAATCAGTTTTTCAAACAGATGGATGGCCTTGCCATGGGGAACCCCCTCTCTCCCTTACTTGCGAATATACATATGCACTACGTTGAAACAAAGATTATGGACCTTCTCTCCTTCGATTGCTGGATCAGAAACGTTGACGATGTTTTCGCGATCTTGACTGATCCGAATGTAAATCTTGCACTGACAGTCGGAATTTTGAACGCAGTAGACACCTGTATCTAGATCACCTTCGAGGAGGAGAAAAACTCGAAATTGGCCTTTTTGGATATGATGGTTACGTGAACCGAGACCGGTTGGAAAACCAGCGTCCATCACAAATCGGGTGCTGTTTGCCTACCACCACATGCCAAATCCGCACACCCACAATCCCAAAAGATGTGTTCTTTCTATTGGCTTACCTCCCGTGCTCTGAAATTGTTTTCTTCTGAACAAGCGCTCTCCAAAGAGCTTACACATTTGCAAAACATCGCCTCAAACCGGGGATATCATCCGTCGGTGATCGACCTCGCAGTAAAGAAACTATCCAGAGTTCCCAAGTTCACATCCACTTTGTGCCAAGAAACGGCTCCCACCAAAGAAACAATCTGCATTCCGTTTGTGCCAAATCTTTCATCTAGAATCTCCTCCATCCTCCGCAAATTTAATTTCCGCGTTATTTTCAAGCCAGGTAACAAACTTGGTGTTACCCAACTAAAAGACCAGATTCCTGACCACAATAATTTTGGCATTTATAAAATAGATTGTGAATGCGGATTGTCCTACGTTGGCCAAACACGTAGAGCCCTGCGTTTCAGACTCAAAGAGCACCAATCGTACGTTCACAAACAAGATTTTGAAAAATCGGCCATTGCAAAACACTCATGGAAACATGGCCATCGTTTCTGTTTTGCCGATGCTAAAATAATTGAAAAAGTCCGTTCACCCTCAGATCTCAATTTTTTCGAGGCCTTTCATATCTTCAGTAATTCCTGTACAATAGTCAACGAATCCATCCGAGAACAATTTTTTCCCCTCTTGTTACAAACCTCTCTTTCAATCAACATAATTTCTTCTTCCAACAATAATTGTTCCTTTTCCTTTTACTTAGCATTCTGCACAATAGATGGCGACACAAATCAGGCTTTTTGTTATGTTATCTGTTTCGCCTTTTTCTTTTTCGTTTTTGATTTAGTGGCAACAAATCAGTTTGGATGAATTTTCTGACGATGGTGGACGCTTGATTTTCCACCGAAACAATTGTAAAATGTTTCTCCTGCTCAAGTTAAACTGCGTTTGTGTGTAATTTGTTTTAAATATTATTTTTGCGCAGTGTATCGCTCATATTTCTCTCATATATAGTACGATGTCTTATAATTGTGGCATTCGATATTTTGTCGTAATAGCTATGTAATGCTGATCTTTATTAATATAATTATGAAATAATAGTCACATAATAATTGCTTGCCTGGATTATATAATTTGAAACTTAAAATTAAACTAAATAGTTTTTCCTAATTCCTGTCATAAGCTCTTTTATACTATGTTTGCAGAAAACAAATTTAAAGTGCTTTCAGAACATTAGCAAAAAATCAATGTTTTATTGAGATTCTAACTTAGTTGAAATAAAGATACATTATACAAGAAGGAAGAAATTTATACAAAAATGTTAATTATTGGTAAAACAACAAAGAAAATAAATTATCTTTTCCTTTGTAACAGAATTTAAGCCGAATTTTTTCCCCTTTAGTATTTTAGCTAAAATGTAAAAACAAATTTTAGCATTTTTAAATTTCTTTTAGTTCTCTTTTTCTACTGTAAATACTTGCGATAATTTTGAAAACTTTGAACTATAGGAGAATGTTAAACAAAATAACATTAAAATTTAGAACTACAAATAACATTTTTTATTTTGTACAAAATTATAAAATCGGTCATATAATTGTACAATTCTGATTGGCTTTGCTACACACCACAATTTGTAGAAATTTTCAAAATTAAACATTTCGATTCATCCGTTCATGACGCAACAAAAGGTCTTCAAGATCGTCGTATGGCGGCCGCCGACATAAAATTGTAGAAATTTTTAATTTTCAGTGCTTTTGCTTTTTAGCGAAAATAGGATTAAATTTTTTTGCAAAATGCAAAATACAAAATGCACAAAAAAAATAAATTACGCAGCTTAACCCCTGCTTTTGGACGTGTTGGCAGCAATCCTTCATCAGTAATTAGTAGAAGGTAGTAAATAAATTCACAAGTAAAGTGAAAATTTTGAAATTTCCACGATTTGTTTGTACACTATGTATTGATTCAACAATTCCACTTCAGACTTTGTCTTCAAACCGAATTGTGATATCAAATTAAACCTGGCTAATTTATGCCCGTACTCTTAATTACCAAGTGTATAAATCGTTGAAATTAGTTGCCTTCTTTGCAATTAGTTGATCTTGTTTATTTTATTTATAACTAATTAATCTTAGGTTTGTACTAGGTCAACGTTAATTATCTCGTTTAAAATTAATTAACCTTTATCATTCTGCTAATACTTCATTAATCTCTACTGTCTTGCTTGTAATAAATTAACATTAACTCTCTAATTATCAAACTGCATTAGATATTTTTATCGTTCGCCATGGCCTAAATTTGCAAGAAAATCAGCGAAGTTTAATGGTTGTCTTTTTAAATAATTTTGATTTATAATCTGCTTTTGCTTAACGTTGATACTTAAAACACCACAATTACACTTGTGCTAAGTATAATATAGCTAAAAAGAAGAGCATTAAATATAATAGGATCTACAACTCCAATATAATTAGCTTTTTTGGCAGTTAATGCTGGTTTGTTGTATTTGTATGGCGCAAGGGTAATTCTGCCCCAAACAAAATGAAAACGCACATGCGGTTTTAAAACCAGGTAATGCTAAAAA
>QLNU02015360.1:103376507-103399280 GCA_006491805.2 Dysdera silvatica
AGACCAAAACTTTTTAGGCTTTTCTTCTGGTTATCCTTCAGGCCAGGTCAATGGATATTTATACGGGAATATTGTGTTGTCATTTTGTATATATTCATTTATTTACAGTAGTGATCAATGTCCTGTTCTGTGAAAAAAATAATATAAAATACAATAATAATAATTAGAACATAAATATTACTTGTGCTTCAAGTTGATCAGCAGTGGCCATTACAGACAACTCCAAGCCATTAATTTGAGAGTCTTGAGCAAATGAAATATATTGATAAACAGCACGAACACCATCAGGTTTGCAACTAGTGCTAAATCCCTTAAAAAAAAAAAAAAAGCCAGCAAAACTGTACAGAGTGATTCAAAATAAATATTACAGTAATTATCTTTTAATCATTAGTTGTAGCAAAATACTTTTAAACAAAAAAGTGTTCAAATTAGGTAACAACGTTGAATATGCCATTTATTTTACAAGGGGGTTGCATATGTACAGAATTTTTAAATTTAAATTTTTATTCAGGCCTCCTATCAAATAATTTCCAATTAGAAAAATATTGCCCTATATCTAATTAGTTAAATAAAGGAAAATTCACATTACTAAGTGGAAGATTTATAGAGTCACATTAAATGCTAAATTTCATGACTTATATACCTTTATCCCTACTTTGAAGACTAGTTTTTGACAAAATAATTGTTACATTTGGATACCGCTTTTGGAGAAAAAAAAATGATACCAAAATATCCCAGTTGATATGAAAAATAAGACCTAAACACTTTTTAAACCATGAAATATTTATTTTAACAATTAAAACAAATAAGAAATTAAATGTTTGTACATTTATACACATTACAGTAGAATCCCAATTATCCAGAACTTCACTTAACCAAAATAGACTGGTGTACTTACTTTTATTAATATAATTTTTTTTATTTATTTTTTAAAATTTTAGTAAACACTTGTTCAATGGTTTTAGCTAAAAAATCATATTCGTTAGTAGATTCTGGCCTTAAGAGAGAAATCAATACAAATGGTAGATAATTGACATATTTATCTTATTGGGCATATACTGGAGAGCAATTGAATTAGAGATACTTGTCTAGTATCGTACAGCACCACTTTTCGCCTTGACGACAGTGGTGATTCGTCTTGGTATGGACTCAACAAGACACTGAAAGCATTGGGAATAATAATAGAAAATAAAATAATATAATGGAAATAATAATAATAGAATATAATAATAGTTTGAGCCTGACTTCTTCCATCCTGCGGAACTGTGGAGATTCTTCAGGATCATGGATCCATAAAGAATCTCTCACAGTTCACTTAAGATTTGATGGAGGGGAGTCAGGAGCTCAAAATATTACATTCTATTCTATTATTATTATATTCTATTATTATTATTATATATCTATTATAAATATTATTATATATATCATTAACACATACATATAATTATATATATATATATTATTATATACAGTGCGTTTGGTATTTTAGTGGACACCTGATATTTTTACGTAAATGCTAAAAAAAATACAAAAACTGCTAATTGGCTTTTGAAGAATGCCGAGACACCATAATGTCTTGTAGAAAAATAAATTTTATATAAATATATCGTCACATAAATGGGGAAAATGCAAATTTATATAACAAATGTTGTTTGTTAATTTAAGGGACACTATCATTCCTGACTAACAGATGGCAGTGCAGGCGCTAAAAAATTTGCATATTGTATTCTTTCGATGCGTAGGTTCGTATAAATACCCGTGTGAACAGGTTTATGCGAAAACAGCGTTTGTAGTCATGTCAGAAAGGAAAATACTTACGGATTTCGAGAAAGAGGAAATTGTGGCTTTTAAACGAAATGGAAAATCCATTTTCAAAATTTGTCAGCTTATTCAGCGTCCAAGGAGTGCTATAGGGGCCTTTTCAAAAAGAAACCCCAAAAGGATCCACCCAAAAAGCGGGGAGCGAAGCCAAAACTGAGTAAAAGAGATAAGCGGAACATTAATAGAGAGGCCAGTAACACAGGAAAGTCTGCTGCAAAAATCCAAAACGACCTTAGTTAGCTCCTAGTTAAACGTTGGATAGTATGGAATGTGCTCTCTAATTCCAAAAATTTATCTTTTCGAAAAAGAAAGGGTAAACCATCTCTCACCCAAGTTCACAAACAGGAACACTTAAACTAGGCTCGACGACACATGGAGTGGAACGATAAATGGTTGCAGGTACTTTTCACGGAGGAAAAGAAATTCAACTTAGATGGTCCGGATGCTTTTCAACATTATTGGCACGATTTACGGAAAGCGCCGCAATACTTTTCTTGTAGAGTTCAAGGAGGAGAGTCGGTGACCATTTGTAGTGTCTTTGGCTACAACGGTACTACGCCTGGAGCTTTCATCGGCAGTCGTATGAATTCTATCTACTATCAAGAACTTTTGAATGAATATGCCCTCCCATATGCCTCATAAATATGTGGGGAAAACTGGATTTTGCAACAGGACAACGCACCGTGCCATGCATCTATCTCCACCAAAAGATGGATAAATTCAAAAAAGTTTAAAAGTATGATTTGGTCGACACGTAGTCCTGATTTAAATCCTATCGAAAACGTATGGGATTATATTGTTCGTCAAATATATGCAAATGGGAAGCAATTCACGTCGGTTAATGCCTTAAAGGACGCTATTGTGGAAACTTGGTATCAAATCGATCCTAAGTATTTACAAACATTGATAGAATCAATGGATTCACGTGTCTTTAAAGTTATACGCAAAAACGGAGGATATCTCGCGTATTAATGTACATAAAACACTCCAATTTCAGTAAGTGTCCATTAAATTTTCAAACAAGATTGAAAGCCTCATCTTGATTTTGTTACATTTATGAATGATTTAATAAAGATTATTAATCTTCCACTTTGCAGAATACTGTTTTATTGTAGTATCTTTATTTTCATTTTCAAATTTGGCATTATTTCTCACGATAGTGCACTGTTATCAAGTGTCCACTAAAATACCAAACGCACTGTATATCATTAACACATACATATACGCTGAGATATTTTTTACTATCAATATAGTATATTAATGTATAGTTAAATATGTTTTGGAACAACGTTATGTTTTTTTCACTTTTATAACAGTGATGTAGGAAAGGGGAGGATCTCAAGCAGTGCCGGATTAATGTTTTTATGGGCCCTAAGCTCAAAGGATAGAATGGGCCATCATAATATTTAGCCAATAAACCATGAGTTTTTTTTTTTTGAAGTTCATTATCTTCAATATCCAGGTATACTAATAATAAAAATTTCTCAAACATTTATAAATAAACAAGATTAAAATGACGCTTAAATTTAAATGGCACCACGTCCCTTCCAAACCTTTATCAGACCCAGAATCGCAAGGACCTAAGCCTGGGCTCACTTGGCAGTGGCCTATATGTAAATTCTTCACAGGGTTTAAGCCCCAACCATTGGATATCAAAACACATTATTTTTTCTAACACTTCATATGATCTTCTTTATAGCTACTTCAGCCCCCATCCCCCATAATTTTTGAATGGCTATGCAACTGTTTTACACTCAAAATAAAATTTTTTGGATTATCTGAAATCAGGTCTGTTTCCTTTATTTTAGAGTTTTACTGCAAATAAAATTCTACCTTTGAACAAATGGCCCATTTCTGATTAAAACACCGAATATCAACATCCCATTTAGAATGCTCCATCCACCATCCAGCCAGTGATATTTCATGACTTGAGATTATTTTACTTGACAAAGCATTGCGTAAATAACGTTTATTCCAAACAATATTGCCTTTACTGAGAACAATCACATCTTCAGCTTTTCTCCTGCAAAATACAAGTTGAAAAAAAAAAAGAAAAAAAATTAGAACATTTTTTATCAAATTTCATAAAATTTATCTTTAGGAAACTATTCTCAAATGGAAAATAATTAAATGTTTCAAAATATTTCGGAACTATACAGGTTTCATCACATTTCCAGCATAAAAAATGGGTTAACATACTTCATTTGTCAACTTTGTAAATACAGTCTAATCTTGAACTTACATATCGCATATTAAAGTCCTTTTTGTGATAACATTAAAAAGCATAGGTCAAATAATGGAGAAAAACAAACACTTTGAGCAAACCTATCCTTCATTGAGAATTTGTTTTCCCAAATTGAAACGAATTGGCATGTGTTTGCATGATGCTATGTGAATACTTTGTAATGCAATACCTTACAATGTCATTTGGGATCTATATTGGTTATATATGCAACGACAAAAATAAATTAATATATTGATGTATAATGATTGGTTGTAATTTTATGGCACAATGGGCTATTCTGGACCAAACAAGGTAATTGTATAGCAATCCTAACACTTTGTCGCCAACTGTCTTTCTGCATGCTGTCATCGTAAGTTGCCATCTTGCAAAGTTACAATTTGAAATACATATATTAAAAGAACTTACCTATGTTCCAAGATCTGCAGTTTGTGGAGGAAAGATGGTCTTTATGGCTTTCAAGGAAGTTCGAAACATTTTTCTGGTTCATCTTTATGGCAACATCTCCACATGTATTCCACAAAGTATGAATCATAGTGGTGTTCATTGCCAACATTTCGATGGTGCTGTTGCCGGAATACTTGTTGTATGTTGAACCACGTTCCCTCGGTGGTATTTGTGTGTTGTCCTGTTTCGGGATCTTTGAATGTTATACTATGGTTTGTGGTGTAATGGACAAAAATCTTTTGAAGAGAGGCCACCATAGGATTTCCAACAGTCTGACACGATTGTAGACCCTTGTAAGACGTGTGCCATGATTTCTCGCAGTAACACTTCTGCACTTCTTTCTTTCACTACTACAAAAAACATTTATTCGATCCTCTTTGCACTCTTGCAAACACACATTCCCCATTCACTCACCTTCCTGTATTAAACTTCATCTTCCCAAACATACTTTCATTTATTTCTACAATTTCATTCTCACCTCAAGCATTTCTTTTTCCAGCACACACATGTCTATACATATTTCACGGCAAAACATCTTGCAATCTATCAAGGTGTGGCCACTTCGGACATCTAACACCATTTGGTCTGATGGGGCTTTGTAGACCTTTGTCTGTTTGTTTGACGTAGACCAAGAATGTCAAGCAAAGAATATCTGTAAGACTGAATTTGCTCTCTTTAAACCATGAACCTTTTTGTATAGACCTCATGCAATCGTGACTATTTTCACCACTTTTAGCATAACACCAAACGTGTTCATCGTCTAAGCTTGATTTCGCAACTAACCACATTAATTGTCGACATTTTGGATATGTGTACTCTGAAGCTATTAGACCTGCTTCCATGCACCATTCAATAACAAACTTTCGTCCTTTTAATTCTAACCCGTGAAAAAAAAGAATTTAGTCGTTCAATGACAGTTTTGCATTGCTAATTACACACCGTTCCCGAAACAAAACACTGGTATAAAAACAAAATTGATCAAAGGGATACTCCGATGCATTTAACGTGCATGAGCAGCACACACATTGGCCATACCCAAAAACACATTCTCAACCATGTTTTCAAAGTATAGCAGGAGTTTTGGCAACACTGGAAGGAATTTAGTGCATTGGGATTGTTATGCCATTTCACCATATTCTTTTACTTATGTGAGAATGATTTTCCAATATACCAAGCAAATTTCAACTATCAAATAATTTTTCTAAAAGTTACTTGTTTTTAAACAGTAGAATTTTTATATTTCTTCATGTTTTAAAAAGTTGCAGTTTTTAATTTTGGTTCTATTTGGTTTGCAAAGTACAGACCTAATTATTATCTACCGTATACTATTTTGTTCATAAATTTACATCTCATGTTTTTTTTTCCTACAGCACAAGTTCACAGAGGAATTAATCAAGGAAATCAAATTTTTAGTACCCACATTTTTTAGTTCAAACTAGAACTCTCAAATATGGGAGGGGAAAAGAAAAGGACATTAAGTCTCTTTTTTTTTCTCCCATGTTTTTTACTTACTATTTAGTGTGACTGCCTTTGTTTTTATGGATTAGGTTTAATTTCCCAGTAAACTTCATTGTGTGCAAACATATGATTTGGAAGAGCAAGTGAATAAACTGCTACTATAGTATTTCTTACAATATTTAACACTACTTTTAGATTATCAACATTGTGTTAAGCCAGTGTTCAGAATCTGCGGCTTGTGAGCCAAATTTGGCTCTTCGGCTACTGGAATGTGGCTCTTTCACGAATGAGGTATTTATTTATTTTAAAGCTAGCATTTGCTGTTCTTTCTCTGGAATTGTGCCTGAAATTAAAAACAACATACAATCTTGACTTACCCAAACTTTCCAATGAAATACAAGACCATCCTTGCCATTAAACAAGAAAATGTTTTTATTTTAATAAAAGTAATTTTTAGCCATAAATAAGATTAGGTTAAAATATGACAGCCTATCTAGTTTTGGTGCTCTTTTACAATACGATACAGGCTTCCGTTTTGATCAGTGTTCCCTTAACTACATTTTTCTCCAACCCTAATCCTGATTTTCTCCTTTTTTTTTTTTAATATCTTTTTTTTTGTTTCTTATTGCAAATGCAAAAAATTCTTTTTTTAATTCCAAATTTATTTATTTTTATTTATTTTTTTTGCAAAATGAATCTTTACACCTTTTTCTCGCTATTTGGTTTTATGATCGTTTGGGAATTTCTTTTTTTAACTGCAGAGTAGTTGTGATTTATGCAAACAAGCAAGACTGACTGAGTCGGCATAACTTCGTCTGCATGACAGTTATTTCCAATTTGGTAGTGAGTATTGTAAACTAGTCGCGAATTTTCTCCAGTTATTACAGTTTTAAAATATTTGTGGATTAACAAAAATTACTTTTTTAAAAATGGCAAGATTGTGATGGGCATATGTGTTCATTATGACGTTGAGTTCAGAAAAGTCATACGAAGTTGAATTTGAAGTAGAGAAAAACCAGATATTGAAATTAAACTACAGGAGATAAAGTTAAATTTAAATTAGAGAAAAACAAAATTGAATTTAAATTGGAAAAAAACCAACCCTGTATTCAAATTAAGGTGGGGAAGGCCTCACCAGCGCTGTGGTTATTCTTTTAATGAAAAACAATAAAAGATCTCACTAAAATAATTGTTTTTTAAATTAAAAAAAGAAATTAAATTTAAATTAGAAAAAAGATCGCATTAAAAAAAGTGAGAGAAAACTGGAATTCAAGTAAGAAAAAATGTATGGAAGGAAACACATGCCAAAACGGAAGCCTGTACTGTATTGTAAAAGAGTGTCCTAGTTTTAATCAGTGTAGTTACTTTTAACCAACTTCTGAAAACGTGGTTTTTTGTTTAGAAATTTAGCTCTCAAAATAAATGTAAGTTGTTGTACTGCTGATATTTAGCTCTTTTCACTAATGAGTTTGCAGACCACTGTGTTAGCAGATATTTAAAATTATTTTGTGAAGAAAACCAAACTATAGGAAACTTATTTCTGCTGGAAATTTTGTATTTATTTATTAATTTATTTTTCCTTTTGAATCTGCTACTGCATACATTGCTGTTTAATGTTCAAATACACTTTTTGTGTCTAAAATTTAATTTTCAATATAAATCCAACGACCCTATTCATGCCGTTGTCTCTAGGATAAGAAAGACTCAAAAATACAACCAGGTGGAATTGTCTATTCCTGTATCGTACTGCGACATTCACATTTTTCTTATGACAGTTACATGAATACGTGATATAGCTTTCGTGGTGACACTGCAGAATCCATCCCCTAGTGTTTTTCTGCTCTTGAAATGAGTCAAAAATAGTTGTAGATCAGCTTGTGACGTCACACATATGCTCGTCTTCTGAGCTTGTAAGGGCATTTTCACTTGTTTCATCGTTCTTTTGGCTGTGTTTTGTTTGTTGCAGTGAATTGTATTATGTCTGAACAGTTGAAGTCTTTTTTTTTTTTTAATTGCATCTGTAAGGAAAGAGGTGTGCTGGACTGGGCCATGAAAGAGAGATTAATTTCGTCTGGATATGAGTGTTCGGTATGTAAGGATCAGATGAGATTGTGGATTAAGTCTCGTTTAGATGACGCTTTTCAGTGACGTTGCAAGAAAGGCAGTAAGAATGCGCATGACAGGGGAGGGAGGAAAGGAAAAGTCATAGTCTGCACTCCAAAGACCCAGAGATAGGAGAACATACAAATATGGTTAAGGAAATGTGGAGTAATGTCAAACAAGAATTCCAGCATCAGTGTTTTTAAATGCGATAAAAACAATATTCCCGCCACATACATTCGAAAAAGAAGAGCAATAAAGGTTTGTACCTCCTTTTTTCAACTTTGCTGAATCGAGACATCCATGTTGTTAACATGACGTAAACAACATGGTGGCAAGTCAGTGTCACTGTTGCCATGCATTTTGGAAATATTTTCCAGTAGGGGACAGATTGTGCAGTAGCGCCTCTTTCCTTAGTAGTGAGAGTTGTAAGATATATATCAGATAGCTAATCCAAACCAATAGAACAAATTCAAAAAATTGACTACTCATATTAAAAGTGTGGCACTAGTACACAACACATTACCCCCTAGATCAAGTATAATTTTAGCAGAATCCAGCGCAATGTTTCCAAAAACTCTGAACCTGGCAATTGGCACACAGCAACTAACCGCCATTGTTGTTTATGGTAGTTTTTGTTATTTTCATTAATTCTTCCCTTCCTCTTCTTCCCCCTCCTCCTCATTTCCCTCCCCTTCCCTTCTACTTGCCAGCCCCTCAAAAAACGTAAAATTCCAATCCTCCTCTTTCCCACTAACTTCCTCTTCCCCCATCTTTCTTTCCCTGCCCATCCACCTGCTCCCTCCTCTCCCTAAAAAGTTCCATCATCCTCCTCCTTCCCCCTTTCTAAAAAATTTAAATACAAGTAGCCTACTTATCATTTATTTAGCAATATCCACTTACAAACAAAAAAACACTTATTTGAATTTCTTCTGCCTCCTCTAAACATTCACTGAAATTACCTATTTACACTTTGGACACTCATACTCCCACGCAATTAACCCTTCTTACATCACCCATTCAATCACACTTTTTCTTCTTTCACTTTCTAATAAAAAAAAAAAATGCAAGATTCAAACGCTCAGACATTTCCGCTGCAACACACACAATACGACGGCAAAGAAAATACAAAATGGCATAACGTTCCATTCTTTCCTCCTCTGTACACACCTATGTGACGTCATACTCTCTCACATGACACTGCAATCTAGCAGAATTTCCAGTGATTTCAAGGGGATAGATTGAATTTTGAGTAATGTGCTCTGTACTGTCACCAAAAGCGTATTTATATTTGACATCTATACATTTGGGTTAAATTATATGGGGGTATAGTACACAATACGGGAAGTGTGCCAACTTCCGCCACAATTGTCAAGTACGGCAGCCACACTGCAGGTTCGCCATTTTGAAAAGGCAATTTATTTTTGGTACAGAAAAACGTTGAAAAAATGCAATAAGCAGGATAAATTGGGCAACAACCATTACAAAAATTAAAAAAAAAAAGTGTTCATCAAAAAAGTAATTCTTACATGAACTATTTCTTTTGTGAGTACTCCCTTATTTTAGAAGCCTATAAATCAAATGCCCAGAATCAATGTTATGTTGCAATTAGTATTTTTCACGTAATTAGTATACTTAGCTGAATCACTGGAACCAAAAAGTGGGGAGACTCTCCAGACCCACCCCGCTCATCGTTTCGCGACTTGTGACCATTCAGGTCACATTCGATGTGCTCTGCCTGAATCAGTAAAAGGCTGATTTAATATTAAAATAAATAGTACACCAATCAAGTTTTTTTTCCATATAAAATTGTTTTGACTAAACTACATGTGTATCGCCTGTACGATTTGTCGCCAAGGCGTAGCAACCTCCTTCCCGGATTACGTCATAACGCGCTCGCTTCCCGGCCGCCATGTTTTTTTAAGGAGTAATTACCTGTTATAATGAGTTTACTACCTATTATTATTATTGACATTTTTTTAACCAAAAAGAAACTTACTAAGTGGTTAAGTGAAGTCCAAGTGATTTTTTATGGCTTTTGGAATCATTTCCTCTGCTTTGTCTTTGTGATGCTGTCTCCATAGATACTCTGTGAAATATGAGTCAAACAGCATTGCATCACCGATATTGCGATGCTCCACGTTACCCTCATACCTCCTCACCCTTCTTCCTCCCCATCATTCTTTCTGTGAAGTACGAGTCCAACAGTTTTTTATCGCCGACATTGCGATACTCCATATTCCACTCATCTCCTCCCATACCTCCTCTAACTCTTGTAACCCTTTCCTTCTATACCTCCTCTAACCTCTTCCTTCCATACCTCCTTTACCCTCTTCCACCTATACCCCTTCTCCATCCCAAACATACTTTCAATTCCAATACGTTACAGAAACAAAAATAAATTTATACATTCGCTCGTCCTATCGCAACAACTCACACACCACCATCGGCACAAACGGATGCTACAACTACACCCACGCATGCGCACATTTTTTACGTTCCACAAAACTTTCCCTCCATTTTAAGAGGTATAGCATCAGTTTTGGCAATGAGTTGGCGACAAAACATGGGATACATTTGTAGTTTATTAATTTCCCTTCCCTAAACATACTAGAAATAAAATTTTTCTTAAAATGGCAGAATCCTTGCAGAAATTCAGCATGGTTGTCATATTTCTCAGAAACGGGACGGAGTTTCCGTAGTTGGCGAAGTTTGCAGAAGTTGTAGCACTTCCGGTATTCTGTACTATACCAATATATGCTTTAAAATCTGACCAGTCAAAAGCAGTAAAATTACGTTATTTTTCTCGAACGAATATGAAACATTAAAAAGCGAGAGATCAATATAACTGGCAAATACATAGTTTTATAACAGGACTTACCATCCTTTCTCTTCCTCCGCAAAAAACCATATTAAATGAACGTAAATAATGATGATTGATGCCAAAGAGTAAAAAAGTATGGCGAATAAAATCATCTGAACTGCATTTGTACCCCT
This sequence comes from Dysdera silvatica, assembly GCA_006491805.2. Lineage (NCBI taxonomy): Eukaryota > Metazoa > Arthropoda > Arachnida > Araneae > Dysderidae > Dysdera > Dysdera silvatica. Next base: position 103,387,573 of record QLNU02015360.1, read on the forward strand.
CATCACACCTCTCCAACTGGCCATAATCATAACATCCAGAAAAAGAGACAATTGAATCATTGATCAACAAACAGGATTTTGATTCCTTCTTAAGCATGGATTTGTTTCCACGAAGGCGAAGCGCCAGCTTCCCACTTGCTCGGTTTCTTTCCGCTTAAATGGTTTCTCATCAAATAGTTTCAAATAGCTTCATGGGGAAAGATTGAAGTGTGAAGTTATTAAGTAAAAAATAAACGTGACTTCAAATAGCGCCCTGCCATTTACTAATTTAAAAAGTGTTTCTTAACTAGTAGGACTTGACAGGTGGGTACGATATATATGATGTGTGATGAACAATTTTATTTTTATCGAAAAAATCGAAATAAATATTAAAATAAAATTAAGTTATATGTAATCCCTGAAAATGAAAAAATAAAGATTGCTTCGATTTTACTAATGTCGAGTTTGTAACCGAGTTATTCAGGATATATAAATCTTAAAGCAGGGAAATGTAATTTCCCTATTCTAAGTGAACCCGAATTTTCTTATTTTTACGAATTGAAGCATACATTTAACAAGAAAAGAATAAAGGTTGCAAACTTAGTATAGAATCCGAACCATATAACTAACTTTTTCGACCACAAGTATCAAACTTGGAAAAATGAGACAAAAGTATAGAGCTTTACGGATTCATAGCGCCAGCAAACAAGATACTGAACCATCGGCTTGCGCAGATGGGAGGGAGGTGTTGATGGGGTTGTAACCCCCCCCCATTGCAATGAAATTTTGTATATTTAACATAGGAATATGTGAGTTGTAGCTCTGTAACCCCCATTGAGCCTATATCCCCACCTTACGAACTTTCTGCCTACTATGTACTGAACATAGCTTTCGGCATGCTTATTAAAACTATAAAATCATATAACATGGAATAAAACATACATTTGTTCCCGCTATATTTTAATAAAGCTACAACTAAAATTAAAAATCTATCAGTTTGATTCAGGGTCGCCGTTGAGGGGGATACTGGTACCGAAATACCGAGGCCCGGAACGTTTTTTTTTACCCAGGCTCCGAGCTTATAGAGACCCACGATGCTAAATACGTTTTTATCAGGGTACCTGTTTAGAAAATCGGTACCGGGACCTGATAATTTTATCCGCGGCCCCGGTTGGGTATAAGCCATTGTCACCATTTTTCCAAATTTCATTGGTTTAATAAGCTGTATATTGCATAAAATAGAATATATTTTTCTGCACTTAATGTATATTTTTGCGTAGGATATGTCATTATTGAATTAATCTATAAAAGTTAGGCAAAATAGCATTTTAAACGCTTTTTTTCTCTTTATTTATTTATTTATTTATTTATTTTATCCTTAAAGTTAATGCAAGTAAAGGTTATTTTTCTATGCCCAGAGCCGTTCCTGGTGGGGTGCGAAATGTTTCTCCGCACCGGAACGGCTGCAGACTATTTATGACACCATTGTATTGTCTTTTATTGTTTTCTTATTTGAAAACTTTGAACCAAATTCAATAACAAAGACCCTCGTGTCATTTTATGAAAACAAAAATATTTTTTTTTTCAGGATAACTTTAAAATAATGTAATTTATAGTGGCGGATTTCTATGTGGGTCACACCATGCACACGGTTATAAAAACGAAGTTATATTCAGGTACATATAGAGAAACAATATATATATAGTTTGATTTTGGACTATAACTCATAAATTTGGAAATTTTTCTCAAACGATTGACATCAATAAAAGACGACACAACAAAATGCATTTTTAAAAGTATTAAACTTGGTGAAAGGGTTTTTAGTTTACAGTTTTACCTTGAAAGGGAGATTACCAATTTGTTTATGGAGAAATACTTCCTATAAATACGTACTATTGGCTTGGAATGACAAATGGAGATATTGAAACGTAAGTACTGGAGTGAAAGAACAACCAGGAGCTAAAGATGCTAAAGTGAAATGTTTTTAATGGTTGAAGTGGAAATCCTTAACCGGAGACTCATTGGGCATACTGCAAGAAAAATTGATCAATAGTAGACAATCAAAATTGTCGACTGAATACCAAGGGTTCATTGGAAACCGAGGGGATGTTTTCAAATAAGATATGTGTGTGAAATAAAAAATTGATTAGAATAATGTGGAGATAAAAAGTTCAGAATAAATGTGTATGAAGGATATTTAAAAGGACTTTCACCCAAATGTAGCTTGATAACAGTTGACTCTGGTGATGTTGTTCCTTTTTAAATAAATAAACAACCCAGTTGAAATTCGTTACATCATTATTAGCAGTAGCAAGTTGCCAGAATTTCTACAATTTGGTCAGCTGAAAGCCCGAGTACTTCATTTAACACATAGCAAAGAAGTTAATAACCGGTTCTTATTTTCAAAAGTCGTCTAAAAACCGGTTCACTCTAGCAGGTACGAACCGCATTTAATGTACCATTGATTATTATTGGTAATTGGAACAAAAGGAAAAGGAACGCAGTTTCAACAGATAAAAATATTATAGGAGTATTCTATAAACTTTTATTTACTGAACAAATAAAAAACTCTAATAAAAGAAATAACCACTAACTTAGAAAAAATGTGTTAATTGTATAATGTGGCATGGTGTTAAATGTGTGTTAACGGGATTAGAATAACTAGAACAGATTGCGTAAATGGGAAATCCTTGGATGTCGGAACTGCTAAAGTTAAAACGTTATTAATAATGTAAAATAAAATATAAAAATAAACAAAAATTGATTTTAATAGGGACTATTCACGAAAGAATTGATAAATGAGAGAAAAACATTATTTCTGAGCTCCCAGTGGCTTAGTGGTTATTACCGTCGCTCGTTTATATAGAGGCGGTCAGGCATGAATGTAAGCAGTCGTCCATATCAAGAACCACTCCTCCTGATTGTGTTTGATCTGCGTTTTATTTTTTGCTTTGTCGTTGCTAGGCTACAGGAACATCTAACTAAACAATGTTTGATTAAAATTGTGCGACTTTCTTTTCTATGATGAACTATCAGAATGTGCTTGAAAAGTTTGGTACATGTGTACATGGATATTAATAAGTTTTATGGGATTAAAGGACAGATTTTAAACGTTATACACTCATTTTGATGAGTTTAAGAGCACAATACCTCACCCGATAATTGGTTTATACATCTCATTTATCCATGGTTGGAAATTTAGCCAGCTTTTAATTTAACTAATAGCTGCAGTAAGTTGTATAATGCTAACAAGATATAAGCTCTCAATATAATAATATCTCAATATAAGTATATATTGGTTGAAATTATATTCATTTTTTGTGTCGAAAATAAAAAAAAATTCCATCTTTTTGTGTTCATGGGAGAGAATATATAATTCTAAGTTCCAGACACAAACTTTTGGGCCAGAATTCATTGTTATTGGTCAAGAATTTTTATATGTTACAAACGAGGATAAACGGATTGCATGGGCTAATAGTCATATTTTTTAAGTGATGAACATCTATCAACATCAGGATTGCATTATTTATAAGATTATTTTATTTACTTCGTACTGCACACCCTGTAATCCATAAACAAACGCATAATACATAATATACATAACAGATAAATAATCTACACGTGCTCAAAGTCGTCTGTTTAGAATCGCTTTATTATGGGAGTTTAAAAATTATTTCTCATTTAGTTCATTTTTTTTTACTTTGAAGAATTGAAATACGTGAAACTAGTAATAAAAATATTAGTAATTCGTTCATATTACTCCTATGTAACAAATTTAGTTATATATCACTAAAATTTCGTAGTTATAAAATTATATGGCATATTAGGAAACTACCACTTTTTCCTTTGAGTTATATTACCATCATTATCCTTTAATCAATACACACACACATATATATAGTAGAACCTCCATATAACGTACTTCCGTATAGCGAAATTCTCCATATAGTGAAGTTTTGGCAAATCCCCATGGTCGTTACATATGAAAGTGTTTCTATATAACGGAATAAATTTCTATATAACGAAATTTTTAACGACCAAAACATAAAATACAATGGTCACGTCAGCGATATCACCTTCCCTAATACCATGAGAATACAATATGGTTTTAAGGTAAGTGGCAAACGAAGAGAATGGGGCACATCTAAGGGATTTTAAACTCCCTAATAAAGAGTTTTCCTAAGCACACATATCTGTATCTGGTTGCCCCATACAGTGCGAAACTGCTAGGCTATGAACAGGCCCCAATTGTCCTTGAATACACCATATTGTTTGAATAGTAGTACTTGTCGCGCTTTAGTTTGCCATAAATCCTGATCTTGCAAATTTCCCACAGGGGCGTAACACTTTTATGATGAATCACAATCACCATTTGTCGTGCAGCAGGATATTAGAATTTTTTTGCACAAAAGCATGAATGTGTATGAAAGAAGCATTAAATACGTTTTCTTTTACATACAAAAGGTTAAACACTGGTAAAATAGCAATGAAAAAGATCACCCAAGCTTTCGGACGCATCAGCAGCAGTCCTGATGAAGGACTGCTGCTGATGCGTCCGAAAGCTTGAGTGATCTTTTTCATTGCTATTTTACCAGTGTTTAACCTTTTTATGTAATTTCCTCCCTGGTACCCTGTATTTTATTTCTAAATGCGTTTTCATTTACGATAAGAATTGTGCAACTCTTTTTATATGCATGTATATTTCACACTTAAAAACATCTATTTTTAAATGGTTGAATGTTATTTATGAGAAACAGTCGTTTACTGAAAAATGGGATTTTAATTGTGGTATCATATTGCACTGCCCTGGTTCATGAATACATCGTTTCCACATAGCGAATTTTCTATATAACGAATTTTTTTTTATGGAACCGTCGATTTCATTATATGGAGGTTCTACTGTATATATATTAGCATGAAAAGACACTTCATGACCTATCCCACGAGGTTCAGAATCAACATCCTGATTATTTCTAGTTTTACAAAGTTTGGTAAAATACTGCTTAACATCTGTATTTAGAACTAAGGATAACCTCTTTGTGTTTGCATATATTTACATATGTATACATGTATTATGCATATAAGTTACATCTATCGACAGGTGAAATATTTCTCAGCCATAATACCCTTCTAATTTATAATAATAGTTATTGCAACTTTCCACAGTTTTTCCATATGTAGCTGTTTTTTTTTGGTTTTTTTTTGTGGTGGTGGGAGGTGGAAGTGTAATAATTGTTAGAATTATCGGCACCTAGCACAGTAACGAAATTCAGAAGAGATATTTAAAGCTCTTAATCGCCTCATTCGAACGCCTCTGTCCTTCATCCAATTCTAATTTGCCTTTGATTCTATTAATTATATTCCGTAATTCGTATTCTTCAACATTATAACAATTTAAACAACTCTCTAAAGTAAGCAAGGCATTTATCATGCTGATGTATAAATTCCGTTAAATTCACAATTGTCAAACTTTGCAGCTTGCGCTTAGGATAAGGCAATATAACATTTCACATAAAAATTTCACAACAACTGTTATTTCCATACTGGTATAAGATTTAAAAACACAACGTTTTGAGAGTCAGCTGATCGCTTTGTCAAATGAATGCAGAATGAAGAGTGTATGGAAGCCCTGAGTTTACATGCCCACATGTTGGGAATTCCCATCACCCCAAGAGAAAACCCCAAGTAGGGATCCCACACTAGATGGTCACTCTCAACTCGAGGTTTGGCGAAAATTCTGTGAGGTTCTGGTGGATGTTTCGAAATACACAGGGTGGATCATTTAATACGATAATGTGAAATATCCCAAAAAATAAACGTTTTACAAAATAATGTTTTAAATAAAAGTTGTTTAATTTGAAGGGCGGAAGTATTTTTCACTATTTATGTTTTATTTGGGGAGGGGGGTTGTTTTCAAGGTCATCTGAAGGTCAAACTGAATTTTTAAATGGAAACCTATATGTTTTAATGTTATTTTTATTCCCCATAAAAAAATTAACAATTTTTACAAAAACCATTTTTCAGTTTAGGGTTTAGTTTCAGAGATATCTAAAAAGTAAATCTGAATAAAATTTCATTTTGCTAGGGAATATAAATCGGTGGCATGACTTACCAACCAATCATATTTATGGTGGGTGCACCTTTGTGTGTACAACGTCTCTCCAAGCACTGCATACCTAATTTCTTTCGTTTTTTTAAATATTAAATAAGTTGTTCATGAATTTCTTTATTCAAGTTTATTTTTTTTAAATACATGTGAAACTAAGAAATTAAGCGCTGAATTGAAAAAATGGTTTCTACAAAAGTTTTTCATATTTTTACGAGGAATTAAATATATATATAAAAGAATTAAAGACTGTCTTCTGGAAGTTGAAAGTACATCAGATCGAGCAGCGAGGCTTGTTGTTCAACTAACCCAGCGATACCAACTTCAAATAGTACAGGTATATGCACCAACATCAAGCCATACCGACGAAGAGGTTGAAGAATTTTATGAAGAAATCAAAGAGTTACACACCAAAGGGAAACAACATATCAAGCTCATCATGGGGGATTTCAATGCAAGAATTGGACAACAGGAACAAGGAGAGACATCGGTTGGTAAATACGGATATGGGGAAAGGAATGAACGTGGCGATCAACTCATCGAATTTGCAGAAGCTGAAAACCTTAGCATCATGAATTCATTTTTTAAGAAGAAACCGCAAAGAAAATGGACATGGAAACACCCAAATGGGGGAACTAGTGAAATTGACTATATCCTGGCAAACAAGAAATCAATTATTGAAGATTGCAGTGTACTGAACAGATTTAATACTGGAAGTGATCATCGAATGGTGAGATGTAAAGTGCACTTAAATACTAAATTAGAACGACAGAAGCTCATTAGGAAACAAGTAAGTAAGAGGGTGGATCTAATGAAACTGAAAGTAAATACCGAGGCATTCAAGTTGGAATTAAAAAATCGCTTTTCTGCACTGGAAGGACTTATTGATGAAAGTGATATCTCAGAAGCAAATGAAAACATTGTTAAGACAATAGTTGAAACTGCTGGGGAAATTGGTGGTGTAACCTGTAAAAAGCACAATAGCAAATTATCTGAGAAGACGAAACAACTCATGAAAAGGCGAAGACTTATGAAGGTGGACAATCAAAATACCAGTCGCAAGATCGAGTATGTAGAACTTTGCAAAACTTTGCGCAAAAACATGAAAGAAGATATAAGAAAATTCAATTGTGAGTTAGTAAGGAAGGCCATTGAAAGCAACAAGAGCCTTAGGGTTGTTAAAGGGAGTTTGTCTATTGGGAAGAAACACATCATTGCATTAAAAGGAGAGGATGGCACTGTAACAAGAAATAGGGAAGAAATACTTAGAAGAGTTGAAGAATTCTACAGAAAGCTGTATGAGGGAAACAGTGGATTAAACGAAGACTCTGAGATAGTCGAAGGAACAGCTCCTAAAATCTTAAAAGAAGAAGTAGCATTTGCAATAAAAAGTATGAAGAAAGGAAGATCCCCTGGCGATGATGGCATTACATTAGATATCTTAAAAGAAGCTGGAGAACATGTAGAAGACATACTCGCAAAATTCTTTACCAAATGCCTCAACAGTGGTAACATACCAAACCAATGGGATTCTGCAACAGTAATTCTTTTGCATAAAAAAGGTGATAAAGAGGATTTGAAAAATTACCGACCAATTAGCTTGTTACCTGCTATTTATAAAATCTTCACAAAAGTGCTAACACATCGCCTGCAGAAAAAATTAGATGCAGCTCAACCAAGAGAACAAGCTGGATTTCGAAGTGGATTCAGTACAGTGGACCATATTCAAGTATTAAGAGAATTAATTGAAAGAACACATGAATATGAACTTCCATTGTGTGTTGCATTTATTGACTATGAGAAGGCCTTTGACTCTATTAAAACATCAGCAGTCATCAACTCTTTAAGATCAACAGACATTGAGGATGTGTACATTGACATGGTGAAACGTGTGTATAAAAATGCAAGTGCAAAATTTCGGTTACATAAAGATACCAAAACTATCAAAATTGGTAAAGGTGTGAGGCAGGGAGATACCATTTCTCCAAAACTTTTTACTTCAGCTTTACAGATGATTTTTCAGCAGATAAATTGGAATAACAAGGGAATAAAAATAAATGGTGAATATTTAAATCATTTGCGGTTTGCTGATGACATTGTTATTTTTTCAACGAACCCATTAGAACTCCAAGACATGGTACAGGAGCTCTCAACTAGAAGTAAAGAAGTTGGACTCAAGATGAACCTACAAAAAACTAAGATCATGTTCAATAATTTCGTAGAGGAAACAAAAATACAAGTTGACAACATTGAGCTAGAAATTGCTGATTCATATATTTACCTTGGCCAGCTGATTTCAATGGATGGCAACATTATGAAAGAACTCAACAGACGTATTAAACTTGGCTGGAGTGCATTTGGAAGAAACAGTTTTATCCTGAAGGGGAAATTGCCTTTGTGTCTAAAAAGAAAGGTCTTCAACCAGTGTGTATTGCCAGTCCTCTCTTATGGATCAGAGACATGGAGTCTAACAGTTGGAGCAATACGAAAGTTACAGACAACGCAAAGGAGCATGGAGAGGTGCATGCTTGGAATAACTAGGAGAGATCGAAAAAGGAACACTTGGGTGAGAGAGCAAACTAGAGTAGAGGACATCATTGTTAAAGTAAAAGGGCTGAAATGGCGATGGGCTGGGCATATTGCAAGAAGAACTGATCAACGATGGACAACAGAAATTCTGAACTGGATTCCAAGAGACCACCGAAGACCTAGAAAACGTCCTCAAACTAGATGGGTGGATGAAATAAGAAAACAGGTTGGGGTGACGTGGAAGCGAATTGCTCAGGATAGACTTGTGTGGAAAGCATTTGGAGAGACCTTCATCCAGCAGTGGATAGATAATAGTTGAATATGATGATGATATATATGGCATATATAAGTGCAAAATACAGAAGAATAGCAAAGAAGATTTACCAGGCATCGAACTCGAAGACGGGAGACTACTGAAGACCTTGGACGAGGGCGAAACCTACAAATACCTAGGGATAATGCAAAAACGGCAGCAGGAGCACAAGAAAGTCAAAGTCCAGCTCACGCAAGCATTCCAAGAAAGACTTAGAAGCATTGTGAAGACGAAACTGAGCGGGAAGAACACCACGCAAGCAATTAACGCATATGCGGTACCAGTGCTCACCTACTCCTTCGGGATCATCAAATGGTCCAACACTGAACTAGAACAACTCCAGCGGAAAATGAGAACCATCCAGAGAAGAGCCGGACAACTACACCCTGCAACGGCAATTGAACGGCAAACACTACCCCGGGAAGAAGGAGGACGCGGACAAGCGGACCTCAAAGACTTACATGACAAGCAGATCCAGAGCATGAGGCAATACTTCCAGTTGAAGAGTCCCCGATCGCCACTCATCCAAGCCATAATACAAGCAGATGCAAATTACACGCCACTAAACCTGTGTAGTACCGAAGAGCGTGTCCTCGAAACAGCCAACGAACAGAAACTGAGAACTTGGGCCGGAAAACCATTACATGGCAGGCACTACAATGACCTGCAACAACCACACGTTGACAAGAAGGCATCAAATTCTTGGCTGGCCAAAGGCACTCCATGCTAAGATTTCTGAAAAACCGTGCATAACGTGCATGCCTTTTATAACAACGATTTTTCTCTATACAGTGGATTCAGTAATCGATTACAATAATTTGGCAACCTATCAGCTTATGATGTGTAACCTTAAATTGAAATTATTTGTAGTCGTACTTCCTTAGAAAATCTGACCTTCATTCTCGTCATTGGACGTCTAACCAACCTTATCTGGAAATACAGTGCCGCTCGCTCGGCCAACTTTTCCAACATTCACCTATTCACAAAAACATCATATTATTGGTAGTCATAAAAGCATCAATTCCACAAGTAAATTAAGAATAAAAAAGGTGTACATTTTTTTAAAAATAAGTTTAAAATAAACAAGCGTAAAATGTATCGACATACTGTAATTTAAAATAAACATAACTTGTATTGACCACCGGTTATGGCGAACAAATTTGGTTGAATCCTTGGAAGTTGATATAAAAGATTTCCACTGATAAGTTCCTTACAATTATCTCGTATTACGATTAATCGTAGCATATTTAAGATTATTCAAAGAGAGTCGGACATATAATTAGTATATATCGTAAAGTAATGAACATTTAATCGTTGATAGAAATATTATTGATTGATTAATAGAAATTGATCTGAAACATGAATTTTTTATGGAAAAATTAATCAAGGAAGGAGAATTTATTATTGATAGGAAATTATTCAGCATGTAAAATTGATGAAAAGCAAAAAAAGCAATCAAAGGAGAGAATATTTTCCAGGGTAAAAAATGAAAAAAATGGAATTAAAAAAATGAAATCGTTGTTGAAAATTCATAAAAAATTACGCATTTTGAAAAAATCTGATAAATTTTTTAGATGCTGTTTTTTAAAACGAAAATAAAAAATATTAAACAAGTAAATATTCATCAATCGAATTATCTACGTTCAAATTATAGAGAATCGCCCTCGCGATATTTTTGCCTTTTATACTAACGTTAGCTGGCGTCATGGTCTGAATTTGAAAAGTACGAACGTAATAAAAGGCACGTCAAGATTATTTCACTAAAATAAATTAAAAATTTTCTAGTACTCAAACTCTAACGGACCTCTCTATCTATTATATAGATAGAGGTCCGTCAAGACTGTCTAGTGAAACAACTATGAAGTGCCTTTATTACACGTTTATTACTAAATCTATATGTAACAATATTTCATCCTACCCTATAACACAGTTCCTCAAATGAGTCCACATATCGTCCTTAAAATCACGCTTTATTTTATAATGGTTGAATAAATATTCACACTGAAAAATTACTGTTAAGGTATTATTACCCTCCGCAGGGATAACACAATTGCCAAATATGGTCAACACAAGAAAGCCTCCGGGGCGAGAATTTTGTGAGTTTTCGTGGGGGAATTTATTATACTATAATTTTTGCCACCCACGTATTAATTACAGCTCAAACTAGAGCTTGTGTAATTTTGGAGAAAAAGAGACGCTTTCCCCATCCTGGATTCCTGGACCCTGGTTCGAATCCAGGATGGGGAAAGCGTCTCTTTTTCTCCAAAATTACATAAGCTCTAGTTTGAGCTGTAATTAATACGTGGGTGGCAAAAATTATAGTATAATGAAAAATTATTATTCTACTCTCATTGATTCTGTGTAAATAATGCACGTGGGAAACCTAAATCGGTAAAATTGGATTTACGATGATGTATAGAAGCCTCGCGACAAGTTTTTGCTTTCTGCTCTCCTCCTTGTAACTAATCTTAGCAAATATTCTCCCAAATTTAACCAAATTTCATTTGTATCGTCAAAATGATATAATAACAGATTCATCAGCAATTACTGTATATCGAGTTTGGAATAAATGTAATTTCTATTCTATTTTGAAGCAAAAATGTGCAAACTATAAAAAAATAATTTCATTAATCCCAGTGAGTTAAAAATACCCCAAGTAATTATGTTATTTCTAATGATGTAACATTCTGAAATAAAGGAACATAATTTTATTAATAACATGCACAAGCTAAATGGCAATCATTCACCCTGTCTAAGAATATTGCGTCTCATTCAAAAGAT
>QLNU02015360.1:103399380-103447340 GCA_006491805.2 Dysdera silvatica
ATAGGTTCTATGACAAATATTGTTCGTCTAGGTGTACCCTACCCCTCCTAGATGTTTGTAACCCTGGTGCTGAGACACCCTGTATATCGAGAAAAGCTTTGATAATGAAAACTACAGAAATTAATTTTCTAAAGAGAAAGTGCCTGTCAATCCTTCTATTTCTATGAACTTACATATCATTGATGTCAATTACGTTCACTTTGTGCGTGATACCATTCTCAATAGAAAGCACAGCCAGAGCAAATAACCACTCATCTGCTATTTTTGTCCACAAGAGCGTCTTTGGCATGACCATCACATTCTTAGGAAATACAAATCTTCAATTAACTGAAATTAATTAATCGTAATTTACTGAAATCTATTTAGTAATGACCGATTCGATTGGATTTGTCCATAGGTCGGGATTATTTGCCACCTTTCTTGGCTTGCCGCAGCTGTGCCGTGGAACCGGTCGCACTGCCCTAAATCTTTCTCTGCGTAGATCTACATTTTTCATGGTATCCGAACATCATAAGGCATAGAAAAACCAAACCTTCAGGCTACGGTGAATAGTTATTCTTTGTAAGCGAGTATTTTTTCACCGTTAGGAACCATCCCCGGATTAACAGCATGCTAAGCTATGTGATAGAAGGCACGCGGAGGAGAAAGCTATATTTGCCATACAAAGATATATATTTAGCTATATAAAACTACATATTTAACTATACAAAGCTATATAATTAACTGCACAATGCTATATATATTTAGCTATAAAAAGCTATATATTTAGCTATAAAAAGCTACATATATTTAGCTATAAAAAGCTATATATTTAGCTATAAAAAGCTATATATTTGGCTGTAAAAGCTATATATATATTTTTAGCTATACAAAACTATATATTTAACTGTATTCAGCAATACAAAGACATATATTAATTGCCCTGCGGTGGCGCAGTGTGGTAACGCGTTCTCCTATTGCGCGGCTAATCCGGGTTCGACTCCCAGCAGTGCAAAAAGAACGCTTACTCAGAGATCTCATAAAGATCGCACTGCTCACTGTAGTCCGGGGTTTGGTTCCCCAGGCCTTAAGAGGTTCGGATTCCTCGGAAAACAGTAGGTCCCGGCGCAGCATGACCACTGTAGTCTTTGAGCCGTAAAACCAAAAAACAAACCAAATCATAGCAAAGTTGATCGCTCTGTTTACACAACGTATTTTTAAACTATTGTAAATCGTACGTCAAATATACAAGGACATTTCCAAGTAAACGCCTTGTTTGGCGCAGAATGATCTTTGCTGTCCTTGCACCATAAAGTCCAACCAACTAGCCCTTTTCAAGAAAGGCAATTGCTCCTGCGGTAGCGCAGTGGTAACGCGTTCGCTTAGCGTGCCGTTAACCCGGGTTCGACTCCCAACGATGTCAAAATAAGAACGCTTACCAACCAACTGCTCACTTGTAGTCCAGGGGTTGGTTCCCTAGTTCATAAGAGACTCGGAGCCCTCGGAAAACTGTAGGTTCCGACGTAGCATGACCCTTGCTATCCTTGCGCTGTAAAACTCCCAAACAAACAAGAAAAGCAAATCTTTTACTGCATTAGGAATATATCGAAAGATTTACTTAAATTGTATTAATAAGTGAATAATAACATAAGTAGTCATAATTTTGTGAGTGGCACGTGGCACAATTTGATGAGTAGTTTCGCTGGCACATGGAATAACTCAGCAGCAGGGTTTAAGCTGTGTTAGTAGTTTTTCGCATTTTGCGAAAGGATATTGCATTTTCCGCAAAATTTAAATACCACTTTCACTAAAAAGCGAAAGCCCTGAAAATTAAAAATTTTCACACTGTTATGTCGACGATCACAAGCATAAATTTGAAGAAAATGATATATTGTCAGAATGGAATATTTTCAATAAATTTGTAGGTGCCTGATGTAAAGAAAGGAGTTTTCATTTTTGCAGTGACTACAGTTTTTGAATCAAAATGAAATGAATGGAGAATTTCCTTCACTGGGCTCAATAACTGAATATGCGGCAAGTATACCTATGCATACTGCAGATTGTGAAAGGGCTTTCTCCCAAATGAACTTGATTAAAACTGACTTGCGAAATTGTTTAACAACGAACCATGCAAGCAAATTGCTAATGATAAATATTGAATGACCTGTTCGAAATAATTTTGATTTTGAAAGTGCCTTCCAACTATGGTGTGTAGTAAAGTCAAGGAGAATTGTACAATAATATTGTCAATTATATAATTTCATAAAAGCTAAAGAGTTTTATTTGTAGCCCGAAATTTTAAATATGCTATTTTGTTTAGCGTTCGCCTAAGGGACAAAATTTTCAAAAATATCGGAAGTATTTAAATTAGATAAAAAATTTAAAAATGCTATTTTTTTTTTTGCTAAAATGCGAAAAGAAAAAAAGAATCCAGCTTAAACTCTGTTCAGCAGTATTACTTTGGCACAGTACCCCAAAAAGGTTGCCGATCCCTTATCTGGGGAAGCAAATTTCGCCACCAGGAGTGTTGCCATCAATGCCATCCGAAAGCGCATGGGCATTTTACTATACCTAGACCTAACTTCTACAATTGTGGCTATCTTTATTCCAAAATTACGTTGGTATATAAAGGCTTTAGAGGACACCCTGTATAACTATATATCCATACGAATACTATATTACCGATATAACTATATCCATATTAATACTATATTTATTGATATAACCAAACCCCGTGTTTCACAAAGAGTGCCCGAAAGGAATATAAAATTAACGGATGGTTTTAAAAATAAAATGTAATATGAGAAATAATCAGCAAATAGAAGAATTGAGCTATAATAATTTCACCCCCCAGAAGTAATGATTTCATAAAAATATTAATATTAACTTTTTATACGCCCTCAAATCCAAAAAATGTCAATTAATAAAATTTGCGTCTCACTCAATGAAGATTAAAGAATTTTACCCCGTAGCTTTTTATGAAAAATTCGCTGAGATATTGATAATTGACAATTTGGCGGTTACCACTTTTTCTAAGAATAAAAATTAGAGTTGCCTTTACGAGCTACTTGTCCCTGTATACAGCTGTGTGCACAGAAGTATATCATATAGGGGTGAATCTTTTCCTATATGCATAGCTGTACACAGGAGAAGTATCGTGTAGGAGCCGATTTTTTTTCCTCTGTGTGTGCACAGATGTATACAGAAAAAGTAGGGTGTCAGGACCCCCAACATTTTATCCCTAACTTCCCTGGCCAATTCAACGCTGATTATAGGAGTTCGATTTGATTCTTATACAGACAATGAACATTTTATGTATGAGAGTTATGGCAAAATTTATTTTACTAATACATATTTCAGTTTGTACATTACAAAATTACTCGTTTGATTTTATTACCTACATAGTAGACAATTATACATAAAAGTTATTGCTATCTATCCTATTCGAAATATTTGTTTAAAAATAACTTAATTTGTGCGCAAATTTATCGATTGCTTTACGCGTTTACTTAACATTACCTGTCACTATTTCTAAGGGCGAAAGATCATTTTCGAAATCGAAAATTATTAAAAATTACTTACGCTAAAATCTGATACAAGAAAGATTATCAAATCTAGCTATGATAAGTATTGAAAACGATATTGACATAAGCATAAATGATATTTTAAAAGAATTTGCGATAAAAATATAAAAAAATGTTGATTTTGGTTATTAAAAAATAACAAATATTATTTTCAGTATTGCAATTGATATTCTGATGTTATCAGATTGCTATTAATAAATAATAATAAATGTTTGATTTATAATAAGAATGCTTCTCTCTCTCTATTAATTTTCACTCAGCTCAAATCACAAACCACCCCTAACCTTTTTTAACTTTTCGCTTCAAGTACCTCCCATATCCCGTTGGGGTCGGCACAGAATATTTTGCACCCCGGCGGCAGGTAACCTTAAGACGCTCCTGTCTATTCTAATACTATACCATGGATAACAATATCCATAGCGGTTATAGTAAACAAATATGGGCTTTCATCTACTCTTTCATGGATAACAATATCTATGCTCGGTGGCGGCGCTAAGGGGCAAGAGCGGCCGCACGGGCGTCCTGTGGGCAATTCTGAGGGGTGGCAATTAGCTTTTAAAGAGCAATGACAGGCACAACAACTACGGCAATGACAGTCACTCGCCCCGAGTGGTAAATTATCTAGCTACGCCACTGTCTATACTAATACTCTATCATCGATAACTATATCTATACCAATACCTCATTGGCGTACGCAGGGGGTGTTGATGGGAGTTGTAACCCCCCATTGCAATGAAATTTTGTATATTTAATATAGAAATATGCGAGTTGTATCTCTGTAACCCCCCATTGAGCCTATAACCCCCTTACGAACTTTATGCGTACGCCTATGCAATACCTATACTATATTACAGATAACTATATCTGTACTAGTAATATATTATGATATTTGTATGATTTAAAGAAAGCTTTCTCAGAAGCAAGCGAAATGTAGAATATGAAAAACAATAACTTAATGAGCTTCACAATACACTGCTATCATTTTTTGTCGATAGAATATTAGTATAAAGCACATATATATATTTCCTTTACGCAAATATATTTGGAGGGGGTTGTGCTACATTACTTTTTCGCTAATACTCCCATAACTCATTGTCTTATTGATTCAGTTATTCTGGATGGATCAAAACAAAGCTGACCCCCCGGTCATTCGCTTCAATAAAAGCCCTGCTCGTCATGAGAATCAAAAACAAAGAAGTCGCTCTATCGGGAAACTAAGCTGAATAGTTGAAAGCGTTTAGGAATTCATCGCAAAAGATGTTTAAGTTGGTTGCATTTTCGTTGTTATCCAATTTGATTTTGATTGCCGTGAAGGCGAATGTAAACGTTGATTCGTTGTTACAGCAAGAACTCAAAAATATCGCCGAAGCACTTCGTTATCTTGAAGAGATAGATAAAATATATTCTCAGTTAGCACGCCCCAGGTGAGAATAAACTTACATTGTTGTTAAAAATAAGTTTGATACTCGTTATTATGGAGCTTTATTAACACACGTAAAAAGTTAAATGCAATTGGATTTATTTGTGTACAGGGTGTTCCGAAAGCATCGGATCAAAAGTATATAGTCGTGATTCTTGTACAAAATGGATCATAATGACCCTTTACATGGGCGGTCGGAAATCAATATTCACGGAGTTATGACTATAAATAAATAACAAAGCACGTAGCAGGAAATGTAGCAAATCCGTGCCCGAGTTGAAATTTTCGGGGGAGGCAACTTCTTGGTTTGTAAGCGCAATTGGTCATTATAGATCCCGCCTCTGTGAAATAAAAGTATGCATAACTCCGTGGATATTCGTTTCCGACCCCCCATGTACAGGGCCGTTATGGTCCATTTTGCACAAGGATCACGACTATATACTTTTGATCCGATGTTTTTGGAACACCCTGTATAACACATACAGGGTGTTCCGAAAACACCGGATCAAACGTATATAGCCGTGACCCTTGTGTAGTATGGACCTAGTTCCAAGAAGTTTAGTTTGAAAAATAAATATCTCGAGACTCGCAACACCGATTAAAGAAGTTTACCTAAGGAGTGTTTCAATTTTTGCTACGAAGGGCAGGGCAGGCAATAGGGGAGGAAGGGGGGATTGCACAGAGGCCCCGTGCGGCCAAAGAGCCGGTACTAAAAGGAACAAACCCTCCACTCAGTATATGTTAGGAAGAGTCCGTAGACGGACGCCTTACCAACTGCGCTAATGGAACGCCCCCTCTCTCCTGTAGTTTAAAATTACTTTGCACACTTTCATACAAATCGACACCCTCCCAGAGGCGTAGCCAGGCGGAGGTTTTGGGGGTTGCGACCCCCGCCATCGCAATGAAATTTTGTATATTTAACATAGGAATATATGAGTTGTAGCTCTGTAACCCCTCCTCTTATGAACTTTCTGTTTACGCCACTGCACCCTCCCCACCTCTGGGATTCGTACCGGATCCGCCAATGCCCTCCACCTGCCAATCATAAACTTTTATGCTCCGAAGGTTCCTTTATTTTCGTTCATGTTTTACCGTCGAAGAATTCAAAAGTCTGTCCTGCAGGTAAATAATAAATAGCTTGAAAATAAAAGTTAGTATCGAAAAATTACCCTTGATCCAGTAGCGTACGCAGAAAATTCCTAAAAGAGGTTGGTTCGAATGAGAAGGTTTACCTCTATATCATAGCTTCCCTATTCAGAGGCGAACTAGGCCGCGGGCCGGCCCCGGTCGGGTGCGCTCACGGGTTTAGTAGAGATGGGAGTTATTTAAGGTAACTGTTAAAAATCACCTGTTACCGATTGATCACTGTTCCAGGAACAGTATGCTCCTCTGAAACCCCTGTTCCCAAATAACAGCTGTTATTTCAGTCACCGGTGACTAGGAACAGGAGTTACTTGAAGTAACGTTTAAAAATCACCGTTCTAGGAACATATTCCTCCGTTTCCATCACACAGGAAACGCGCTGAGATAACGGGCTATCACAACATCCGGCATAGTTGTCTAGCTGACACAAGGGCTTAGGCACTAATTACCCATTTAATATCTGATATTACAAGAGGTTATATTATTATTATTGTTGTTATAGTTAACCAAATATTATTTTAATTAACCAAATATTGTTTTAATTAACTAATTGTTTTAATCAGTTTATTTAATTATTGTTTTAATTGATTTATTTTTATTTAATTTACTTAAAGTTTAAATTCAGTTAATATGTGATTATATAGGTATTCCTACTTCAATAGCAACTAGCGAAATCAATCGCCATCTAGACGATAATTAAAAAAAAAATTAACTTGCCGCGGAACCATGACCCTTTGTCATGGTGGAGATCCCATTCTCTGATCTACCCAAATCTATCAGAGTTAGCGAAAAGGAAATTCAACTTTATGGCAACATGAGTGCCTTGCGAAAGAATTTTCTTAAAGGCTGGTAACATTTTAACCGATGGGAGAAATCGGTTGGAGCCTCTTCACGCCGAAAGATTATTGTTCCTAAATGCCAATTCATATTTAATGGAATAGATTTTTTATCCATGTATATTAATTAGTACAAGTATTAATATTTTTACATTACTGAGCTTTACACATGAAAAATTCTGAATACATACATGTGTATAACTACATCAGCTGAGAATACACATTTTGCATCATTATCCTGTCTAATTAGTTCCACATTGTAACCTTTCAGTATGTTTTACCAATTAATTTACAGCAGTGTCAATATTTTTTGCTGTATTTCATTCATTACGTAGAATTAGTTTTTTAAACTTTCTTTGATTTTTAATATTGTTTATTTTTTAAAATATCTAAAATTCAGTATTTTAAAGCCTTACTTTTTCTCATTATTTTTGTACTTCATATGTGTGTATTTTTTTCCAAAGGATTTATTAATTCTATGGAGTTGGCACGACGTTCTTACGGATTGAGCGTTGAAATGTGTTATCGTTAAGTTCCTCAATTGCCAAAACCTGTGAAGCAATGCATACGTTCCAGTCACCGGTGACTGAAATCACCGGTGATTGGAACCTGTTACGTGATTGGAACAGGAACGTTGGAACAGGTTACTCAAAAATAACAGTTTGGTCCATCACTAGCTTATAGTTAGTTCAGGACACTGACGGACCTAAAGGGGGAGTTGGGGCGATCGCTCCCCGGCGAGACAAGATTGTATCATGGAAAACGAAATGAAAAGTACCGGACATTTAGCTAAATAGAGGAATCGGAAACAAATCGACCCCACCCCCACGATAGATTTCTGTATCCGTGCTTGGTTTAGGAAGCAAACCATTATTTTTTTTTTATGTAGTACAATCTTAACCATGCGCATGTTTAAACGGATATTCTGAACACGAGATGGCGCCAGTATCTAACTTTTATTCATGATTAAAATGAATTTGATTGAGCTATGTTGCCGCCATTAAGTGTAGTTATTGTTTGAAAAATATATACAAAAACTAACCTTATAATAAATATTGAGGCACTATGAAAAGCATGTTGTGTGACAATTTTATTTACTTGATCATAAAAGAGATTTATTGGTAAATATTAAATTATACTTGTTTAATTGTTATAATGTAGTATAATAAATATACAGAGGCGACCCTAGGGTTAGGCGAGTCAGGCTTCGTCCTAGGGATTCACGCCATCCGAGGCCTCGCGCAATACTTCATTAGTTGCACTGATTTTCCTAAACTTTGAAAAACTTTATACGAAAATTCAAATATTTGTTATATTAAAAAATAAATAAAAAATATCGTTAAAAGTAATAATTTCAAATAGTGGAAAATTTTTCTGTTTGAAAGAAAGCAAGGAATTACTACAAAATATTACTATATCTCTGCAACAAGAAAACGAAGTGTAATTTAAGGCCTATGAATGGGAAGAGAGTCCGACAGTTAACGCGAAAAGGGAGAAGAAATTGTAAATAAAGTGGGAATGTGGTCGAAAAGGAGACAATTTTTTAGTGGACAGTTTCCATCCTGCCACTAAAGTGAATATTACAGATAGCAGTTATAACATGCTTGTATTAAGTTAGTTATTTTTCAATTTCGAAATAACTGCAGCGGATGAAACAAAAATGAGTTATAATAAATATTACTATTTCCCTTATTTAGACATACGTGTCAGCGTAATTTATTTTGAGGTCTCGTAAAGCCATTGATCCCATCCTAAATTACCTTAAGTGCTATAGACGTATAAAGTAAGCAACCAGTATGAAGTGTTTGCAAACAATTTTAGGTAGGAATAAGATTTATGCCGAACAAGAATACTGTGATTTGAGCAATAACTTGGGTATAAAGCCCAACTAAGCATGCAAAACTAACGTCACACTAACTAACTAACACTAACTAACGTAAAACTAAGTGTCACAGTGTCCAAATTAAAGTTACAAACATTTTAGTCATTGAATAAATATGATCAGTATTTAAACGTATATTTCATTTTCTTTTAATAATTTATTTCTCTCTTCCCCTCGTCCTCCCATCTCAATTAAAAACATCTAGGAAAGCTTTCACATACAGTAGGACCCACCTATAACGAGCACACATTTAGCGAGTTTCAGGATATAGACAGGAAAATATAGATTTTGTAGAAGAATTTTGTTTAAGAAAAAGTCCTACAAAACTAAAATAAATTCCAAATTCCGGGAGAATATCTCGTGGCCCGGTATAATTGATGCCGCGGCCCGGACAGCGGCCCGGCGGGTGAGAAATATTACCCAAAATAAACGAAAATTACAAGTGAATGCTAGTCACACATCCTTGGGGTGAGCTTATAAGCCCCTAGATTTTGAGGTTAGCTATGCAAATGCTAGCTTTCGACTTTCGTTATTCTATAAAAATTTGTAACATATTTTCTTAGAGTAACTTGCAGGATGATCATTTTTTTTTTAAATGTATAAATATATAATAACGCAGTCGGGTTTTGCATCGTTATTAAAATTATAAAATATTTATTTATGATTTGTTGGATAATGATCTATAAACTGCTGATTTTTTCTGCAAAGATGAATGCATTTGTATTTATAGATATGGACGCAGTATTTTACAAGTGCCTGGAAAGTATATGACAAAGGTAATGACTTTTTTATACGTATATACTTGATATTACAGCATATATAAGTTACTGTAATACATATAGAAAACTGATATCATGACGTAATACTACGCAGAATGAATCTAAAATATGAATCCAACGTTTTAGGCGAACTATCACATAATGAACAGAACTGTGATGTACTTTTTAGATGAATTTCGCCATCCTTCCTCAAGGATAGATTCTCGCGCATATATTCTTGATGAAGGATGGCAGAGTCCATTTGAAACGTGCGTTGATACCCTGTTCATCAAATGTTTTTATGCCTACAACGTTGGATTTATGTTTTTTTAGTTGGTTGGTTGTATTTTTATGGCGCAAGGACAACAAGGATCATTCCAAATATGGTGAGACCGTAAATACGGTTTTAAAATGAAAATAAATTAAAACTACACTGGTAAAAATGCATTGAAAATGTATTCAAACAAAACGATGTAATAAAATTAGATGAGGTTGGAGAAGCCTATATTAAATAAAAAATTAAAAATGATTTCATGATTAAAAGAATTGCATAAAATGTCACAAAGGGTAAAATTATTTTGGTTAAAAGCTAATGAACGTTGTTGGTTAAAATTTGTGCTAGTGGACAAAACATGCAAACGTTTAACGGTTCGCTGCATGTGGCACACATCGAACCGTCTTCTCCTTTTAACTGCTGTTGATGGTAGAAGCAGGTGTGGCCCGCAAGAGTAACCTCTTTGCAACGGTCACTCATATAGCTAGACTGCCACATCTTAATCCATGGTTTGATATTGTGAAGTTTATTAAAAAATTGCTTGTCCCATTCCAACTGCCATTTTTTGTACAGGTGAAATGAGACGTGGGTACTAATATCTTGGAATGGGTCAGTTATATTATCAAGTTATGGAGTTGCTGTTTTTGCAGCAATATCCGCCCGTTCATTACAAAAAATACTAACATGGCCTGGAACCCAGCAGAATTTCAAAACATGCTGTATATTTTTTATATCCACGAGTTGTTTGTGAACTCTGTGGATTCCAGAGTGGTGCGAGGTTTTGAATGAAACCAGGCTCTGCAGCACATTGAGTGAATGAGTAGAGATGAAGGATTTACGTTTTTGATTTATTTATACCGTTTAATCTCGATTTAACGAAACTTCACGGAACTAGTGAAAAAACATTTAATCGAGGATTCGTTAAATCGGGGGAATACATTTATCGGAACCAATGGAATACTAACGGGGTGGGGGCGATGAGTTCCGGGCTCTTTCTTGGGCAGAAAATTTAAATGTAAAATACGTTAAAAGTAGTAACTATTACATTAATAAATAAAAATATTTTTTATATTTCCAGCCCTCTCCCGAGAAACAGTCCTGGGTGCGCTGCCCACCGGAACTGAAATAAGAAATTATCGAAAAGGAGAACAATAAAAATGCTTACCAGCATTCTGAAGAATACATGTTAATTTTAATAAACATAAAACACATATACGTACGTAGTTGCTACTTCGAAAATAAATCTTCGGTTGTTGTTTGTTTTGATTTTTCTTGGGAGTTGGCATTTAACATTGCCTTTTCGATTTTTTCAAATGCATCGAAAAGATCATTGTTGACGTCAAAACTCAGTAAATACTTCTTTACACACTGTAAATCAGCATTCGCTTCAAGTGAGTGAAGTCAATTGAAGTTGATTTTCTGATGATAACTGATTTTCTAACTGAAATTCTACTTGCAGCTACAGTCTCATGACGAAAAGTTATCATAAAATCTAGGAAAATATAACACTAGTCTCAATTACAAATAAATTTGACACCCACGTATTAATTAGCTCAAACTAGAGCTTATTTGTTTAGGAGAAAAAGAGACGCTTTCCCCATCCTGGATTCGAACCAGGGTCCCTCCGTTTAGCCCGGAGTGTCTTGGACCGCTAGACGAATGAGGACAGGAAACAACGCTCTCTTTTATATGAGGTGGCTTTGTGTGTTGACCATTATTTGGCAATTGTGTTATCCCTGTGAAGGGTAATAATATCTTACATACCAGTCTCAATGTTACACGGTTCGGACCAATAAAAACCTTGGTTAAATCGAAGAAATTCTTATAATGGGCATCGTTAAATCAAAATAAGACTGTAATTTACTTCAAGAGATTCGAGCAGCAAATATGATTGCTTACTTTTTCCTACTGCTTTAATAGTTTTGATAATTTAAAGTTTGACTTCTGATAAGCTGAAATGCTGTTTGGTTGATAAAAAGTATTCAAATCTATTTCCGGGAGAGACATTGCGAAATTTGTTGTCTGGTGGAGAGATTTTGAGCAAAAATAGTTTTTGTAATGAAATGAACTGATTTGAGGAAAAATATTTCTACACTTTTATAGTTATGAAATTCTAATAAGTCAGTACCTTTCGAACATTTAAAATTTTTAAATGTCTAATTAATAATTTAGTTTTGGATATGAATACTTCATTCTATTTGCCAAAGATTGCCGAAATATTTATTTTTGGAGCGAAGTGGTTGTAAATTAAATGAATAATTAAATTAGCAGATGATATATTAACGAATTTATAAAAAAGCACCATATGTGAATTTTACAAATTCAACATTGAGGGACAAAAAACCTTTCTTATTCCATAAAGGGCTATATTTAGCAATTTATTGCACATTCAGCGCAGAACTTGAGATGTTAAAATAAAAATAACACGAATGAACAAAAGGTGAAGTCACTTAAACACTCTTGTTAATTTCAGTTTTTATCGAAATGCTAGAATGTAATTATTGCGAAATTCCAGTTCTTGATCTTTGTTCCTGGCAGCTTTTTTATGCAATTACAGCGTTTATCTGGTACTAATTGTATTGTAATTGCTAAAGTATTGGGAAAAGTAATGAATTTCTCAATGTGCATTTAAAAATTAAATATTTATTGCCAAATATAAAATCGTAAAAGAAAATTTTTAATTTATTTTTGGATAGTGGCTGGGAATTTGACGAAATAGTTTTGAGATGTTCTTATCTTTTGTTGATGATCTCAACCGCCTTTTCACTTCGTTTCAAATGTGTTCAGTGGAGTTGATATCAGGACTCTGGGCGTGCCATGGCAATCGTTTCATATTCATCTCTTCACATCCATAACGGCTGCAGCTTTGTGGTGCATTATCATCCTGCAGTAAAAACATTCATCTGTTCTTCAGAATTGGCACAATGCTGGCAGCACCTGATTATCGAGAATGCCAGCGAGAATTGCTATCGATGCTCATCCCTAGCATATATATAACTTTCATGCACAAAAGATTGAAATGGAAGAGACATAGGTGTAAAATTATATGGGCCCGTGGGGCCCCGAATTTCCTCCAATAATTTAAAATAAATTACAATTTTTGCACATTTTGTAACGTATAAAAGTATATATTATATACTTGCCTCCTCCGCCCCCAATAATTTTGAAAATTCAGCGTTGCTGGGAGGAGAGCAACTATCTCAAGCTTGATTATAGCACTCTCCCGAACTGGCAAATGGATATAAATGAAATGGGAAAGTCGCATTAACGGAGATGAATGTGAGCGAAACCGAAAATTCTCCTCGAGTAAAAAATATGTGGATTCTGAAATGCGAATTTTATGTTTCGCGATATTTAAATTTATTATGATATCCTCCCTTTCTCGCGATGAAGAATTATTGGTGTCTTGATTAATAAGGTTATTTCAGATAGATGTTCATGACGTTTGTTAAGATTAATGCAATACAAATGCTTAAATTGGTACCTAGAGAGAGAGAGAGAGAAAGAGAGAGAGAGATAGAGAGAGAGAGAGAGAGAGAGAGAGAAAGAAAGAAGTTTGTACGCTTCACTCATATCTGCATGCACGTTTACTTAAGACATGAAGAACTTGCTTAATAGAAGTATAACGATAATATCAATGAGGTCTTAGGTTTCTAAAGGATTTAACGTGATTCGCTATGGTTCTCAAGGGTGCGTTCTGATTTGGCCTATGCTTGGCTTTAAAACATTCTGAATAAAGACCTAAATTGCCAAAAGACAAGCTCTGTTCAATAAAGATTATTCATTTAATATACCAAATGTACATTCACAAAGGATAAATACGGGAACAATAGCAAATGAAAAAGATCAGCCAAGCTTTCGGGCGCGTCATCAGTAGTCCTTCATTATGAGTAATATCGATGTTGTGTTCCTGCCTCTTTTTATGTTTGAAACTTTTGGAAAAATCTTTCATTCGAGCAGTCCTGCCAAATGGAAAAACATAGTGGGAACCAATGGGAAGCCTCCAATGGGAACCAATGAGAAATCCGCACAGCGGGACGTCTAATGTTGGGAAATTCCCACACAATTCAGAGTAAGGGTTTTCTGTAAGTTTCTAGAAGTGGCTGTGATATATTAATGGCTTTGGCATGTAGTTTGTAAGATAAAAAGTATATAATTTGTAAGATATAAAATATACAAATTGCAAGACACATAATGTCTTATTTCTATACTAAATATAAATGACAATATATAGAACTGGTGTCCTGACGCGATGACGGGGAATCATTTCCTACTTAGATGTGAAAAAGCAACAATTGATCGAATTTCAACTGTCCGTTTATGAACTTGCAGTCGTGTATGCCAAACACTTAATAAATTCCCAATTAAGTTTGCGATAGAGGTATGAAAAATCATACACGCCTTGAGGAAATGAACCATTCTCTCTATTTGTGTTTAATGTGCAAAAGCATTCATTCGTTCGGGAAGTGAACTATATTGCGCACTTAAAATTAAACCACAATTACTAAGCAGGTGTAGAAATGTATTAAATTGGAATCGTAGTGAGACAATACACAGAGTATCAGCCTGGATATGTATGATAGGATGATATGGGGCTATCACGTTTCTGTCATGACCCTCCAGTGGCCCAGTAGTAATGCATTCGCTTAGCGTGCCGTCAATCCGGGTTCGACTCCGAATCGTAAAAAGACGAACAGACAGATACCAATTAACTGCTCACTGTAGTTCGGGAATTGGTTTCATAGGTCTGAGGTTCGGATTCCTTGGAAAATGTAGATACACTTCCCTAAGGTGGCATTTTTTTTCTATCGGCCATTAATCCGGGTTAGACTCCCATTAGAGTAAAGGGTGCATTTTTCTGTTCACCATGGTTTGTTTCCTTAGCAGGAGAGGTTCGGATATCTCGGAAAACTGTAAGTCCCGGCGCAGCATGATCTTTGTTGTTTTTACACCGTAAAGACGTAAACAAAAAGTCTTAACATAGTGTCTGATATGCTATGAACTGTCTGGAATTGAATTTATTTTTTTTTTTTTACTGCGCGAATTTCATCTGGGGAAAAATATATTATCTTCTGAAAGCGCATTGGGCGTAATTTATAATAGAAGAAGCATAGTAATGCGAAGTATTTTAAAAGTTTACCTCAAACAAATTTTTATGTTCAAAATGCTCAAAACAATACATATAATGTCAATTGAAGTTCACATCTAAATGTGAAAGGAAAAAAAGTTATTGAGACCATCAAGAACCTTACAGTTGCATCTAGTACTGCGCGATTACGACACATTCTTACAATCGAAAGAATCGCGATCGACTCAAATTCACAATCCAGTCAATACCCGAGTCGTCGATGAACTTAACAATCGAGATGTTCGGCGAAAATTGGCAATTACCATCAAACATCTTGATTTAACTTTAAATAATCGAGACAATGGACGAAAACATTTCACAATCGCGCATCACTAGTTGCGTGCCGAATGTTCTGCGAACGATTTCTCACATTAAGGTTTACGTAGACAAACACACAATAGGGGAAAAAAATACACACACACGCACGCACACGCATGTGTATTATGGTGAAAGGAATACATAGGAATCGACCTTAAGCTCATCACGTCGGCCAAACGTGTTGACAAGCTGTCTGTACAGTTTAACGAGGGTTCGGAACTTCGGTACCAACATCGGTCAGCGTGGCATGAAAGCAGGGGGTGCTAAGAATCACTGGAATGGCCCAGGCTGCCGTTTGTTATTGACCTTGGCTACGTTTAATGGACGATCCCTTGCTTCTG
The DNA here is from genome assembly GCA_006491805.2 of Dysdera silvatica. Lineage (NCBI taxonomy): Eukaryota > Metazoa > Arthropoda > Arachnida > Araneae > Dysderidae > Dysdera > Dysdera silvatica. The sequence continues at coordinate 103,415,044 of QLNU02015360.1, forward strand.
AAGCAAAACTTCAGGAATTGGAAGAAGAACTTGACAAGATCAAATGGGACATTGTAGGACTCAGTGAAGTTAGAAGAAAAGGTGAAGAGTTGGTGGAACTTAAAAGTGGACATTTGTTTTATTATAGAGGAACGGAAACTGGAAGAACAAGTGGTGTTGGCTTCTTAATCAACAAAAGAATTAAAGACTACCTTCTTGAAGTCGAAAGCACGTCAGATCGAGCAGCGAGGCTCGTTGTTCAACTAACCCAGCGATACCAACTTCAGATAGTACAGGCATATGCACCAACATCAAGCCATACCGACGAGGAGGTTGAAGAATTTTATGAAGAAATCAAACAGCTACATACCAAGGGGAAACAACATATCAAGCTCATCATGGGAGATTTTAATGCAAGAATTGGACAACAGGAACAAGGAGAGACATCGGTTGGTAAATACGGATACGGGGAAAGGAATGAACGTGGCGATCAACTCATAGAATTTGCCGAAGCTGAAAATCTTAGCATCATGAATTCATTTTTTAAGAAGAAACTACAAAGAAAATGGACATGGAAACACCCCAATGGAGGAACCAGCGAAATTGACTATATACTGGCAAACAAGAAATCAATTATTGAAGATTGCAGCGTACTGAACAGATTTAATACTGGAAGTGATCATCGAATGGTGAGATGTAAAATGCACTTAAATACTAAACTAGAAAGGCAGAAGCTCATTAGGAAACAAGTATGTAAGAGGGTGGATTTAAAGAAATTAAAAGAAAATACCGAGGCATTCAAGTTGGAATTAAAAAATCGCTTTTCTGCACTGGAAGGACTTATTGAAGAAGTTGACATCTCAGAAGCAAATGAAAACATTGTTAAGACAATAGTTGAAACTGCTGGGGAAATTGGTGGTGTAACCTGTAAAAAGCACAATAGCAAATTATCTGAGAAGACGAAACAGCTCATGAAAAGGCGAAGAGATATGAAGGTGGACAATCGAAATACCAGTTCCAGGATTGAGTACATAGAACTTTGTAAAACTCTGCGCAAAAGCATGAAAGAAGACATAAGAAAATTCAACTGTGAGCTAGTAAGGAAAGCCATTGAAAATAACAAGAGCCTTAGGGTTGTTAAAGGAAGTTTATCTGTTGGGAAGAAACACATCATTGCATTAAAAGGAGAGGATGGCACCGTAACAAGAAATAGGGAAGAAATACTTAGAAGAGTTGAAGAATTCTACAAAAATCTATACGAAAGTAACAGTGAATTAAACGAAGACATTGAAATAGTCGAAGGAACAGCTCCTAAAATCTTAAAAGAAGAAGTTTCATTTGCAATAAAAAATATGAAGAAAGGAAGAGCCCCTGGTGATGATGGTATTACATTAGATATCCTAAAAGAAGCTGGAGAATATGTAGAAGACATACTTGCAAAATTCTTTACCAAATGTCTTAACAGCGGTAACATACCAAACCAATGGGATTCTGCAACAGTAATTCTTTTGCATAAAAAAGGTGATAAAGAGGATTTGAAAAATTACCGACCAATTAGCTTGTTACCTGCTATTTATAAAATCTTCACAAAAGTGCTAACACATCGCCTGCAGAAAAAATTAGATGCAGCTCAACCAAGAGAACAAGCTGGATTTCGAAGTGGATTCAGTACAGTGGACCATATTCAAGTATTAAGAGAATTAATTGAAAGAACACATGAATATGAACTTCCATTGTGTGTGGCATTTATTGACTATGAGAAGGCCTTTGACTCTATTAAAACATCAGCAGTCATCAACTCTTTAAGATCAACAGACATCGAGGAAGTGTACATTGACATGGTGAAATGTGTGTATAAAAATGCAAGGGCAAAATTTCGTTTACATAAAGATACCGAAGCTATCAAAATTGGTAAAGGTGTGAGGCAGGGAGATACCATTTCTCCAAAACGTTTTACTTCAGCTTTACAGATGATTTTTCAGCAGAAAAATTTGAATTACAAGGAAATAAAAATAAATGGTGAATACTTAAATCATTTGCGGTTCGCTGATGACATCGTTATTTTTTCAACGAAGCCATCAGAACTCAAAGACATGGTACATGAGATCTCAACTAGAAGTGAAGAAGTTGGACTCAAGATGAACCTACAAAAAACTAAGATCATGTTCAATAATTTTGTAGAGGAAACAAAAATACAAGTTGACAACACTGAGCTAGAAATTGCTGATTCATATATTTACCTTGGCCAGCTGATTTCAATGGATGGCAACATTATGAAAGAACTCAACAGACGTATTAAACTTGGCTGGAGTGCATTTGGAAGAAACAGTTTTATCCTGAAGGGGAAATTGCCTTTGTGTCTAAAAAGAAAGGTCTTCAACCAGTGTGTATTGCCAGTCCTCTCTTATGGATCAGAGACATGGAGTCTAACAGTTGGAGCAATACGAAAGTTACAGACAACGCAAAGGAGCATGGAGAGGTGCATGCTTGGAATAACTAGGAGAGATCGAAAAAGAAACACTTGGGTGAGAGAGCAAACTAGAGTAGAGGACATCATTGTTAAAGTAAAAGGACTGAAATGGCGATGGGCTGGGCATATTGCAAGAAGAACTGATCAACGATGGACAACAGAAATTCTGAACTGGATTCCAAGAGACCACCGAAGACCTAGAAAACGTCCTCAAACTAGATGGGTGGATGAAATAAGAAAACAGGTTGGGGTGACGTGGAAGCGAATTGCTCAGGATAGACTTGTGTGGAAAGCATTTGGAGAGACCTTCATCCAGCAGTGGATAGATAATGGTTGAATATGATGATGATGATATATATATATATATATATATCAGTGGCGTAACTTGACTTCAACAATGGACCATCTCCAATTGTTCACAATCTCCCCCGTTGAATAAAAAAATGGGTACAATTAATACATGTACCATCTATTATAATCATCATGAAAAAATATATACATTATATAAACGCACACATACGATGTATACACACATACAGTCCGTGTTATATGCTATGCTTATTACTTATTTTTTGTTTCTGATTCGTGTTTTTGTTTGATTTCTATTCACGTTGATTTTAAAAATTCTCCCCTTATAAGAGAATGTAAAAATTGGCAGTCAAACTTTTTAATATCCATGAAAGATTTCTATGGCAAAAGAATAATCTATTATGGGCGCTATTGATTAATTGCGAAACACCGTTTTAATTGGATGCTGCACTTGATGGTTTTCAGTTTTAGTTCTATATAAATGGTGAGCAGATGTCATGTTCGTTACTCGTTCTGTGCTATCTCATACAGAATGCTGAGAACAGTGATCTTGATGAGTGTGTTGGTTGTTGCGCATGGAGCAACAATTAAGCCACGGCACATGAAGCGTTCTCATGGTTGCGGACCGAACCCGCTGCTGAAAATTATATCAACAATATCGGCAACAGGTAAAATTTTGTTGGCGGCATAAATATTACAAATTTTATAACTTACAAGTGACAATGCCTTAGAAAGTACTTAAAAAGTACTTGAAGTACTTAAAAAGTACTTGAAGTACTTAAAAAGTACTTGAAGTACTTAAAAGGTCATTTTAAATGACCATGCTGACCATACGCATGTTTTTAAATTTTTAAAAAGTACTGGTTTTTACTACAGTCTTTGATTTTACCATGTTTGGCGCAGTATAGCCCAGATGCTCTTGCGCCATAAAAAAGCCAAACAATCAATCAATCAACTTAAATTAGAGCTGGCTAAATAATTTTAAACAGCGTTTTCCTTTAGCATCTTCAAACACCAGACTTTATTAAATTTTTAATTAAATAAAATTTTTGCCATGGATATATATTTTAGTAACTAATTCTTAAGCGTATTAGGTTTCATAAGAAGAAATTTTCTAAAATTGTTGCACTTTCTCGAGATATTAATTACTTATATTAATGGCAAATAGCAGTGTTAAAGCGTTAAAAATGCAGAAAATATTAAATATATTGGAAAGAGGCACGATCTACATTAAATTACATTAAAATGCATAAAAATATCATATTTTGTATTTTACACTTCGGAGTATTAATTCGCCATCTTAATTTTGCCGCTTTAATTGATTCGATTCTGACTGCGTCGGCCACAAAGGATAGAATACGTTTGCATGGACTGCGAATTAATTGATTGAGGCACACTATTTGTGATATTTAGATGTGTGAGTGTTCAAGTATTAAGTAAGCACTTTTGGGAGGAGAGGGTTGCCGTTGTGCTTTTGTGCTTATTTTCCTATGTTGGCTAATGTTAATTTTTGCTTACCGGGGGAAGGGGGAGTTGAAATTACCCAAATATTGCGTACGTAATACTTGAAATATCCCTATGGGAAGAACATAAGGATACACTCGCATTAGATTTTTTATGTGCTTCTGGCAGCGACATTTTAAATTGTTCGTTGTCCGCCCGACTGCATCTGTAGCTGTTTAAAAATCGCCAAACATGACGCGATTTGTTGTCAGATTCGTCTGAAGCATATAAATCGTTCCGATTAGCCTCCATCGGATCCTGTTTATAGAAGAGACGATATATCTGCCAGATTCTTAGACGAGAAAGAGATAGAGAAGGAATGTCATTTTGGCACAGTGGTAATGAATCGATGCTGCAGTGGCATCGAATGTCCCTAGCGTACCGTTAACCCGGGTTTAACTACCAACGATGCCATAAACAAGTTTACCGACTAACTACTCACCGTAGTTCGAGGGGCTGGTTCCCTGGGAGAACTGTAAGTCCCGGTGCAGTGTGACTGTTGCTGTTCTTGCGCCGTAAGACGCAAACACCCCCTCCCCACAAACATATAGGATCGATTTGTCTTCGGATTTCGAAATCGGTAGAGGGTTCGTGCTGGGTATAGAGACCTTAAAAGAGATCGTCTTTTATTTTTTAAAATTGTTATTTGTAAATCGGAATTGTGTGGTGAGAAAGAGATCGTTTACTTATTATATCGATATGTGATCGAAATAGGGATATTTTTGCCATGGTAATTTGGCAAAAGACACTTTCACTGACATACTGTGAGCAGAGCTGGGCAGTATGAAAAATTCATGTATTTGAAATAGGTATTTTCGATACCTTTGTATTTTCAATCGAAAATACAAATTTCAAAGTATTTTGTATCGAAAATACACATTTCCAAGTATTTTGTCCAGCTCTGATTGTAACGAACTAAAATACATCAACGAACCATTTTTGTTCAATATGCATTATTCAAATACATAACGCGTGTAAACTAAGTGTATATGGAATAATAATAAACAATGTGTACTAAGAGTAAATGTAAAATATGTGAAACTGGATTACCATTTGCGATCATGAGAAGCTGTTTCTTGCTCGGATGTGAGAAGGCAATACAGTTGGCGAAATCTTCCATTTTTCGTTTTATAAGGGTGCAGACGCTCAATAAAAGGTTGATAAATTTTCCTTTAGTTTTATTTTGTCAAGTTAAAGGAGAATTTATAACAAACGTTTATTTAGCAGCTATAATAAAATTTACGACATAGATATGTGTACAGCCAGGGGTGGATTGGGCCGCCGGCTTACCGGCCCCCCGGGTTGGTGTGCCCACAAGGGCGATAGGACTAGGGCCTCCGAATGGGCAAGGACTTGCGCCCTCCGAAAATCCAAGGTTTAAGAGGACCCAGTTCGCCCCTGTGTATAGCACTATATTAAATTGAAATTGGAGCGAAAACGCAGGACATATAAGCTTAGATACTTTTAATATGGGACTATATCTCACTAGGGACAACTTTTACTATCTAGTGGGCCCAGATATCGAGTGGTTATGAGCACTGTCTTCGGCCCGTTAGACTGGGTTCGACTCTCCGTAAATTGGTCGCGTGCAGAGGCGTCAGTTTGTTTGTTTGTTTGTGGTTTTACGGCTCAAGGACTACAGTGGACATGCTGCGCCGGGACCTATTCGAGGAAACCTCTTGGACCTACAATTTTCCGAGGAATCCGAACCTCTTAAGGCCTAGGGAACCAAACCCCGGACTACAGTGAGCAGTGCGATCTTTATGAGATCTCTGAGTAAGCGTTCTTTGCACTGTTTGGAGTCGAACCCGGATAAAAGGCGCACTAGGCGAACGCGTTACCACACTGCGCCACTGCAGGGCTCCTTCAACTTGAAGAAAGTATTGGAGTAGCCCAGGTAAGCCTCTATTCTGTTGACTTTTATAGTCTTGGTTTTCATCAAACGATGCGCGTTTTTGCTCCCTCTCTCTGGTAAGTCCATTAAAAGGGAATGGACAAAGACTTACACAGGCAACGTATTTTTTTATTTATTTCTTTTGCTTGATAATTATTGTAGCACTACAGTCCAATGTTCTTGTAATAAAGTGTAGTGTGTTACATCTTCATAATGAAAGGGAATACACGAAAAATAACAATATACAGGGTGGCCCATAAGTAGTAGACCATAATTTGACGCACCTTAACTTCTAGCACAGTTGGTATGGAAAGAAAATAGATGGCTTATTTTGTAACACAAACACTATTTAATATCGGTTTTCCATTATGTGACCAACTTTCATGCCATGAGCTTCAATACAAGCCTGTAATCGCAAAGACACATTTTCACATGATTCTGCACATAGTTTATGAGGAACAGCAGTAAATTCCTCAGAAATTACATGCTTCAAGTCCTGAAGGGTGTTGATGTGTCGCGGGAATAATTTTTATCCTTTAAATACCCCACAGGAAAAAGTAGGGTGAGGTGAGATCAGGAGAGCTGGCCGGCCATTCAATTGACCCGCAACGTCCGGGGAATGCCTTGTCCAACCAATTCGATACTGATGTGGCGTAATTAGGGGGGGGGGGGCACCATCCTGCTGCCACCACCAACTGATCAAAACGGCCTTGATTCACCAGCTAAGTACCTGTTAAATCAGCTTCGTTAAGTGCACTTAATTAAAATTTAGGTTTTTTTTTGTTATCGTGGGTATTTAATCTCCTATTTTTAATTTCAGAAATAAGTCATATGTTTTCATGTTTGCATTACGGGGACAGTACCTGATACATGATATGAAACATACAGCAGTAGAATTAATATTACTGCGTGAATTTCATTTGGATGTATCTAGTGAGAAGAGTATTATTTTCCCAAAGAAATTTGGGCGTAATTTATAGTAGAAAAATCGTAATAATCTGAAGTATTTCAGGAAAAGTTTACCTTAAAAAATTTTGCTATAATCCACGCGTGAACCAAAATTGAAATCTTTTATATGCCATGCGCATTTCAGTTTTTATGGCTGTTGCTTTTGTTTTATTTCTCCTCGCTGATTTGCAGATTCCTCGCTTCATTAAAGAACATCAAAATGGACATTCTGGCTTTTTAAAATTCACGAAATACTTCTTTAGCAAAACATTATAATCTATTATTTGTGCCAAGGGTTAGTTGCGAAACATCTTTCTTAATTAATTGGAGCACTGAATGGGTTTTATTTTTCGTTCTGTATGAATGAATGGCACTCAAATACCCAAAGTGATGAAGCCCAAAAAGTGTCTTTGTTGTTTTTTATATTTTAAATGGAAGAATTTAATAGTCATTGGAGCAGATTCAGCAAAGACAGCTCAGAAGTTTAATCATGCTCCTTTTATTTCTCTATTAATAGATTCCGACTCTTATTTCCGAAACAATTAGTCGTAACCATATAATGTTCATAACCAAATTAAAACAATACATTTTTAAACTAGTTAAGACCGCTTTGCTTTTTGTGTTTTGTGACACAAGGACGCCATGTTGCGCCAAGATCTACAATCTTCCAAGAAATACGAATAACTAATACGAATATTAACCTATTTGAGGTTTGCATTGTTAACAGTGCGGGATTAAGGTCCTTAATGGCCCCAAAAAATGTGGCCTACGAGATATTCGGTCAATAAATGGTGAATTTTTTTTATTGAAGTTCATATTCTATAATATTTGGGTTTGTCAATAATGGGACTCGGACATTTGTAAATAAACAAGATTAAAATAACGCTTAAAATTAAATAATAGCAAGACTTGTCAAGGTTCCTGGGATAGTTCCCGGCCTATTTGGCCTATACGTAAATTCGGCACTGATTGGAAAACTTTTGCTAAATCGTAGATTTGTACAAAGAAGTTTTCAATCTACACAAGTACCAATGTTTAAGAGCTCTGAAGGAAATGAAAAGTCAATTAAAGGCTGTTTCTTTGTACGAAAACAAACTAGTATATTAGTCATGTAATTGGAATCAGCAATAAAAATATCGAACGTGGTTACATAATTGCTCAGTGTGTAGCTTCAAACGGAATATTGTGCCCAAATGAAGAATTTATCAACGAAAATATTACAAGCAGTGCTAAATTCTTTTTAGGGATTTGCCAGATAAAAAGAAATCGTATCGCAGGAATTTGAGAAATGCATGCTCCTGCGGGATCAATCGGGATACGACTGGAAATATAATTGTGAAAAATCAAAACCAATCGGGTTAAAAAAAAGCTGTTGCGTTTACTGATACTAACGCGTTTGTGTTTTACGGCGCAAGGACAAGAAAGGTCATGCTATCGCGGAACTTAAAGGTTTTCAAGGATTCTGAAACTTTGGTTTCTAGGGAATTCAGCCCCTGAATAATGGTGAGCAGACATGATGGTAACCCTTTTACGGTATCTTGAAACTTCATTCGGGTTAACTGAACGCTAATGAAGGTGTTACCATTACGTCTGTGTAGGATAGACAGGCAAGACTGCACACCTTTTACAGTACCCTTGGAATTTAACTCAGTTTAACTGTACGAGAGGCGAAGGTGCTACAATTATGTCAGTGTAGGGTGGGGAGACACGATGTCACCCCTTTTACGGTATCCTTGGAATTTAATTCGGTTTAACCATTATGTCAGTGCAGGGTTATGGCGACATGAATGAGGTACATTGTGACTGAAACGGCTTCGCGGAATTGTGATAATAACTGTGTTTGGCCTATGCTACTTGATGTCCCTCGATTGTGCAGTAAAGGGAGATATCATAATTTGTAAGCAACTTTGTAAATTAGGACATAGACACCAGTTAGATATTTTGCATTATTGCTGATGGTGTCAAGAGAATTGGATACACAAATGTATTTTTTATCAAGTTGCCGCAACGCAGTGCAAACTGAGTGATTGAAGGTTCATCTACAGATTTCTCGTTTTTTATTTCGTTTTTTTTTTGTAAATTCTTATCGAATCTGGAAGAGCTATTCATTAGTCGCGCGTTTTTCAGCTTAAAAATATAGCGTAACGCTTTTTATGTTTTCCGCACATGCTGGTCATAATAAGATAAAACATAAAATAGGTTGGCAATGGCAAATTCCGAGTTTCGTGCTCTCTAATCCTAACAGCGATAGAGATATACTCTTTTAATTGTAGCTTATATATCGTTTGGAGATCATACCTTTTAAGGTCTAAATCTCGAATTTCATCTCAATGCTTCAAAAATTGCGGTCGTTAGGGTCTCATAAGTATGTGGGATATGTATATATATATGTAAAATACTGCATATATCCCACCATTTCTTATATATCTCATTTAACAGAATTCTATGATATCACGATACATATTAAAATTTTTTAACAATAAATTTGATTTAAATATGTATTAGGCAATGTTAACAACTGTTTTAATATTGGGATATGCTTTCAAATATCTCATAAGTTCTTATTTAATTACACGTCTTTCTTTATTATCGTATGAAGTGTATTCATATCTGCTTGAAAAATGATATCGGCTTGACATAAGTTTTTAAAATCCAATTAGCATAACACAATTCATAGAATTTATGAAACTGTTTTGTGTGTTACGATCTTGTTTAGTACATTGATGCTAAGCGAACTATGGTAATTGTAATCTCAGCAGAACATATAAACCATTTAAGCATTGACATGGTAATAGGCTATCAGCAGTGGCTCTATATTTCAGAGTTTGCACAAATATATATATATAGCTTATTATTAATGTAGTAAGCACAATAAGTAAGGTAGCTAATGATCCCTGAAGACATATATAGCCGATTCATTAGCCTTAAGTTTTGCACATTTCATATCTGTCTCTCCTAAAATTAATATAGTGATTGATTTCAAATTTTCGAATGTTTATTAATGTTTACTTGTTAAAAATTATTAACGTTATGTGTAAGTTATCAGCTCTTGTGTAAGTTATTTTCTTGATCAGCGGATATCTATGACGTGTAAGATTTGATTTCCTAGACGAGAGAGAGAGGTTCGAATCTTTGGAAATTATAGATTCTGGCACAAAACGTGATTTCAGCCCCTATATATAAGAATATAAAGCAGGCAGAAAAGTGAGATAGTGCTTTTTTCGGGGAACACCAAACAAGCTTATTCTAAAGGGGCTCCTTAAGAAAATTAAGGAGGTTGAAAAGGACTCAACCATGAAGAATTCATCTGACACTCTACCGAGAGGGTGCGAACTAAAACCTATGTTTGGCCTATGATATTCATGGAAGAAAACAACAGAAAACGCCAAGTCACTGAGTTCGGGCACACATGCGCAGATTCTTTTCCCCCTATATCTATTTTTTACAGAGGGTGTTTACACATTTTTAAAACAATTTCGGGACCTTCTGATTAATGTTTAAAATGTAGATATTAAGTTTTTAAATGTTTGATGAAAGCCCTTTTTTTCGACTATATGCTTACCTCGTGTTTTCCATGATAGAAGGGCTTTTCTTAAAATTTTTGGGGGGTATTGCTTTCTATTCTTCGTGCATTGCTTTCCGGAGGCCATCAGTTGTGGTGGTTGGAAAAAGCTCTTTTCAGCAGGCCAAAAGCACAATATTCTATAGGTAAGAGGTCAAGAGACTTCCCAGGAATATGTTGAAAAGGCACATATGCAATACCTGTATCAGGCTTTATATTTTCAAGGAAGACAATTGTAGATTTCAAAGTATGGCTGATGGCTTTGGCTTGGTCAGTTTCACGCTTTGAAAGTCGTTGGAATAAAGAATTGGAATTCCTTCTGTGAATATTGCATGTAAAATATTCGCCTGATAGTATGATGAGTTTATTTGAGACTTTTTTTATACTCTTCTTCATTTTAATTTCCAATTGTAAGAGAAACCTGCGACAATCATAAACCTCTTACTAAAACTTTCTTTTTGCATTCTCGAAACCAGGATTGTACATCTTTTTCTCCGCGTTTTCAATAGTAAATAGATCTTTTTTGCCTCAATCGTTTAGGTAAACTCATGCTTCATCAAGAGTCACAATGTATTCCAATTAATCTCCTGCTGAATTGTTTTCATAAAGGATTCTACAAAGTGTTCTACGTTGAGCTAAATGCCTTAGCAAGAGCCGTTGAACATTATATTTTTTAGCTTTTTTTCGGCTATGAATCTTGATTTATTAATTCGTTTATTGTTGATACAAGTGTTTTTAAAGATTTTGCAATTGATTTCTGCGTCGGTGGATTTTCTCTTGTTATTTAGAGATTTCATTTTTAAAATATTTTTGACAGAACGTACCTTCGGCAGGTAGCTGATTTAAGACTTCTTTCTATGTAGAAGTAATAATGGACGATTTTTCTCTTTCCCATTAATAAGATTGCTTATTTTGTACTTACAAATTTTAATACTATTCGTTTCACAAAGATTTTTAATTACGGAATAAGACTTTTTTTTCTTCGAAAAGCGCAAAAACATATCCTTCGATCCACAGCTTATTTACTTTCGGCATTTTGAAAGCAGAAGTCGCAAATTAAAGTTGCAAACGATATTTTACATTGCGAGTAAAAAGTTCGTGGCAGTTCTTTTTCTTTCAAACAGAAAAAACATTTTTTTTATCATTCACCGAAATAGCTCTAAAGATGTGTAAACACCCTCTACATTTAAACGTTCCATCATAGAAATGGTAGAGCTTAAGTATATGATATTTGATTTCTTCTGCGATTATTTTAAGCCAGATTGTAGGTTTAAGTTTGAGCCTCATTTATAGCCCATATTTAATCCTAACTCAAAAATACCTAATTTTTTTGTAATTAAATTAATATGTGAAGTAACAAGTGTTTTAAGCTTTGTAATTATTGTTCTCTAGATATTTTTATTAAACTGTTATCAATCATGATAAACGCTCACAGTGTTATGCCTTACGTTCTTTACAGGCGATCCCACGCCTGGTGAAATTCTGAAGCTTTTGGATGGTTTTGCGGGCCAGAAAGCAGAAATCTTTGATATCATGAAAGCCTATGACGGTTGCATGCGCACATCGGACGGAATGCGCTTTAAGTAATGGTCTCGTCCAAGTTTACTATAAGTCAAAGACTGTAATTGATGCTATTAAAAGGCGAATGATGAAAGGATATTTTGTTTTACTTGCTGTTTTCGTCCAAATATCTTTAAGATATATCAATGAGCAAAATAGTGTTTTACGTACTGAATTTTCCAATATCGAATGCACAGAAGTATAAGTTAGAATATAGGGAAGCTGCAATTAGCAGGGCTTATAGAATACAAGCGCTAGGTCACTCTCTCTCTTACGCTCTTACGCTGGCACCGGAAGTCGTCAGTGATGACGTAGCTTGGTTGACCTCCACGATCTGAGATTTGCGGGAGAGCTTTGTTTAAAATCACTAGCAAAATAATATTAAATGCCCCTGATTTAAGTTTAAAAAGTTAATTTGTTCATAAAAATTGCTGTCCTTTATATTTTTTGAGTGAATATATTATACGCACATATGCATTTTGATTAACGTCCACTTATAGTTGGCATATAAAAACTATTTTATAACAAACAGTTATTTCGACACTGGCGTAAGGTTTAAAAACACGACGTTTCGGGAGCCAACTGCTCCCTTTGTCAAGTGAAGTCTGTAGTGTTTCGTTAAAAATTATTTTATTCAAACTTTAAAAACCTCAAATGAAACGAGCATTTGTTCTTTTGCATCGAATGACCACATACTTTGTACAAGATAAATACAAGAGTAGAGGGGGAAAAAATAATTTTCCGAACATATAAAATATAATAAAATACTCTAGTACTACGGAAATTGGATTTTAATTTCAATGCAACACTAATAAATCCAAGAATGGGAAAAAGAAGACAACGCCCCCTCTCCTCTCCCTTGCAAATTATACATTTACATAAAGTAAAGGAAAATGGGTATTTAAATGCCCATTATTTAAATTTTTAACTAAATTTGTTGAAAATTTTAATATAAAAGTAAAGTTGTCCCCCACTCCGCCTGAAAGTTTTCCTCTATACTCCTTTGATATACTCATATAAATGTAAAATCATGGGATAAAAGTTGTAAAATTTAATTATCATATATATGTGTTTTTTTTCAATTTGGCTTATTTACTTATCGTTTATTAATTTTTTTTCTATGTATGATTATTTATTACAATAAACGTTCTGGAAATTATCCTATATACTTCTTTGATATATTCGTATAAATGTAAAACCATGGGATAAAAATAGAAAAATTTAATTATCATATATATTTATTTTATATAAATCTTTTACAATTGGTTTAAATAGTAGTCCATGTACTACACCATTCTGCGAAATAACTGGCAACAATATATATACGTTCGTAAAGAGATTATATATTGTCCTTCGTAGCTCAGTGGGTAGAGCCTCCGCCCGGCAAGTGGAAGGTCGTGGGTTCAGGTCCCACCGAAGGCAGAAATATTTATTTTCTTTCGAACGTTTCACCATCTAATCACGCCATACCATCGGCGTTGGTATCACTACGCCAATAAACGTTGATTGATTGACATTGTTGTTTTGATAACTTATATATGTTTTTGTTTTTTTAATTTTACTTATTTACTTATCTTTTTTAATTTTTTTTCTGCGTATGATTATTTATTACAATAAACGTTCTGGAAATCAGCCTTCTAACAGTTCTTAAAAGTAGTTTCAAAAGGGAAAATAAAGTGTCATATTCAAAATTTTATTTCTTGTTATGCACGACTGGAGACCTTTTCTATTGTGCTTTTCTTTGAGATTTACAATAGTTAATTTTAGGCAATTATCACATTCATTAGCCTCATTTTTTAGCTGGATGTTTTCTAAATCATTTTCTGTTTCGAAAAAACGAGACCTTTTGGGGCTTAAACACTTGATTCTATTTAAAGCATTACTTAGTATTTTCCTTTTTTTTTTTATAGCCTTTGACTTGTTGGTGTTAATTATTATAGATTACCTTTAAGGTAAGTTAAGACTCGGCACGGCAGATGATTTTTAAGAGTTTTTTCTTTGGAAAACTGAGCAAATGATTCATCATAGCATCTTGATAATCTAAACTCTTAAAATGTTCAATACAAATTCTAGCGTTTTTTGTATTCAAAGTATCTGTTCTGCGATATCGTTGAATCCAGCATTTTAATTCGGTCAGATTATTCAAAAGGACAGGATGAAATAAAATACTTTTTTCCTTTCACGCTTTTACCTGTATTCGAACATGTAGCTATAGCGCAAAACGCCATTTAAAAAAAAAAATAAATATTTACTGTACTTACAAAATGATTGAATTGTTTCATGAAATACTTACCATAGTTGTGTATAATTATATGATATTTTTTTTTAATTATGTAATACTGTGTATATAGATTGTATATGTAACGTTATAGGTATAACCTAGAGGCAAGGGGGGCACATGCCCCCCTCACTTTCTTTAGAACAGGGGGAAAATCGTATTTTTTCCACACCCAATTTTGGGTTTTGTTTTCTGCCCCCCCCCTCCCAGTTTGCGCTATATTTAACCCCCAAGCTACACCTATGTATAACATTATATACACAACTACCTTTAAAAATTCTTCATGAAAAGTGTGCGAAAACAGAAACAAGCAAGCACGCAAATGAATGCGCATTCGCATCGGTTTCAACCAGGAGTCATTCAAGCTACGTTCCACAACAACTTAGCTCCGCCCACTCCGGTGCCAAGTCGTCACGCGTTAGATCAAAGGAATGAACTCCCCCTGTGCAATTAGTGAATAATATGTGTACGTTTTGTAGTTTTTTATAGATACGAAAACGAAAAAATGGTAGTTTTTTTTTTAAATATGTCATAAAAATTATAAGTTGACATTTGAAAACCTGAGCATTAATTTCTTATGATCAGAAGGAATTCGTCTAATTCGAGTGTATGGTATTAAAATTAACACAAATTTCGAATAAAATGGGTTGTACACATATATTTATAAAAAAGCCTGTAGCGGGACAAGAGATTGTCATCTTAAGTTATAAATGAATAATTTTACAGTTTAAATGAAGAATTAAAGGTATGTGTATAAAGAAGATTATTGATTCTACTAAATGTAAGTCTTATTAGTGTATTGATGCACTGATGGTATAAGTTTTTAAAGACAAAGATATTTTTTCAGCAGGGCATAATATATATTTATTCCAATTCTTAGATTGATGACAATTCTGTGGAGATTCAAAAGACAATATAAGATATTTTGTCATACAAAAATTGACGTGAATGCTTCCCATGAGTTTTTAGTTCTGTTACGAAAATGGACTATTATTTTTTAAGTACAGGATCTTAGGAACGATTGCAATTATGCTTAAGATTATAAGAAAAAGTTAATAGTTTCGATAAATTTTTTTTAATACAGTAAAAGAATTTCAGTATATATATAATCATCACAATATGTTTTAAGAGATGCGTATTGTAGATCACAGGGGCGGATTGGCCACATGGGCGATCGCCCGAAGAGCCGCCTCAAATTATCATGAAGATAGCCGGTCCGGTTTAACATAGAGGGCCTGTAAAATTTGACATAAAGAGGGCCGATCTGGTTTAACATAGAGGAGTTGTAAAAGTTGGCATTAAGAGAGCCGATCCGATATGATTTAAAGAGCGCCAGTTTGGTTTGACATATATATTTATATTTTCGATGGAAAGTGGGGAGGGGCTGGATAATGGCCGTGTCCTGGTCCTATCACCTGGATCCGCACATGGCCCAAGTTCTATCCCCTCCCCATATTTTAGGGGCCGGAAACTTTTATTGTAACATAATATTACAAAGAAGTTCGTCAGCATTTGTTGGCCGGGAGTTTTTTTATATAACTGCAACATACATACGGAAACAAAGATGAAGTTCCTTATTCTAAATCCATGCCAGAAAAGTGTTAAAAAATCATGTTGATTTCAAATAGCCATAATTTACATTTTATAAAAGAACAAAAAAATACACAATGTATAAAGTTCAAGTATTAAGAAAACTAATTGAAAGAACACATTAATATGAACTTCAATTGTGTGTTGCATTTATTGAGTATGAGAAGGCCTTTGACTCTATTAAAACATTAGCAGTCATCAACTCTTTAAGATCAACAGACATTGAAGATGTGTACATTGACATATTGAAACGTGTGCATAAAAATGCCAGTGCAAAATTTCGGTTACATAAAGATACCAAAGCTATCAAAATTGGTAAATGTGTGAGGTAGGGAGATATAATTTCTCCAAAACGTTTTACTTCAGCTTTATAGATGATTTTTCAGCTGATAAATTGGAATAACAAGGAAATAAAAATAAATGTTGAATATTTAAATCATCTGCGATTTGCTGCTGACGTTGTTATTTTTTCAAGGAACCTATCCTCCAAGACATGGTACAGGAGTTCTCAACTAGAAGTAGAGAAGTTGCACTCAAGATGAACCTACAAAAACCTAAGATCATCTTTAATAATTTCGTAGAGAAAACAAAAATACAAGTTGACAACATGTAGCTAGAAATTGCTGATTCATATATTTACTTTGGTCCACTGATTTCAATGGAAGACA
This sequence comes from Dysdera silvatica, assembly GCA_006491805.2. NCBI lineage: Eukaryota > Metazoa > Arthropoda > Arachnida > Araneae > Dysderidae > Dysdera > Dysdera silvatica. Next base: position 103,431,805 of record QLNU02015360.1, read on the forward strand.
ACATTATGAGAGAACTCAACAGACCTATTAAACTTGACTGGAGTGCATTTGGAAAAAACAGTTTTATCCTGAAGGGAAAATTACCTTTGTGTCTAAAAAGCAAGGTCTTCAACCAGTGTGTATTTCCAGTCCTCTCTTATGCATCAGACACCTAGAGTCTAACGATTGGAGCAAGACATAAGTTATAGAAAATCCAAAGGAGCACGGAGAACAACATGAAGGAACTGCACAGACGTATTAAACTTGGCTGGAGTGTATTCAGAAGAAACAGTTTTATCCTAAAAGGAAAATTGCCTTTTTGTCAAAAAAGAAAGGTCTTTGACCAGTGTATATTGCCAGTCCTCCCTTATGTTTCAGCGACATAGTGTTTAACAAACGCAGCAATACGGAAGTTACAGATAACCGAAAGGAGCACGGGGAGGTGTATGCTTGGCATAACTAGGAGAGATCGAAAAAGAAACACTTTGGTGAGAGAGCAAACCAGAGTAGAGGACATCATTGTTAAAGTAAAAATGATGAAATGGCGATGGGCTGGGCATATCGTAAGAAGAAGTGATGAGTGATGGACAACCGAAATTCTCAACTAGATTCTAAGAGACCACCGAATACCTAGAAAACATCCTTAAACTAGATGGGTGGATGAGATAAGAAAACAGGTTGGGTGACGTATTTTTTTTTAAACACTAAGAGAAATTCCATATCTCATGGAGGGAGGGAGGGAGGGAGGGGGAAATGTGATTTTCCATACACAATTCAGTAACTTTATTATTCTTAAGTAATATAAAGCGGTTAAAATCCTGGAATCTAACACTATCTTCTTATTTTATACTTTTTATTTGCAACTAAAGTCGGACATGACAAACTCCTATAAGGTTCAATAACTTATTCTACGCCGGCTAAAGTCAGCGTTTTTTCTTAAAGACGGTTCGAAATGTTTATTCAGATGGTAGTCTAAAAGTGTTCTATTTGTTTTGCATGCAAGGGTATAGAAATTGAACAGGAGACATGCATTACTATTGGTCATGTAGGAGAGAGTAAAATTGCCGAATTACTGTATTTATGACAGAAATACTGAATAGCGTACGATAAAAGTAAAATTATGATTTTTCTGAGCGTTCCGCGTAGCGGAGTAATACACTTAACTCTTCAAAACGTTGACTGCCATAATATGCTGGTGGAGATTAGTCACAATTATGTAAATTTTACAGCAGGGAATAAATTTCAGAAATTAGATTCCAACATCCACGATTTCGGCTCAAAATAGGGAGCACTTTAATCCCTATGCAGTCGAACCACGTTAAGACGAATACCAAAGGGAACAGAAAATCTGTTCGTATTAACAGTAATTCGTATTATCCTTTAAAGGATGGGGATGATCGTATTGTTAATTTATTTATCCCATTTGGTCACCGTATGCACATTTTGATATGATATATTATTATGTATGTTATAAATTTATTATTTTATTATATTTTATCAGTATTATGATTTTATAATAGCGCACGCTTTTTGCAACGAAAACAATAGTATATATATGTGCCCATGTGCACTTACGTGGATATTATGTGATAAATTCAAAAAATCTTTGTTTTACAACTACATTTACTTAACATGGTTTAGTAAATGCTTATTTGTTCCCGGTTACATACTATGCCAAGAAAAATTTTAAATTCACGCTTAAAAAATTCAGTAATTGTAGATTGTTTTCGCCTTCCATCGGCATACTACCACCAAAAATCATCAAGTTTTCCCACAATCCCTGAAGAAGCCCCGATATGTGTCTCTGACTGATTAAATGCGCGAGTAGCTTCAATTGTTTCCTGATTTTTTGCAATAGTCGCTAAAGTACACTTTTCAATTCCGAATTTTAAGGCAATTTCTGTTTTATTTAATTTGTATAATCCACATCATTTAGAATTTCTACCTGGCGACTTCTTAGCTTTGTGATTCATTTTCACACTCATCTGTTCATGGAATCAAGTAGATGAGCAGCGGTAAGTAGAGCGTCAAGCAGAAAACAGACTTCACGAAAGAACCGTCGTTCGACTTCCTTATAACATGGATTTAGCCCTCAAATTAACTTGAATCACCTCAAGACGAGCTTCACTTGAAGAGAATTTGCGATAACAAGATATCTTTCAGTTCTTTTCGCAGGCAAACGCCTACAGGAAATGTTTGTTATTTAATTGTATATAAATTCGACAGTTCCTCAGGTTTAGTATGGCAATCACACTAACTATAAGTCGAAAGTATGAATAGAAGCTCTGATCTTATAAAGCGCGTTTAGTTTGTGTGGAGGAAAATTTTCAAGGGCTACTGATTATTATTCATGGGAAACGATATTTCGTCTTAACCGTGTTAATGTCAAAGGAAAAAATAACATGGGGATTTCTATACAATTTGACGGAACTTCGGAAAACGATTTAAATTAAGATTAATTTGTCTTAAGCGTGTTCGTATTACGTGTACTTTCGACTGTATTACAAAGTTGGATATCATTGCTTGTCTCAGAGATTTTGGAATATATAAGTTAAAGAACTTTATGTTGAGCCAAAAACGTAGGTGACGGAACATAATTTCTTCATATTATTTGTACTTGTGAGAAGAGCTTCTTATACATAATAGTTTTGCAGGTGGTCGGTTTCTCATCGTTAATCATTAAAGTACATAATCTTTGTAATGATGTAAATTTAAACAGAAAAACAATTTAAGTTAATAGTAAATAAGGGTGCATGTTTTTTAAGAGGATCCATTGCCCCAGATACGGAAGCTTCAAATTCTTACGCTTTCAGATTCCAAGAACTTTCATAAGCTCAAATTTCAATAAATCTTGGATTTCAAATTCCAATAATTCTTAGGATTTCAACAATAATTCTTAGCATTTCAACACCAATACTTAGGATTTCAACAATAATTCTTAGGATTTTAACAATAATTCTTAGGATTACAAATTTCAACAATTCTTAGGATTTCAAATTTTAATAATTCTTAACATTTCAATAATTCTTAGGATTTAAAATTCTCATAAGAAGCTTTCATCATTCTCATAATTTCACCGCCATGCTCCTTCCATTTTATCGACCGTATCTTAGTCGAAGGAGAAATCTTCGGCATTTTGAGTTAAGCAGTTCAATACGTAACTGGAAATCAGCAGGAAGTACGTTGACTTGGATTAGAAAGTCGTATATCCGCAAAAGGCGAGCTGCAAAAAATAAAATATGCTGCTATAACTGTAGAATCAAACTCAAGATTCTGTTTATACTGCCTGTATTTTTGAACTAATTATAATATGATCTCGGATCATGATCTTACTTCAATGTAGTAGTTTAAAAAAAAAAAAATTATTGTATCTTACTTCAATATCGAATTCGGGATTCGTTGCACTACACTGCGAACGTACCACATAAGGAAGACGAAGGTTCACCTTTATTACGTGAGATGTTGGATGTGAAATAACCGTACACTTTCAGATTCCAAGACGCAGCAGAATAGAGCACGATTATTTATATATAATCATACGTAATTTGCGGCATTTCTAATTCATGTATTTCATTACGCAGTAAAACAAAGAACTTTCGCTTTCAAAGTAGAAGAACAAGGGCTGCCTCGAACTCCCTTGAAACAGCATACCCTAATCGTTTGCCATCTTAGGCAATCTGTGTGGGACGACGTTCTCATGACTCTCGTAAACAATATACAAAATAATATCAGATGTTTCAGTAGCCACGTGCTATCTCCTTCAGAACGAAAAAAAAAACCCAAGCAGTTTGCTAACGATAAGGCATCGTTAGTAAAATGTTTGTTTCGTTCTGAAAGGAGGTTGCACGTGACTATTGAAACAGTTGTTAAAGACGTTAATGAAGTCAAACTGCGATAAAATTGTGTTTTAGCGTTTATTAATTTCTGCGCAGTGCGTTTCAAAATTTTTATTTTTGAGGCGCTCCAAGTGCAAAAATTGCAAGTGTTGAAGTGTCTGAAGTGTTTTGAAATACTTAAGTTAAAAAGAGGTATAATAAATATCAATGACATGTAAACTTCAATAGCGTATATCTATGTAGAAAAGAAATAAAAACGTGCCTATTTTCAAAAGATATCGCTGTCACACGGGTAGTTTTCTATATGAATTATTTTTCTGATATAATGCTATTACGATTTTTAAAATTACAATTGAGGAACGTACCTCGATGGAAAACACATCCTGGATCCAAATGAACACCGTATTTGGTGTTTACGTATGTGGTGTTGGAAATGAGTAAACTCATGCACAACATGGTTGCAACGTGAAGGTACCGGAACCCCATTTTATTCTAAGGAAGGAAAACAATCTTTAAACATATGTCGAAGTCTTTTTCCTACATTTTTTTACATACAAATCTTACATATTTCTTTGTAAATAAACACATTTGTGGAGTAGTCGATAATGTAATTATTATGAAGCATTTCATCCTCAAGAGATCCGATTTGATTAATTTTCAAAAAAACATTTTTACTTTCGAAGCAGATTTGCAATTTTAAGAGATATTCTTAATTTAAAGGATTCTCTAAATTTTTAAGAGATATCCTTAATCTTAAGACATTCGCCCAATTCTTAAAGAGATATTCTTAATCTTAAGATATTCTCTCAAGTTTTTAAGAGATGTTCTTAATCTCTTAAGATGTCAATAATCTAAAGTGACATGTAGTCTCAAGGGAGCAGTATAAAGGTTTTAGTTTTTTAAATAGTAAGGCATTGCATGTAAGAAGAGCAAATAATTTAATTATTTTGTTATTATGTTAACATTTCTGTATTTTTCTAAACTACCAAGGTGAGTATTTAAGACATGCTTTGCTAAAAGCGTGATTCTATTCTTTAATATCCTTTGAGAACGAAATCTGCAATATATTTTATGATACTATTACCCTTCTCTAGGACACGACAATTATCAACGAAAGTGGCTAACGCACAAAGGTTTCGCAAGGCAGTGTGTATATTTTTAGGGTTGGATATTATTAAATTTTTTTACATTTGGACCCCTATGGTTCAGAGAAGACATAACATGAATAAGACAGAAGAGAAAATATAAACACGAGGTTAAAGCATCATCCATTGTCCTGCGTGCATTGGTAATACATTTGGGCTAAGTCAACAGAGCGCTGGTTCGATTTCTGTCCTGAACAATGACGCCCCTTTCTTTATATATATATATATATATATAGAGAGAGAGAGAGAGAGAGCGGCATCACGCGCCAATGGGTACGAAGTAAGGAACGAAGGCCGAAGTAACAGAGGAAACAAAGCCCAACCACCATGGCAAGTGAGACTGCAAAAAAGAATAGAAGAGCTCCGCAGCAGCATAGGGCGAATAACCCAGTACATGCAGGGAAATAGGAGTAAGAAATTAGTGAGGAAAGTGAAGATGGCCCTTAAGAGAAATAGGATTCATACAAGACACGAAGAGCCCAATAAACACATCAGCGAATATCTGGATACCCTCAAACAAAAACTGGGTGTATACGCCAGAAGACTCCGAAGATACAAAGACTATACCAACAGAAAACAACAGAACATGCAATTCCAAGCAAACCAGAAGGCCTTCTACAGGAAGCTTCGAGAGACATCAGCGAACAAAGACAAATACGAATCCCCAAAGCCAGCAGAAATAGAGACCTTCTGGAAGACATTATGGTCCAATGAAGTACAGCACAAAAGCGCCCCCTGGATTCAGCAAGAAATGGAGGCTACGAGAGGAATAGAGGAGATGGAGTACACGGGCATCACGATAGAGGAACTCCAGCAGGTAATCCAACGTACGCACAACTGGAAAGCACCCGGTATTGACGGCATACACAACTTCTGGTACAAGAAATTTACCAGCGCCCATGGCCCATTAGCCAAGGAACTTACGGCGATAATTGAAGACCCCAGCAAAATGCCTGAATTCCTCTGCAAGGGAATAACTTACCTCCTACCGAAGGACCAGGATACCAGTAACCCAGCGAAAGCAACAACTTAATGGCGGAAGAACAAAAGGGATGCCAGAAAGGGACTCTGGGATGTAAAGAGCAGCTTACCATCGACTCAGTTATCCTGGAACAAGCAAGAAAACAAAAGCGAAAACTCAACACCGCATACATAGACTACAAGAAGGCTTTCGACTCTGTTCCGCACTCGTGGCTCCTTGAAATACTCAGCATATACAAAGTGCATCCCTCAATCATCCGATTCCTACAGAGCAGCATGAAACAATGGAGAACCCGGTTACAGCTAAACACGCCAGACAGTAAAATAGAAACGGCCGAGATCCCCATCCGCCGCGGAATCTTTCAAGGAGACGCACTAAGCCCCCAGTGGTTCTGCTTGGCGTTAAACCCCTTGTCAAGGATGCTGAACACAAGTAAATACGGATACATGCTGAAGAAAGACAAGAGAAACCTACATAAAGTCTCCCACCTCATGTACGTAGATGACATCAAGCTATACGCGCCAACAATCACCCAACTCCGACAACTCATCAGTATAACAGAGACATTCTCCAAGGACATAGGAATGGAATTCGGCCTCGATAAGTGCAAAATACAGAAGAATAGCAAAGAAGATTTACCAGGCATCGAACTCGAAGACGGGAGACTACTGAAGACCTTGGACGAGGGCGAAACCTACAAATACCTGCGGGTAATGCAAACACGGCAGCAGGAGCACAAGAAAGTCAAGGCCCAGCTCACGCAAGCCTTCCAAGAACGACTCAGAAGCATTGCGAAGACGAAACTGAGTGGGAAGAACATCACACAAGCAATTAACTCAGTATCAGTGCTCATCTACTCCTTTGAGATAATTAAATGGACCAACACTGAACTAGAATAGCTCCAACGTAAAATGAGAACCATCCAAAGAAGAGCAGGGCAACTATACCAAGCATTGTGAAGACGACACTGAGCGGGAAGAACATCACGCAAGCAATTAACGCATATGCGGTACCAGTGCTCACCTACTCCTTCGAAATCATCAAATGGATGAACTGATCTGGAGCAACTGCAGCCGAAAATGAGAACCATCCAAAGAAGAGCCGCGGAATTACACCCTGCAACGGTAATTGAACGGAAAACACTACCCCGGGAGGAGGGAGGACGAGGAAAAGTGGACCTCAAAGATCTACATGACAAACAGATACAGCGCATGAGGCAATACTTCCAATTCAAAAGTCCGCGGTCACCACTTATCCAAGCCACAGTACTAGCAGATGCAAATTATACGCCACTCAACCTGTGTAATACCGAAGAGCATGTCCTGGAGGCAGCCAATGAACAGAAACTAAGCTCTTGGGACGGAAAACCATTACATGTCAGGCACTACAATGACCTACAAAAATCACACGTTGACAAAAAGTCATCAAATGCTTAGCTGGCCAAAGGCACTCTTCAGCCAGAGGCAAAAGGATTCATGCTAGCCACCCAAGACCAAGTGATCGCAACAAGGAACAATCAGAAATTCATCCAGAGGAAAGACATAAAAAGCGACAAATGCAGAGACTGTCATACGGCATCGGAAACAATCCAACACGTGATGGCAGGATGCAAGATCCTCACGCAGTCAGACTACAAACATAGACAACACCCAGTGGCAAAAATAGTCCACCAGAAATTGGCAGCGAATGCTGGCTTTCTGACAGAGAAATGCCCATACTACAAATATGAGCTAGAGACCGTGCTTGAGAACGAAACACACAAGCTTTACTGGGATAGAGCAATCATAACAGACAAGACAGTCCCACATAACCATCCTAACATAACCCTCGTCGATAAATCGGATAAGACCACGTACCTAATCGACATAGCAGTACCCAACACCAATAACATACAGATAACCTACACAACGAAAATCACCAAGTACCAAGACCTCAGAGATGAATTACGTGACATATGGGGTATGGAAAAGATCTTCGTCATCCCGTTAGTCATCTCAGCAACAGGGATAGTACCAAAGACGCGTGTGACGAATTTGGAAATACTCAACATTGACACAAACTTTATATTGAAATAAAAAAACCACAATCCTAAACACGTCTCACATTGTCAGGAAGTTTCTAGATTTGGCATATTAAGAAGTGATGTGAGAGGCTTGGGGACATGGCTCTCTGTGCCCGTCTCAAAGCCTGTTGCAGCCAAGAATGGGCGAGGAATTTATTTTTATTTTTTATATATATATATAGCAAAATTGTAGTATGATTGTGACATGTAGTACCTTCTAATGTAATATACATGAATACACATATCTAAATGTATATTAATTTAGACAAAGTTAAAGTTGTAAAGTAATATCACACAAGGTAGTAAAACCAAGTAAATTTAAGTAGTAGAAACATCTCAGAATAAAAATTGAAATTGTAGTAGTAAAAGGTGAAGAGGAGTAAAAGATTAAACAATACCAAGAATTTTGTTCTTCATCAGGGACCGCACAAAATCCCTGTTATTGGTTTGCTTTTTCTGACTACAATAATTGAGATTTGTGATCAATACTGAATAAACCAGCATTGACCAAAACTTAGCTAAAAACAGTATAAACCCAGAATATAATTAGTTTAACAATATTTTAGTAATTTAGAAGGGTCTCTTTATTAATACTGAGAACAATCTCAATTGTTGTAAGTGGCCCAAAAGCAAACTTACAACAAGTAGATAGATCTATTGAAAGTGATTAAAGTGTAAAAGTTGAATTAACAAGAATAGAAAAGATGATAAAGTGAGAAAATTCACTAACTATACCAAAAAATTATAACAAAAAGTTTTACACAAATATGTCACATTATATGAACTATTGTAATAGCATTTGGGAAAATCTAAATAAGAAAAATACCAGTGTTAAATCGCTACAGATTAAATTTATAAAAATAATTGAAAAAACTAAAAGTTTAAATCAAATTATATTGTTTAGCAAATATGGTATTCTACCAATAGATAAGATATATGATTATAGTATATTAAAAATAATGTTCAAAAGAATAAAAGAAAATAAATATACAGAGAATATTGAATTAATAGATTATGGAAACAATCGAGCTTCCAGAGAAAAGGTCAATATAGACTACCAAAAATCAGAACGGAATTTTATAACAAGGACATTGAATATTCGGGCTTAAGGAGTTGGAATAAAATACAAACACTCTTAACGACATAAATAATATTAATCTATTTAGAAAAAAAAATATTAGATTATTTGCTAAGAGGTGATTTTGCGCCATTACATTGTTAGGGTCCTCAGCCTGTTAAATCGTATGATTTTTACTGGTGACTCGTCACGATGGATTGTGGTTATTTGTGTTTTTTTGTTTGTTTTTTTTGAATTGCAGTGTGTGTGTTATTGTATACGTGTGTATTTTCTAAGTGAAATGGAAAGTTACTACAACCATTGTGACAAATAAATAAAAATTGTTTGTTTGTTTTGTTGTTTGTTTAAGATAAACACTTAATTATTAACTAGTAAAAATATAAATTTAAATAAATCCGTATATTCAAAATAAACAAATTGTTTCTTTGCACTCATAATAGACCCAGAAGTGTGCAATCAAAATAAAGACATATATGTGTATATGTCTAAACATACACACACCTACACACACGCGCACACACACACATATATATACACAAATTAAACAAAATATGATTAATATATATACACAAATAAAACAAAATATGCATAATATGTATACACAAATAAAATAAAATATGCATAATATATATACGCAAATAAAACAAAATATGCATAATATATATACACAAATTAAACAAAACATGCATAATATATATATATACAGAAATATAATTTGAACAATATTAAATACAAAAACGTTTTTGAACATAGAGAACTCAATAAGTGTGCAAACAACAGCTAGAAAAAGCTTACTATAATTCTCAAACCTGATATCAAAACACTTACCTACATTACAGAGATAAACTTGTTAGTATAATAAATAAAAATGTAAGAAAAACAATCCAGAGGTGACAAGAAGTATTTAAGAAAAAGTACTGAAGGATTAGAAGTAAGAAAGTTGATAAAAGAAATAAGATTTGCCATGTCTTGGGTGTAGCAGAAAACACCAAAGCACTGGGGTTCTTTTTGCTAGAAAAGTTGCCTTTTGTCCACTAGGACTTAAACTTTAAATGGTGCTTTTGTGGTGAAAAAACAAGCAAAGGGTAGGATATAATTGATGAATAGTGGAAATAGGGACTGAGAAAGTTAAAGGCATGTAGAAAATTCAATGAAGTGGAGGGTTTAGGATAAAGAAAGTTTTTTAACAAAATTATGAACCAGATTCTTAGTGAAGTAATGCGGAACATTATTGTAAATGCATTTTGACATGAGTGCCTGAAAGTTTTTTAATTTAAGGTTATTGTTACTACATATCCTGTTGATGCGAGAACATTGTGAACAGATAATATTTCTGTGGACTTTTTTTGGATATGTTGGGAGTCCCAGTTTGTGAGGAAATTCACTTTAAATCTGAAGTCTTGCCTTTTATCATACAAGTCAATTTCAGTAAGAGAGTTGTCGTTGATGCTGATATATATCTATATCTCATATCTCTCTCTCTCTCTCTCTCTCTATATATATATATATATATATATATATGTGTGTGTGTGTACACTTTCTTTCTTCTTTCCCACCAAAATATGTGATGGTGAATTAGTAAGTTCTGGATGGATTCATGAACCATGGATGACAAAATATCAATAAAATTTCATGAAATTTGCAATAGAAACTGTTGAGTGGACAATAATTCTAACATGAAAATAATCTTTTAATAAATGTAGGATAAGGTAGAAAAAAACCTTAATTGCATTACACGACTTTTAAAACTTGCAATGCGAAGCATTTGCATTTTGGCTATTCAAAAAATATTTTTCACTGAATACTTTGATATCAAAACATATTCTAGAAATGTAGTAATGATAGAACTATTCGATTAATATAATTTGAAAGATGCTAAACTTCTAAAAAATTTTTAATCGATTATGAATCTAATGAAAATATTCGTGTATAAATTTTAACATGCATATACTATATGATGCAAAATGCTTTAACACTTGAATGAATGAATGTACCTTCATTAATTTTGATCTATTTTAAGTGGACAGGATTCAGGGTATAATGAGTATTTTATCTGAAACTATAACATCGGTGCAGTTTTTCTCAATTGAATGTTTCAGCACGATCGAATTTACTGACCAAATTCTCTGGTGTATGCATGAATAGTATGTGGAATATTAACTTGTGCAGAGTTGGAATCGAATATTCAGAGTTCGGATCCCAAGTCTGTAGAACATATTGGGAATAGATCATATATTAAACAATGTCAATCAATCAACGTTTATTGGCGTAGTGATACCAACGCCGATGGTATGGCGTGATTAGATGGTGAAACGTTCGAAAGAAAATAAATATTTCTGCCTTCGGTGGGACCTGAACCCACGACCTTCCACTTGCCGGGCGGAGGCTCTACCCACTGAGCTACGAAGGACAATATATAATCTCTTTACGAACGTATATATATTGTTGCCAGTTATGTTGTATTGTTGCCAGTATTGTTGCAGTCGGTATCACTACGCCAATAAACGTTGATTGTTTGACATTGTTTAATTTAATCAGCGTAGTGTTCGATTTATATAAAATAGATCATTATATGTTTATAGAACTTTGAACCAAACTACCTCTAGGAGCTATTTCATTGGAGGACCGAATGAGTAAAGTAGAGTGTCGTTAATCCGAACTAATTGGGACCGAGACCTGTTCGGATTAACAAATTTTCGGATTAACCGAAATCTTTAGTAGAGAATTTACTGTAAGCTATAATTGTTTAATGGGTGTGCGTGTTTTGGTGCGCACGCGTAATAGACAACAGATGCTTTCTTTTTCGCTTTCTTTTTGGTTTTACGGCTCAAAGACTACAGTGGTCATGCTGCGCCGGGACCTACTGTTTTCCGAGGAATCCGAACCTCTTAAGGCCTAGGGAACCAAACCCCGGACTACAGTGAGCAGTGCGATCTTTATGAGATCTCTGAGTAAGCGTTCTTTGCACTGCTGGGAGTCGAACCCGGATTAGCGGCGCACTAGGAGAACGCGTTACCACACTGCGCCATCGCTGGGCTCCTTCAACTTGAAGAAAGTATTGGAGGATCCCAGGTAAGCCTCTATTCTGTTGACTTTTATAGTCTTGGTTTTCATTAAACGATGCGCGTTTTTGCTCCCTCTCTCTTGTAAGTCCATTAAAAGGGAATGGACAAAGACTTACACAGGCAACGTATTTTTTCATTTATTTCTTTTGCTTGATAATTATTCCATATAAGGCATGTTTATGAAGGAAGTATGCTTGTCAGCAGATACCTCCTGATCCCCCGACATGCCATGACATAAATTATACGACATGGATATAATAAACGGAATAGAAATTGGATTGAAGAGATATAAATATACACTGACACACGACAACAGGTAAAAGAAAACCTTCGCTCAGCACAGGCTACTCAAGCTTCTTTGGCTCCCCAACCCCCGCCTTAATTTACGGGAACAAGTTTTTCCACTACAGCGTGTTGCTTAGCGCGCCCTACAGTAACAGATTCAGATAGTATATTCCAAATTATTGCAACGTCGATTATACTCGAATACCCCTCTCAATATGTAGGAAAAAAAGATGAAAAAGTATGACCTTATTGAAGTCAACAATGTTTCTTCTGCTTTGACTGCCTGCTTCCAAAGACCTAAATATCGACCTTGAAATAGGAGAAAGGAAGAATGAGCTTGTAAGAGCATATACAGCGGGTATATTACGAAACTGGGTTTGCACGACATTGCAAGATATACTTAAATGGAAACTTGGAATGTTATTTTTTGCAAGAGTGTTAGTAAGTTGAGTAATGGCTTTAGCAGTTTCTATTTTATTATTTCAGATTTTTTTAATGCGAGAAATTTGCGTAAAAATTATATTTATATGGACTGGAATGCTAATATTAGAATCCCAATGCATAAGAGTGTTGACATTAAGAGTATAATCTTTTCTTTTGTCATAAATACCAGTGACTAAAGCACAATTATAATGCTTATACTGATGTCCAAAAATTGTATGTTAAAGCCCGAATTTGTTTTCTTTAGTTTTAAAGCAGCTGAATAATTTTTTTTGAAAGTTTCTTCAAAATTGTAGCAATTAAATACAATGATGTCATCAATGTACCTGAAGGCTGTATATCTCAGAAAATTGGTTTTCATAATAATGCAGAAATATATTTGCAAAGAAGCTTGCATAACTACAGCCCATAGCAATTCCTTTAACCTGCAGAAAATAATTGTTGCCATTGAAAACTATATTGTTAAAGATACAGAGTCTGTAGAAATCGTCCCAAATTTTTTTTTCTACCCCTATGATATGTTTATATTCATAATATTCGTCACAAATGGAGGCAGCGTTCTCAAGGGGAATGCTGGTAAAAAGATTTTCAAATTCAAAGGTTTCGAATATATATATTGAAACTGTCTTTGTGGTTTTTATAAATTCCAAAACCTTATTGTTATTATTGATAATGAATGAATGGCTGTAATTTGTTTTAATTTCTTTAAGGATATTTTTAAGAATGAAACGAAATTTATTACAAGCTTTCTGGTTCTATACAGTAGAATCGAAAGTGATAAATCTGAATGCTATGGGATCTTTGTGGAATTTTACAGTAAGGAAGAAGTAAGGGAACGATAAAGGGATAAAGGGTGGTTTTTCAGCTTAAGCTTTTTATTCAAGTCAAGAACTTTTTTGTTAAAAATATTGATAGAGGAATTGAAAGTACTATTTGTTTCATACTCTTTTAGGAGGAGCTCTTTATAGCATTTTTTGCACATTATGCAAAAGTTATTAGTTGCTTTGTCTGTACCTGTTATAATGAACTTTTTTTGCAAGTTTTGAATTCCTAATTTCAAACTATTGTTATAGTTTTTTTCACCAAGATCTTGGATATCTTTGATCTTTGCCCTAAACTCACCAAGTATTTTACTAACCCAAAGGTTAAAACATTCAATGGGATAATTGTATTTATACGCCATTTTTAAAACGAATAAATTAATTTCTTTTTTGAAGTTATTGAAAGTGAATTTTTACTGTGCCTAGTACTAGGTCTAAATTTGGCCCCTTTATATAAAAGCTTTATAAAACAGTAGTTATCAATGATGTTGAGATCGCCGGTGATGATATGCTGGTGATTTTGTCTCACTCCCTAAAAGTACTCGTATGTGCGCCCATGGAAAGGAAAATGTTATATCTAAGTTAATGGGGGTGTGCATTTGTAAAGGGGGAGAAATATATCTCACGACTTTAATTTACAATATTCTCCATAATATATTACATCATAAGAGTTGATCCCATAAAACATGCCCCCATTTACATCATTTCAGTTAGCTCTCACTCCAATCAGAAGTGAATATAAAGATTAACGTTAAACATTTGGCGAATTTACTTTCTTTGCAATGACATGTGTCACTTTCGCTATCATTGAAAATATTTTTACTAAATCCATTGTAATTACAAATAGGACTTTTAAGAGATTTAACATATCTGAAAGAAATAACAACGTTACAAGTTTCTTTGAGAGGGAAATTTTCCATATGATTATGAACCGCGTAACGAAAAAATTTTTTACCAAAATGACTTTGGAAAATAATGATTTTTACATTGCGCCAGGTCCGTCGCGCGCATTAACAAGGGGTCCTGGATGTTTCTTGTACAGGGGAAAGATTTGGTTAAAAAGCTACCTGTGCATAAGTTATGGTATGAAAAAAATAAAAAAATGTATTTAAAACAAGGTATAATTTGATGCCTTTGTTATTTGATAGTTAATAGGGCTTTGAAAGTATATACTTCTAAAATTTTTGTCATTTTCAGTAAGTTGAAATTAAGAATAGCACTATTAATCCCTTCAATGTTCATCACTATTTTGAACACTTTTGAAAATGATGCAATTGAAATTATTCAAGAAGAAAAATGTTTAGCTTTCGTGCTTTTTAAAAAACTTGAAATTTTAATTTCCTCTCTCAATTTTATTGAGGATGAGGAAATAGTTTAAGCAAAATGTGGTATTGAGGACCCTACGCATGTTCGGTGATTAATGTAAGTGAAAACCAAAGACTTGGATTGCAAGTCAGAATAATGTTTAGTACGAACACTCGCTTCAATTATCGATCGCAATGGGCGAGTGTATCTCTGAATTAAAAAACAAAATATAAATAAAAAAAAGTTCACAAGACGTACAAAATAACGAACTCTGCGTTATTAAATGGGTAGATAATAAATACACAATAAGTAAAATATCCCAGTTTCGAACTACTAAAATAATATTTTCAATTCGGGGTTTCATTGAAAAACCACCAAACAGGGGTTGATTATTTTTCCGTTTTGTCGAAAGATTTGAAGGTTATAATATTTCAAAATTTTTAGTTTTACTGGAAAATTGCTGAAACACATATCAAGTGATTTTCGATAATCTGTTTTAAAAAATGCAGATCGTTAAAATCTATATACGAGCTATAG
>QLNU02015360.1:103447440-103460325 GCA_006491805.2 Dysdera silvatica
TTTAAATTTGAATATAGATAGCCTTTTTTAATACTAGAATAAAATACTCGAAATAATCATTTGAATTCTAAAACAGAATAAATTTGATTTTGTAGAAGATATCTAAAGCGGTATTACCATAACCAAGATTTTTACAACTTGTGGGTACACATTTATCAGTAGACGTACATCGCTTCAGGAAGTTTCAGCAAGTTACAATTCGAAAACTTGAAGGTATATTAAGGACACGGTGGATTTTAGAGCATTTTAACTGTATTTTGTAGGGAAATAAGTATAAAAGAAGACTGCACAATGAGTCCAAATTCAACAATTTAAGCACAATATGAAAATACTTAAAGTACAAGTTAAATTAAAGATATCATTTCGGAAAACCGTAAGAAAAGAGTACGAAGCGAACTGAATTACCTTGGCAGACTCTCGAAAAGATACTGATGTATATGGAAGCAGCAAGCAAGTGACGAAAAAGCAGATTTTTTTTTATATTTAAAGGCTTTTTTGATTCTAATTTTGTACTGAAAGACTTTCCTAATTTTTAATTTCTGTCCATGGATATAACCGATGAAACGCTGCGTATGATGTAACTTAACCCTGCTTCGAGTGAAGTAAGTAATATAAGTTTCATTTAATCACAAAACTTCAAATCTATTTGTCTCAATTTAGCAAATTTCGAAATCAGTTGAGGCAAAAACATTATTTTAAGGACGATATGAAGCCATTACGATTACAGAATCTGTAATTTAATACTTTCAACGTATTGAAATTTAATACATTGCTCAATAATTTCGAAACACAGATGTAATGAATCTCCTGGAGAAAATCCTTATTTTCAACGTATATCTTTAAAATATATTTTAATTGGTGCTTAAAAGGGGAGAAACGACCTCATTAAATTATAAACTCAGAGAAAAAATAAAATTATAGTAGATTTTGTAAAGGGATTTATATAAATAACTCTATTATCACGGATCCAATAAATAGATTTGCGCTTATATATCATAAGCCACGTTAATGAGTAAATGAACTTACAAAACAATAATTAAAAATCATAGTATCTTACCATTTTTAATCTCGATAGCTTGTGGTGATATTTTTCTTGATGTTTTTAGATTTGTTTCCTTTATGTGTAATGCAACTTTGGTGAAAAATAATCACGATATTATACAAAAGTTACATTTCTCTCACGTCAATCAGAACCAGGTAAAAAAAATCGCCACTTTCTTTACTGTAACAAGCGTCAAAATAAGTCAATGAAATCCAAACCTGCAACGACTACATGCATCTAAATGTTGGCACCTTGGTTTTGCCATTTAAGAACCATTATGCTTTTTTTTATCTAGTGTGAAATTTAAAATAGTGCTGTTGTATGAATTGAGTTTTAAAATTAAGGTCTGAGTCAAAATGAGAGCACCAGTTACATATTTGCTAATTTTATTTACAAGCAAAAGAAAATGAAGCCAGCAATATAAAATAAAGAACATGTATGTATTACGCTTCTACTCACAAATTAAGAACAATTCATGTTGCCATTTGGATAAGCAAAATCTTTAATGAAAGGAAATTTGGCAATAAAATCCTGAGTCAAAATAATCGCACCAGTCATATTTTTTCACACATATACGTATTAACGTAAGTTTTTTGAGGCCATTTGTATACATTGTTAACAAATACTTCTTCCTACAGTTAAACGTAAACTAAATCATAAACTAATTGTAGATAAAATTAGAACATCAAAGGCAACACTTTATATTTATAGAAATGACAACGAATTGGCCAAAACGCTTATACCATGATTCAAAACAATGTAACACCCCAAAAATACGTACAATCAATATCTAATAAAGAGTCCCTACTGTGAAATGACTTGAAATACCTTTGTGGACATAGATGTCACCAATGCTTGATGTGTGTTGGCATCAATTTCTTCTCAAGTCTCTTCTATTGATCGTTTTAGTTCATGAATAGAGTTGTAATGTCTCTCATTTTTGTACACAGAACGTGCAAGTATGCCCACAAATTTTCCATAGAGCTGAGATCTAGAGAAATCGCAGGCCAGTCCATTAAATAAACGTCATTCTTCAAAAACCATTCCAACATAGATTCAGCAACACGGATGGGGGCGTTATCCTGTTGGTACGTGAAAGAAGGGTCTCCCAATTTCTCTGCAAATGGTAGGAGATAGACTTTCAGTAATGCTTGGTAGTCTGTAAGTTCATTCGATCGCTTGGGAGGGTTAAATTTGAATTATTACCTGAGATGAGACCTGCCCATGCTACAAGAGATCCTCCTTGTTGCCTTTTAGAGAAAATCACATTAGACTTCCGAATATCATGCCAGTAATAGCTTATGACGATTTCTTTTTACGGTAATTGTCTTTTAATGCAAGGTACTTGCCTATAACTGTGTGGGAGCGAGTCAATCTTCTAGATATTTCCCTCATGGAATGTCCAGCCTAATGCAATTCGCTTATTTGGCCCTTCTCAAAATTAGCTTATGCTCTTCCACGGCCCATTTAAAATGCCTCACTTATCTGTGGGCGGCAGCTCCTCAGAACTGTTTTTAGAACAATAAATAAAAAAAAATACTATGTGTTGCCACTCAGTGCCAATTAAATGAAAACAAAAAACCAAAACAAACAGAGAAAAGTATTTTCTTCTTTTATAAATATAAACTGTTGCTACTGACAAAGTACGTATAATGTAATATTCTAATTTTATCTACAATTCATTGTTGAAATGTAGGAAGAAGTATTTGTTAGCAATGTATACAAATGGCCTTAAAGAAACTTATGCTAATACGCATATGCGTAAAACAATGTGATTGGTGCTATCATTTTGACTCAGGATTTTGTTGTCAAATTTTTTTATTGAAGATTGTGCTTACCCAAATGGCAACATGAATTGTTCTTGTTATGTGGATAGAAGCATAATACATATATTTTCTTTATTTTATATTGTTGGCTTCATTTTATTTTGTTTGTAAATATAATTAGCAAATATATAACTGATGATATCATTTTGACTCAGACCTTAGTTCTAAACGCTTTTCGCATATGGGCGTTTTATTTTCAGAGTTCAATTATCAAACAGAATGTTTAGATTCACCCTCCCAATTTGTTTAGTAACAAGTGTGGGATTATTTATTTTCCTACCAGTGGTAAATTTCTTTCAAATCACTTCATTAAATTAATAGCTGTTGCCAAAAAGCATGTCCGCATAAAAAACCTCCAACATTTTTCAAACGATTATCACATAACAGGTTTATATAACTTTGGACTTCTATAAAAATCTTACCAAGAACCTTCATTTTAATACTAACAAATTGACAAATCATTAAATTAGAATTTCAATTACCATTTAATCTCAATTTAACCTCGGCTTTAACCCTCTGACGGCTCAATTATTTTTTATCAAAGTCGCTTCAAAAATTGCATATATTTTTATTACATATTTCAAATCTATATGTATTTGAGAGTTAAAATATGTAGCACATTTTTGTAAACAAGATTTTTTTAATATAAATTTCGTGCATAAGAACAGGCTTTCATAAAAATCAATTTTAAGAGTAATCGTTTAAATTCAAAAATTCTGAAAATGAATTTTGATTAAATTACGGTTTACTTTATAGAATACAAATATAAAGCATGTATACTAATAAAAATCACTCGCTGAACGTTTCCTACAAGCCATATTCTGGATATAAAAAACGATAACAAAGGGAGCGCTTGCAAAATCAGTTAGTGAACTCTATGCAAATACGAAAATTTAGGCGACAATAACGCCATTTGTTGACCAAACTACGACTAGAAGTCTAAATATTGTAGAAAATGCATTACCGACAGTTAAACGGTGGAGAAGCGGGATGCGCTTTTAAATAGATGGAAAAATTGCATACCCGCGAAAATCGCGGGATGAAAAATTTTGTTACTTTCATGTTGCCCGTGGAAATCGCGGGATAAGCAGTCAGAGGGTTAACCCCAAATATATACATGCTTTTTTAATTCTTCCTCAAGTCGCTAGAAAGACGTAAAGCTTCTACAAAAGATTCTCATCTTCTTCGGTCTTCTGCCAGTTTCATAAGTCCCCAGTTTTGCTCTATTCTTTGATTTCATCTCTTATAATTCTCGTCCCTGCTTTTTTAATTTACCCTTCTTTCTTTTTCCTTAGGAGTTATAGTCTAAGGCGGGTTTTCACGTATAATGCTCAGTAGAGGTTGTTTATGATGTCAGATACTGGCGCTAGCATGCTACTGCAAGTTGATGTTTCCACATAATATTTAGCCTTAAAACTGTCGAAGCAATTTAAAATGCGGTTAACTGCATCTTTTCGCCTGTATGTTTTGCGACTGAAATTGCATCATTAGAGCCCATTGGAACCTATACAGGGTTTTCTAATGTGAGGACAGATTGCTTCCAAAACAGAATGTTTTACTTTTTCATGAAAATTACCCTTTAGAAAAATTCAAATACTGCAGGGCAATAAGGGCGGCTCGAGCTTCCATATCATCTGCAGACGTCCAAGCTAGAGTTGCAAAAATTATTAAGAAAAGTTTTTGCACGACGAAATTTTGAGATTACACAAGTACGGATGTTCATATATTCCCAGGAATTGCGTTGCTCGTTCATATCACCGTTTCTTGATTAGCCACAGGTAAACAAACACGGAAGACAGAAATGAAATGTAAAAACTAATATATTGGTTTAGCCATTGATAAAACGTAAAACATATAAAATACCATGTAAATAACATGTAAAAAAACATAAATAAAAAGGTAAATAAGCTCCAAAACGACCCCTAAAAATTAATATGAACAATGTGGGAGAGATTACGGAGCCAAAATGAACCGTGTTTGGGTGAAGTAGATTACTAGAAGTGGTGAAGAAAGAGGCGGGGCGAGTCAATTAGATACGAAGAACTTCAACTTCGTCGTACTTTGACTGTCGCCACAAATTCAGTCGATAGTCCACTAGCATTAGTGGATTTTGCATGTATCCACAGGCTGGTTGCCTGACGTCACTATCCAGGTGATCGATTGTCGGTACTAATCAATGCACACGGAAACCTGAATATAGGCTTGTCTATAAACATTGTTCGGTTTCTTTTTAGTGTATACCTAATAGCCATAGGTATAGAGTTATATGTGCTTGAACCCCCCACCCTCCTCTATAATTTTAAGAACTGTACATTGACGGTCCGCATCTATCTATATTTCTTATATACTTTATCATTCCTAATTCAGACATTCGCTCCAAAGTTCAATATTGATATTTGTTTTTTGGTCAGAGAGTGCTCAGTTTTGTACGGAGGGAGTTTTTTTAATCCGGATTTTTTCTGAGTTAATATCTGGTATACTATAATTTTTGCCACCCACGTATTTATTACAGCTCAAACTTGAGCTTTTTCTCCAAAATCAATAAGCTCTAGTTTGAGCTGTAATTAATACGTGGGTGGCAAAAATTATTGTATAATAAATTCCCCCACGAAAACTCACAAAAATCTCGCCCCGGAGGCTTTCTTGTGTTGACCATATTTGGCAATTGTGTTATCCCTGCGGAGGGTAATAATATCTTAACATCTTAATATCTGGTAATGAAAAGTTCTGGGCTTTATCTAGTCTATACTGAGGAGAAGGAGCATTATATAAATTCTAATATACCCTCTACAAGTTTTCAATTCAAAATTTGTGTTAAAAAATTTCTTCAGTAATGTTAACTGTTGTAGTCTACTTAGATATAATATTTAGTATTGTTAAATATATTAATAAAACACCTCAGAATATTAACGAATTCTAAGTCCTCATTTGTATCTTTTTGACTTCCACCGTAAATATCAGAACACTCTGTAAAAATCGACAATTTATGAACCTTTATTTCAGCTGCCTGAGTATAATGGAATAATACCTTATCTATTTATAGCCGTTAGTCAGTTTACCCTTGCTTCATTTTTTGTAAGGTATTGTTAGTCAATTCCTTAAGTGAAACATGGGCGCACGCAGGGAGTGTTGATGAGGGTCGCAACTCCCCCTTAATGTGATTTAATTTTGCATATATACATATGAATATATGAAGTTTTAGCTCTGTAAATCCCCACATTGTAAGCCTGTAACCCCCCCTTAGAAACTTTCTGCGTACGCCTATGTAGTGCAAAACAGCAAAACAATGCCCGCGAATATTAATATGAAATATTTAGCTTTAAATAGGCATAAAAGTGAGCATGGAAATAAATGGGAATTAAATGTCTGTTATCAGAAATTTAGAATCGTGTACAACTGTAAGTATTTAAACGTTCAAAGTATAATATTTTTTCTTTCTTCTGTTACAACATTTAAAAAATTGTTATCTGTTGCTGTTGAAGTAAGCACTGAATTATGATATAGTGACTAGAAAATGACGAACATAAAAGTTAATCAGCTAATACTGATATTGGTATGTTTATTATATTACATATATTTTTATGGTATTTTTTTGATATCATATTCTTACAGTTTTCGTAAATATTTAAACGAAAATTCGAATCTATACTCATAATTTTCTTAACGTGTAACTTGCTCTGTCAAATTTATGGCGATTAAAGTTGCTCGTTTTTCGACGCATACCATGCAAAGGTAAAAATTATGCCGAAATCGAAGGCACTAAAGAGTAAAGTACCGTTAAAGAAATATATTTTCAGAAAGGCCAATTTTTTTTTAAAAAACATTTTTACGCGTTCCACCATCCATTTCATTCTCACCATTTATCAACTAAAGCTTCACGCTCCTCCATTCGCAACTTCCTTTCTTGGAACTTCATCAGCTCAAAATTGATATACTCGAATCCCACACTGCAAACTCGTCAAGTGTTAATTTCCTTCAGATCTCCAGCAAGAAAACGGTGTTAGACTTCCGGAAAAATACTGAAAAAGAAAGCTAGCCAAGATTTCTCTTTTCTTTGACAGCTACGAAATTAAATGGATCGATAAGAGTTTAAGTTTGTATCAAATCGGTCCTTCCCAAGCGTGGAAAAGCTTTATTACTTCTACTTGAACACGTAATATCGTTGACTTATGATAAAACGGTGGCATCCAACTTAAAAGGACATTCGTAAAAATGAACTCACATCATTCACGATTTACGGTAGTGACAATCTCAATAAAATCCTGGCGATACAATGATCTAGCACATATATGAGATATAACCACAGAACCTTTTTTTACTGATGGTGAGTCTAATGTGCCATTGGGATCACATTTACCACAAGATAGTCCCTTCCTCCGAATGGAGACAAAATTCTACTTCGAAGACTAGTTCTAAGAGCGATGTATCCAATTGGTCAATGACCGAATAACTAAATGAGTCTATTCGTTCATGATAGTTGGGCAAAATCATTCATTTATTCGTTAAGTGAGCGATTTCACACATTGCCGAAGAGATATATATATACTGACTATATGAAAAATGAAAGTTGTAACAAATGTTGGTTAGAGTTGATTATTTCTAATTGTCCATCATCGACAACCGTTTCTTTACATACTGTATCTTAATCTCTAATCCGCTTTTCGGCACGTACTGTGAGAAAATATTCATTGGTTCAACATACATTATTCATGAGAAAGAAATATTTATTTGGCTTGCGTTTTTTTTATCGCTCACAAAGGTAATTGGTGCCATACTGCGCCAGGACCTAGAGCTTTCCCAGAGATCCGAACCCCTTTCTCTCCCCCCAGGTAATCAAACTCCTGATTGTGCATTTGTAGAAAGATGCATTTGTAGAAAGTGCATTTGTGGCAAGCGCTGAGTATCTAATGGCATAAGACCCAGTTTATCTGGGAGCAGAAAAACTCGCTACAACTGCGCCATTGCACGGCTACAAGAAGCATGGGATATATAAGAGAAAATGTAAAATATTATTGCTGTTCCTTTTTTAATCTCGTTTTCAGAGATTCTGAAAGCACAATGGTATACTGAAAAAAGAAACAATGGGAATTCGTTAATAAAAGTATTCATTGAAGTTACACAAATTGATTCAGGCGGTACATTTTCCAAGCTGGAAGTATAGGTATTTATTTTTTATTTCTCTCAACGAAACGACATTTTTACAGGTAGGCGTACAACCGATTTCATATTTTCTTGCCCAAAAAAGGTACATGAAACATTTTTTTTTGGTATGCTATGGAGTATGACTGGCTAGTTTTTTATGCAAATCTTGGCTGTTGCCTATGGCACAAAAGCCTTAGGCGCCCATTCCAATCGAATAGGATTTTTTAGTCGCTAGGCGGGGACCCACTAACCTACTTGGGCGAAAAAATATTCTCTTACCTAGGAAGCACATGAATAGAATCCCTTGCAAATCCTTGTGCTGGTTCTGCTTACAGTTTCCCGTCTTTTCTAATTATTAATTATTAATAAAATTAATGACGTTGGTTTTTACAGCTGAGGATGTTTCTACGTGCCGTTATAGCACCTCATCGTTTGATAATTTATAATCTCACTTTATTTCCAACTGCAATTATTGCTTACGTCGTATTAAGTCCAATTTGATCGTATCTCGATGTTTTGGTGCATAAAACCGCATCGCTAGCCGAAAAGAATACATCATTTGAGCTATTTCCGATAATAATAACACCTTTAGATTCTTGTTTTTTAGATTTTAACCAAGTGACGTATCCACTGGAGGAGTAAAGAAATTTTCCTCCCAAATTCATAAAAATGCGGCGGAAATCGGTTGTAACGATTGCAGATTATAACGACAGAATTTTTACAAAAAGTTTGATTTCCTATTTTATTTTTTTTAATTGCTCGTTAAATCCGAGGTCCAAAAATGACTTGTTGGTTAAATTGTATTGTGCTTAATAATTATACCAAACAAAATCCATATTTTCCTCGCTACATGCAGGCTCGTTATAAGTGGGTCCTGCTCATTCCCGTATCCAGGGGGGGGATCTTAGGGACCGGTTCCCCCCGAAACTAAATTTTTAATGGGACTTGGCTACGGCCTTGCATGCTGTAATTGTATCGATACATGCTGTAAAAATTTATGAACCCCCGAAATTAAATTCTCGCTACGGTCTTGGTCCTGTCTCCTTGTCCCAATACTGTTTTAAATTATATCAAAAGTTCGCAATATAGCAGTGCAAAAAGTACGAGTTTTTTGTTTTTTTTTGTATCGGTTGACATTTTTTCAAGTTCAATAAATATCTTTTAAATGTTTAAGATACACTATGTAAATAAATTATAAACTCACCTATAAATCACAAATAACTTAGGATTGCAATAAGCGTTTGATATAAATTTATGCAAATAATATACCAACGGTGATTACATACATATACCAATTACAACTTTTGAAAATGGTGAACAATTTTGTTCGTGAAAAAAATAATCATTTACAACCTGTAAAGAAACATAAATTCAATGTGGAAAATTTCAGGAAATCAGAAATTAATAGCAAGTCGGTTCTCCTTGCTTTTCAGTAATATGTATCATTCTGTCAGGCATTGTTTGAAGTAGTTTTCTTAAAACACCTAAGTCTATATTGTCCCTGGCATCCAAAATTTCAATTTGAAGATCATTCATATGATGGTATCGCTTGATTCGTCCACATACAGCTTTTACCATCAAGCTTCACACATTTTCAACTGGATTCAGGTCTGGAGAACGCGAGGGCCATGGAATGACATCAACCTTTTCTCGTTCAAACCACTCCTTGGTGAACATTGATGCATGTGCCCTGACATTATCCTGTTGACACTTCTAATTCGGACCGCATAAAAGAGGCCCAGATGGGATTAAGAGATCATACATTAATTCCTGATATTTTATGGAGTTCATAGTGCCCTGAAGGAATACGATGTCTGCTTTTCCTCCTGCTCTGAACGTTTCCCCACACCATCACTTCGCCGCCTTCTTGCTATCTATTCAGCCATGTTTTGGCTGAGTGTGAATTCATCGCGATCATGCCAATTGACGAATATCCATCAGGGCCATTAAGACAGAAACGTCTTTCATCAGAAAACGTCATTTCATCCCACAAATGACGCTATTTCATAGTTTTCACACCAATCGAGCCGATTCAACTTATTACTGGTAATAAGTTTTGGTTTGCTTTTCATTTTCCTGAGCTTCAAGTTCGAATTTACTTTTAAACTTTTCCACATAGTTTGGTGGGATACAGGTGTTGACAATACACGTGCAATTTTACGAGTAAACACCTACTCACGAGCGGCAAGAGCTTGAACGTGCCTGTGGTTCCGGGGTAACAGTTTTGGTGGTCTACCTGATCTTTTTTGGGTTCCACAATTATCACCTTTTTCGATGACAGTTTGGACAGCAGTTTGTGAGCGCCCTATTTTACGGGCTAGTCCTCTTGTTGACTGTCCCTTGCCATGCAGCAAATATATTTTTCTGACATCCTTTTCATTTAGTTCTTTTCCTCAATGCATACTCACAAAACGCAATTTTCATCACAACATTGGATCCATATGATAGCCTACATGTATCATATGATGTGTATAAAACTACACATGTGCAAATTAGTTAACAGGCTCGCAGTTCGTGAATTTGTATGTGGAGTTTATAGTTTTTTACATGTAAATGATTATTTTTTCTTAGGAGATTTTTTTCTCCATTTTCAAAAGTTGTTAAGTGTTTATGTATGTAATCACCATTGGTATATTATTTGCATAAATTTATATCAAACGCTTATTGCAATCATAAGTTATTTGTGTTTTATGGGTGAGTTTATAATTTATTTACACAGTGTAGAAATAAATATGGGGTATGAAAGAATATTGGAAGAAAAAAGAAACTTGAAAACCAACAGACAATTATACGTAGAACACATTAGAAGTTAATTACAGCGTTTCAGTGTAAAATTTTGACGATCGGGAGAGGAACCTAGTTATTTTCAAAGGCCCAAATTTAGAAAACATCGGAGCAAAAAATTTCGACTAAGAAAGGGTTTATCATTTTGAATTCAGTAATTAAATTTGGAAATTTTGTTTGATGTCAATGGGCCATAAATTTTAAACTTGATATTGCATTTGATTTCAACTCTTTTATTTTACCAGCTGTATTTTCTGCAAGTGTCTTCTAGATTGGGATATTTGTTGTGCAATAACCATAATATAATAATCTGTAACTAAGCTTTTATTGCGGAATTTTGTCATCATTAGATATCGAGTGAACCAGTACAGTTTTATTTACCTATTACAAGAATCCATAGCAAAGTAATTGGAATTCTTTCTAGAGCAATAATCTCAATAAGCATCGCCCCTCATTTTATTAGCATCTAAGGAATATACAAAAAAGGCAAAGGAGCTCGTTGAAGATAAACAGCTTTCTTGGAAATGGAGATTCACTTTCAAGAAAGAGTCGGGATAAAAATGGCTCACTGTTGCCGCTTCTTCTTTTGATGAACAGAGCTCGTTCTTTAATGCCAAAGTTCCTTAAAGATGAAAGAGTTTCCTAACAGTAAATTTAATTCATGGTTTCTTAAGTATTTCGATTAGTTGCCCAATGCTGAAGGCCAGTCGAATTTATTAAACTTTTTTTTTTTAATATTTGGGACATCTAAAAAACCTTCATCATATTTGTTTCGCGACTAAAGATCACTGACAGGGATCGAACGACGATAAAATGCAATAATATAAATCAGTTCTACTTCGTTTAGGTAAGTCACTCAGTGTCTGAGAACGAACCAACTTATTTATTTCTATAATAACTGTATAAAGAAAATTTTTGACGAGATCTTCTTGTCCAACAGCCGATTCACATAGTAGTTGAATATGATGATAATTACGAGAACAGAGGTGGATCCATGAACTTTTTCGGGGAAGAGGGCAAAGCTCAGAAACTAATTTAGATATATTTCTTGAAAATTGTTGCCAAGTTTGGGTAAGTGGTTATGTGCAAATTTGGTATTTTCAGTCGGGAGGGCGCTCCTCTGCGTCTTCCTTTGTATCAGCTACTAGAGGAAAATCACCAAATGGCAATACTTCATTATATGTATTTTGTACAGATACTCCCTTACTTGCGACTATTCCTTTGAAGCATATGTGCTACTGTATTCCTTAGTTCTCGGTACGTTAACATAAAGCGTGGCTTTTTTGCATAGTATGACTCTCTCTTTGTTTTTCAAAGTTAGAGGATGTGATATCATTATGAATAATAAGGTTGACACCCCAACATTTAAGCTTAATCTAGAGATTTTTTAATATAGGAGAAAAAGAGACGTAGTTTACGTCCTGAAGTCGAACTAGGGTCCCTCCGTTGAGTCCTTGAGTGCTAGCTCAACGAGGACAAGAACAACGGTCTTTTTCTCCGTATATAAGGTTGTAAACTATTATTACTATTTATATAAGATATTGTAAGACATCATTGCCATTTATATGATAATACTCAGTGGCGGATTTATAAAATTGCCGCCCTTAGGCACAGCGTCTATTGCCGCCCATAACTCCTTTACAGAGGAAGGAACGTTCGTTACAAAAACGCATATTATACTCTTTATATGTAAAGGAGATATTTCATATAATTATTTAAACTAATAAGATACAATTCGAAATTATTGCTACCATAGTCTGACTTCGTGGATTCAAGATATTTTTGGATCCACAATAATTTTAGTATGGTTTCCTGGAATCTCTGATATTTTTGCGTGTATTTCGCGTATTTGGGGAAACTACAGGTACACATATATGCACGAATTTCGTTTTTCGTTATCAGTTCAAGTTTCTCATTATTCATTCGTTCGTTACTAATATATATAGAAAGCTTGTCAAGCCGGAGTTTTCGTGGGGGAATTTATTATACAATAATTTTTGCCACCCACGTTTATGTAGCTCAAACTAGAGCTTTTTATATTTGGAGAGAAAAAGAGGCGCCGTCCTCATCCTGGATTCGAACCAGGGTCCC
>QLNU02015360.1:103460425-103474671 GCA_006491805.2 Dysdera silvatica
ACTTACAAGGGATCCCCTTTCACTGTTCACTGCATTTTGATATCAGACCTATGGAAGATGATAATGCTTGACTTTCTGATCACGAATGTGTAATCATTTGTCTGCAAAAATGACATGGCAATTTTTTATGAATATTTGAAGTCCAAAAATGACACTTTTTTCGCCAGGTTTGATATTTTTCAACCGCAATGTATGTGAGCAAAAACAGGTTTGAAGTCGGTAAGATTATGAAGGATCATCGTATTTAACGGATAAAAATAAAAAATTATGTCTCAGCTAATTTAAACAGTATAAAAAAATTAATATGAAAAATGAACTTTTAGCATAGATACTTGGCGAAATTGAGGACAATTTTGAAGGCTACTCCAGGTTTTCGTTCGAGGTAGTTATTTCGTATTATCGCAGCCCATATCAAGTTTCTTTTACATTTCTTTTTCCAAAATATTATCTCATGAGGAAAAGAAGCACATGAATACATATAAGCATGCATACATGAGATAAATACATGCATACATGAGATCATAAATGAAATGAATGAATGAACGAACGAACGAATGAATGAATGAATATATGAGTATTCATATACAAGATGTGTGAATATGTGAGTAAGAATAAATGAAATGTATGAGAGTATCCATATATGAGATGTATGAATATATGAGTATGAATAAATGATGTGTATGAATAATGAAAAGTTGCTATATTTATCCAACCTGGATGTGGTCATTGCATATCACATGCTGTTGCAACCATGGAATTTAAAAAAATTGTGAACAAAACTTAATAGTAGGCTATTTGAAAATGCATTTATTGTAATTAGAAAAAATGTGAACAAAATTTCATGAAATGTACTTTATTTCATGAAGTTATGTAACCATAAATTGTGGATTAATTGTTGAATTATGCTCTTTATTTAAAAATGAGAAAAATTAAACTGTGTACATCTCAGGAATGTCGTAAAAGTGATACAGTACAAAAAAAGAAAAGAGTGAAGCAAAGCAATTGATCACAGTGGGCACATTTTAAGAATGACAGATTTTTGCAATTATCTCGGCTGCAATTGTTATATTCAATTTCAAAAGAAATTTCCTCAACATTTTTGCATTTTCCGGGATCATGATCGCTATAACAGCACCTAAACCAAGCATATTGTAACGTAGGGCGATATTTTTTAGACTGTAATTGATTGTGAACCAAAGAATGCATTTTTATTATCTCATTTCGATGTCGTATGTCAATATCCATTTCATCGATTGCTATTCTGTTGATTATTTTTTTTACAAATTTTTTATATTGTCGAAAGAAATAAACATCCAGCGGTTGTATGAGGGATGTTGCTTTGGGGGGTATTTGCAAGGATATACAATTTTCCGGAAAATCGTTATAAGAGTTTGGGTCTGTACTACCTGTCCATTAGCTTAGTAAAACACAGGAAGGAGGAGACATGATGGGTTTCATACAACATTCTACCCACTTTCTCATTTTGATTTTGTCCATTTTTCCCGACTTGGAGCATGTAATATATGAGTTTGAAGGTTGAAATAAATTCTTTTTGACAGTCGGGCCAAATGTTTCCTCAGCTTCTCTTAAACAAAGTAACATTTTCCCTGTCAGTTCCCCATTCATTGGTATTATTGTCATTATTGTATATGAATGTGTTCTGCCAAAATCAGACCCTATTAAAGAAAATGTCTGTTTTTCACCTTTATGCGATAGCTGCCTTTAATTTGGAAGAAAATAATTAAAACCACTTTGATCAGAGTTAAAAATTTGTTGGGGGATAATATTAGCAGTAACATTTCTCGTATGCAAAATAAATTCTATGGCACTATCTTCTATGTTGCCCATATTCTGGGTGTATATTTGAGTGATATATTTTGTTACTTTCCGCGCAACTATTTTGTTTTGGCTCTTAAAATTATCTATAAAATTATCGGAACATTTAAAATCCTCAAATCCTAACTCTTGGGATTTCAGGATCGCCCATCTTTTCAAATCTATATCATGAACAGGTAAATAATTTTCCCTAGCTTTTGTAAATCTGGCTAACATTTCATTTTTTATTATTTTATACTTTTCTATATTTGTGCCCATATTTGATATATATTTTCTAAACCTCGAAATATAAGTAGGGTATTTTACTGTTGGATATCTCCTGTTTGTTTTCTGGAATTTATTTTTTTGACAACTGTCAAAATACTGAACAATTGTTTGCATATTTTCTAAACTGAATTCATTTGCCAATTGATCGCCCTTTACAGTACAGTTATAATATTCGTCACCGACTATACTAATATCACTTTCTTCGTCGATACGGAAATCACAATTGTCTTCAAAATCTAAACTGATACTTTCACTGACATTGTTATTAAAAATTATGTTTTCGATTTTCGACAATACTTCCCGACTTTCCTTAAGTTCTTGGTCAGTTATTAACGACGGAAGCGTGTCGTATTTATTAACGACCAAA
Source organism: Dysdera silvatica (assembly GCA_006491805.2). Classification (NCBI taxonomy): domain Eukaryota; kingdom Metazoa; phylum Arthropoda; class Arachnida; order Araneae; family Dysderidae; genus Dysdera; species Dysdera silvatica. The sequence continues at coordinate 103,462,896 of QLNU02015360.1, forward strand.
TTCAAAACGGATTGAATTATGTTCACTATATTTTTCATTTTCTCACAATCGGAAACTCGTACAACTATATTAACGTTACATTTGCGGACGAGTTTATATAGCTAGTGGAATGCGAAACTTAAATGTCCCGCCAACTCTTCAAAATTGTCGCCAAATTCGCCAAATATCTATGCTAAAAGTTCATTTTTCATATTAATTTTTTTTATACTATTTAAATTAGCTGAGATAAAAAAAAATATTTTTACATACAGTGCGATTAAAAAATATCAAACCTGGCAAAAAAAGTGTCATTTTTGGACTTCAAATATTCATAAAAAATTGTCATATCATTTTAGCAGACAAATGATTACATACTTGTGATCAGGAAGTCAAATACTATCATCTCCTATAGGTCTGATCTCAAAGTGCAGTGAACAGCGAAAGGGGTTCCCTTGTTAGTAGAACTTTAATTTTCCTAGATAGAAATTGGTAGTATGGAATGATTATATAGTCGAACCTCTTTAATGCGAATATCAAGGTATAAAGAAAATCTGGTCGTGTTAATTGAAGTTCGCTTTATCCGAAAAGTATGAGATCACATTACTAAGTTATTTATTTCATCTCGGGTTATCGTATACATAGTTCGCCATCATTATATACATATGTCATCATTATTATTATTTTATTATAACATATACATGAACATACTATATTACTATAACATATACATGAACACACTATTATTATAACATATACATGAACATACTATTATTATAACATATAGATACATGAACACATATTATTTTATTATAACATATACATGAACATATTATTATTATAACATATAGATACATGAACATATTATTATTATTATTTATTACATATACATACATGAATATATTATTATTATAACATATTATTATTGTTATAACATATACACACACAGGGGCAGAGTGGGCCGCCGGCTAGCCGGCCCCCGGACCGGTGCACTCCCATAGGCAATAGTGCTTGCTCCTCCGAAAGGGCAAGGATCCACGCCCTCCAATAATCCAAGGTATGTCCCCTTTGAGAGGACTCAGTCTGCCCCTGTATACACATATTTTTGTCACCCACGTTGTTTAGCTCGAACTAGAGATTCTATGTATAAAAGAAAAAGAGACACCGACCTGACCTGGAGTCGAACCGGAATATCATAATCTGCTCGGCCACCAAAGCATAAGAACGATGTTCTCCTTCATTGTATATAAATCCGATTCTCAAACGGAGGATATCCGGTTCGGCTGCGAGCCAGGTCAGTGCCTCTTTTTCTTCTATACACAAAAACTCTAGTTTGAGATAAAAGAAGACATGGGTGTTGAAAATATTATCCATCCCAACTTTTCATGATAAAATTACTAAAAACATGCGGGGTTAGTCTGTTAACTATTTGGCGAATTTGTTAACCTTAAGAAGGTTAATAACATCCTAAAAACATATACATATTTAACAAAAATAACAGCTGTATATGCGCATTTCAAAGTCTATATCAAATGGCTTTCTTATACTAAACCTTTATACAGATTATCCTATATCTGCTTGAATTGATTATAACAATTTAGATAAGTATTTAAAATATCACACACATTTGAAGAATCAGTTAAAAAGCGGGCCTTTTCTTGTAAAATTCCACCCATGAGTGCAAGATTTTGCCTTCAAATCTCTATGATCTACTCATCCGCGCTTATATAACTTTTTTGTAGTTGGCAATTCTCTTTCTTTTTCGGGCAGGCTCAAGCTGATTAACCTGTTAACCGGGGAATAAAATTTTGTGAAACTCGTTTCACACTGGGGACTTTTTTTCACAGTGATAAGTAATGTCATCACACCATCACGCTAGGATTAAATATATAAGAACTACATAAAACGTAATGCGTTCAACATAATACGGTTAATTTTAATGACGAAAAATGTCGTCATTCGCATTTTGGTAGTCTTCCGGGCATGACGAAAAATGTCGTCATACCCAGTTAACAGGTTAACTATACATGAAGGCTAGATTTTTTTAAAATCGCCGCTAAAATGCTTTTTGCAACCACGAATTTTGATCCAATTTATTTGTTATTCAAGTTTTCACATTGCACATCATTTAGAATTTCCATCTTGTTTTTAGCTTAGCTCAATGATTTCTGCACTTAGCGATTCATTCTTACACTCAAACGTTAAAGAAATTCATCTTAGAATCCCGTTCTGCATAAAATACACGCTATAAAAACCGACTTCTGACTGTCAGGTAGTATGAATTTAAGGATGATGGAAATGAACGATGAAAAATCCTACTACCTTGGTCGATCTGGTCACCCTTGACCTTCTAGAGCATTTAAAAAAACCCATTCCCCTTTGAAATATAATATTATTTTGTCCGTCGTTGGAACTCTCTATTTGTGAGGAATATTTTCCACATCACGTGTATAACCAGCTATATTACGTAACGTATTAGTTAAGGATAGGAGGAAGGATTTTGAATTCGAATTCAGATTTCGAATTCTAATTCTTCTTTAATCAGAACACATTTCGCTATCCCATGCAGGGGCTGCAATAAATTATATCAGATACAAATAATGTAAATACAAACCAATTTCAGAAGAATACTATGACTAATCAAAGCTTGACATAATTAGCAAAATTTCATTACTAACCTAATGTACAAAAAGTCTTCGCAATATTTAGGAAACTACTGTTCATTTTGTTAAGCGAAGTAATGTCATAGCTTGATAAAGAAAACAGAAGTTCTCGAAACGATGCGAAACCTTTTCTCATACATTGGATTAGTGATGAAATGCTACTAATAAATTATATACTAATGAGAAAGGAAGAATTGTATGTAAGCGGAATAAAAAAATCGTCAAGTTATGGCGAAAGGCGTAATCTTTTGGCAGAGCGTACTTAGGAGAGAGAATATGCTTTTGCTGGAATGACACAAAAGTTCTTCCTAAAAATTTTATATTTCACTGTTGTGAACATTTTCTGGAGTTTTTGAAAATTTTCGTATAGGTAATCGGGCCACAAATGTTTCAAATTGATATATGAACTTATACTTATTGAATATTTTCAAGAAGATGAAGATAAAGTAGGGTAATTTAGGGGAAAGTGGACGTGTACAGGATAAAACTTGGTCTAGGGATAAAAATCGGAAAATACTTCCAAAATAGGAAAATTCAAAACATGAGGAATTTAAGTAAAGGACATCCACATTTACACAAATATTTATGAATGCATATGCATGCCTTGCCTTCACTGTTTTCTATGCTTTTTAAATATTAGTTCTACCAAGGGCTAGAAAGTAGAAATATCACATTTGCAAGTTAATTCGTTTTCCATGCACATGTTTCGAAATCTGAAGCAGTGGTTTTAAAATCGAAAAAGGATGATTAAGTGGACCTTCATAAACATGTGGATAAAATGGACGGACAAATGGAGAGATGGGCGGATGAACGGATGGCAAACACAGGCAGAGAGTAACATGGTCAGAATAAGATAGTGAAATAGGCAGGAAAAGAAAGACAAAGTAAGGGAGCTATGTATAGTACTGAGAACGAGATGGAGTAAAATTGCGAGATGTCTGGGGATTAAGAGGACAGGAATAGAGAGTAAGAGATAGAGAAGAATTTGTAGAGTGGGTAAAAATTTAGCTGGAATAATATAAGGATTTGACGTTCTTAAATCACTGACAATGACGGACCTAATGGGTAAAATTTATATTAAAACAAGTTAAATGGGGCATTATTAAGATAGAAACATTTATTAATTTCACAGATATGACTTACATGTATCATTATAATTACAGAATGATAAAGCAAGCTTGGAACACAAGACACGATTCAATAAAGGGCTTATGGCATAATTTTCAATATTCAATAAAGAAACATAATAATTATGATATTCAGCCAGGACATAATAATTCATGATGACTAATAAGGCCTATAAATTAATCTTCAATAAGGCACCCTCTGCTCATTAATGTTCAGCCAAAGGGCTTATATAGTATAATCTTCACTAAAGGCTTCAATAAGTAAATATTCCTAACAAGTTCTCGTATATGATGACTATAAAAGGCACCCTCATCACCTATCTTCTTGTCAAAAACTTCTCTGCTCACCACTCTTATCGAGAGCATAATGGTATAATGACTAATAAAAAGGCTTCTCATTATATCTTCAAACTCAAGAACCTGTAATTGTAACTTATTCAATAAAGGGCTTATAATAATTATAATATTCAATAAAGGGCTTATAATAATTATAATATTTAATAAAGGGCTTTAAGGTTTAGAAAGTTTATTCTCATATGTACCTAATCCCAATTTGCAATCTTGCTCAGTGAATGCGGCGATCAGTTGTGATGAAAGCAAAACCAAGCACACAGCGACAGCTACACCTTTCGAAAATCGCTGGAGACTCATCTTCTGAAAGACAGAAACGAAATTAAATTAAAATTAATTTTCAATCATTTTTGTGGCCAGAAACTATATTTCAGTTTGTATGATGTTAATTTTAATCCCCTATTTATATTTTAACATCATATGACTTTAAAGGTGAACAAGATACGATTTTGATTTTGAAATTCTAGTTGTTTTTGTGCCCCTAAGGTCTTTGAAAAGCGTAATTGTGAAACAAAACAAGAAGTTGTTTAAAAATACCAGCTCCTTACTCCATTTTTAGCTCCATTTTAAGCAATCTTAATATAATAGTCTTCCAAAAAAGGTTTTAATAATCTATTTGTGTAATAAATACTTTGAATGTGTTAGAATTCTATAAGAAATTGGTGAATAAGCCAAAAAAAGTTAAAAAAATTTAAAATCCAGAAAGAAAGATTAGTAAAAAATGATTTTCATACTATACATATTTCACATATGATATGCGAAAAATAATACTAAAACAAAGGCAATTTAGTTTTCATTACTTAATATATTTTCTCTCAGTACTTACTATTTTTATGTATTTTGTTTTAAAATCAGATATCTTGACTTCCAATTAGGTGCCCCAAAAAATTTCTTTTATCAGGTGACTTGTTTCGATATTAGACATGCGTTTGATACCCAGACTGAAATTTGTTAGATATTCTAATAATCCCTAAATACATCATCAAAAAAAGAAATTAAAGTTGCAATACATAACAATTGATTGTTTTAAATAATTATTAATTTTAAAAAACGACAAAAACAATTGTAATTTAAAAAAATGGAAAAGAATATTTTGAGTATCTTATGTCGGTCGTAGTATTCAGCACACGGATCTACCGCTTTGTAAAAAATATTATTTTCAGATTTCAAACCTTGAAAGTCTTAATTTTATCTAACAAAAATATATGTAATTTATTTTATACTGACTAATTTAACTTTTTATTTATCACACTGAATTTTTAAAATGTTTCTAAACATTCTGTTAAATCAAACAACAATATTAATCAACGTTTATTGGCGTAGTGATACCAGCGCCGATGTTATGGCGTGATTAGATGGTGAAACGTTCGAAAGAAAATAAATATTTCTGCGTCTGGTGGGGCACGATCCCACGACCTTCTGCTATCTGGGGAGGTGCTCTTATCAACTAAGCTACAGTCATAAACACTCAATCCCTTACTAACGTATTTGAAGAATATTTTCGGAAGCCGGTTATTTCGCAGAATGGTGTAGTACATAGACTACTATTTAAACCAAACTGCAAAGAGACTGGTATTAAATTGATCGAAATGCCCGTTGCAGCATATGTATTTATTTTATATAAATCGAACACTACGCAGATTAAATCAAACAACAATATAAATCAACGTTTATTGGCGTAGTGATACCAGCGCCGATGTTATGGCGTGATTAGATGGTGAAACGTTCGAAAGAAAATAAATATTTCTGCGTTCGGTGGGACCTGAACCCACGACCTTCCACTTGCCTGGTGGAGGCTTTACCATCTGAGCTACGAACGACAATATCTAATCTCTTTACGAACGTATATAAAGACTATTTACTGATGCCAGTTATTTCGCAGAATGGTGTAGTACATGGACTACTATTTAAACCAAATTGCAAAGAGACTGGTATTAAATTGATCTTATTTATTTTCTTTCGAACGTTTCACCATCTAATCACGCCATAACATCGGCGCTGGTATCACTACGCCAATAAACGTTGATTTATATTGTTGTTTAATTTAATCTGTAATGTACGATTTATATAAATTTGTTAAATGTTTTAATTTAGGTAACGGTTATATTATTTTGACAATGATAAATGTTCATTAAATGCCATCAGTGAACACAGGCTAAGAAATTTTCATTAAATGCAAGGTAAGTAATTTTCGTTAAATGCAGGTTAAGTAATTTTCGTTAAATGCAGGTTAAGTAATTTTCATTAAATATATGAATAAATCTACTGTAACTTCAGAGACCAGTAACTAAAAAATTAACTTTTGAAATAAACGGAAAATTCAGGCAACCTAATCTTCTAAACGGGGCATACCAGTTTGAACCCGGTATAAAATTTTATATAAATATCAATGTAAAATTCTATATAAATATCTCAGTAGCATGAGCTTAAAGAAATTTATTTTTTTATAAGAATTGCTAGAAAAGGCACTAAAATTTTTTGATTTTTCTTAGTATCTTTTAGAAAATCCGATTTTGAGAAAGAGTTCAACCCAGAATTATTTACGCTGTTGAAAACATATTGGATATTTTCTGATAGGGCAGTGTACATACTTTGCTTAATATTAAATCATTTTGTTTTAAGACAATAGTTTATATTTCTAGTGTGTAGACATTTATGATCTGGTTTTAGAATTTTTTTTCCAATGTGGAAAAATTTTCACGAAAAGTGTTAAAGTGCGTTCTGTAAGTAAAATGTAAACTCGTAAGAAAAATGTTTTGTTTTATCTATATCCCAAGAAAAGACTTTCTCTTTTGATAAAAATTCTCCAGAGAAGTTGCGATGAATTTTTTGCCGACTTCTGTCAAAAAAAGTAATAAACAAATTAAAATTCTTCCAAAATTAGGTGGCAAAGATAAGACGTCCACTTTTGTAAGTTATTTACCATTTTATATCCTTCGACGAATTATTGTTTATTTCCGAAACATAGTGGCATAAAATCTAAAGATTAAAGGGAAAAAAAATAAAACTGAAGCTTCTCCCATGGCATTTGATTAGCATTGAAATAACTTTTATAATGACTTGTATTGATTACTTCGAGCATATAATTAAGATAACTCTTACTTGGTTTAACAAACCGACATTTATTACCACATTTTACATCTGTCCCCGATTTATCAAATATTGAGTTTAATCTCCTACAGGAAACCCACTGTTTTTCCTAAATTGTAACAGATAAATTCTATGCAATGAAAACTTGTTGCTAAGACTGTACTTGAGTAAGAAAAAATCCTATGCCTCAGTCTGTTAGTAATTTAAAACTTCAGAAGAAGAACTCTTTAAATACTAATATTAATCACTAAACACCTCTGTTCCTTTCCAAAAATAACATGTCATATGTCTACCTAGTTTAGTAGGTATATATATATATATATATGTTAATATATATATATACCAGCAATTATTAAATACAAATAGATTAATGTAGATTAATGTGATGATAAACCAGTTTATTTCCCAAGCTTATTTACAGTAAGCTAGAATTTCAGAAAATCTAATTTCACACTAAGTGGGTCTCGAAATAAACGACGGTGAAGTAAATTGGAACTCCATGTAAGGTAAACAGCTGGTATGATGCAATCGGCATGACGATGACGGTATATGCGATATACGCGATCAAAACGGACCGCTGAGTATATTGTACAGCATAACGAATCTTCAGACGATATTTTCTGCGTAGGCGAGCTTAATAGGAAGCTCTCTGCATTTCAATGACACGCTTCGCTAATAACACATAACGAATGGAAGAGCAAACACTCTTTCCATCTAAAACAAACACAACGTCAGCATAAATAGAAAGAAATGTATATTCTGCTGATCCGTGTTTCTGGCAGCATCTTTAGGCATTTGTTTTGAATTTGATGTGATTTTATGGCAGAGTATATTTTTGATCAAACTGAAAGATATCCGGAGCTTGACAATAAAGCAGCGAAAGCCGATAGTAAAAGAACAGTTCGTTTTTTGCGTTCCAAGGCAATGCAAAGAAAATAACTGCTCGCCGAAATACTTAGATGAAAACGATATATTTTGATTTTCCAAATTTGGCGATATTTCTGATGTCAGTTTTCTCGCGCCGGAAAATCACTGCTCAATAAATCACTATTACAGTGTAATACACTTTTATAGCAAAACTAACACACACACACATAAATAAATAAATATATATAACTTGGTGTTACCCAACTAAAAGACCAGATTCCTGACCACAATAATTTTGGCATTACATAAAAAGGTTAAACACTGGTAAAATAGCAATGAAAAAGATCACTCAAGCTTTCGGACGCATCAGCAGCAGTCCTTCATCAGGAGTAATGACGATGTTATGTTTCTGTCTCTTTTTTATACTTGAAATTTCTGGAAAACCCTTCATCAGAGTAGTCCCGCAGAATGGGAAAACCCAATGAGAACCAATGGGAGGCCTCCAATAGAATCATGGAAGAACCCCAATAGGGACCAATGAGAAACCCATACTGCAGGCTACCTAATTTGGAGGTGTCTCATACATTTCAGAGTAAGAGTTGTTTATAAGTTTCTGGAAGTGGTTGTGATGTATTAATGGCTTTCCCGTGTAGTTTGTAAGTTTCCCAAGATTCTAAGAAGAGTCTACTATTCTTGTTTGTGATGTGACGGTGTAGTATTTTTGTTGAGTCCCAGTCGGGTTCGTGTCCGTGTTGTAAAGCGTGTTCTGCCAGACGTGAGGCTATGTCTCCTTTCGCGAGTGCTTGTTTGTGTTCTTTTTTTCTTGTTTTGATCATTCTTTTTGTTTGTCCTATGTAATGTTTGTTGCAGTCTTTGCATGGTATTTGGTATATGGCGCCTGTGAGATCTTCTGGTGGAACTGGGTCTTTAACTTTTGTAAGTTGTTTGCGAAGTGTTGTGACAGGGGAATAGAATGTTTTGATATTTGCCTCTTTAAGGATGCGAGAGATTGTTTCGGAAATGCCGTGAATATATGGAATAGATATGCGGGTGTGAGATGTATTGTTTAAAGATGTACTATTGGGTCTACAGTTTCTGAGAATGAATCGTTTAGGGTATCCATTATTTTTAAGTGCCGTGTGTATGTGTTTTGTTTCTGTGTTTGAAAGTGTTTCATTACTGCAGTGAGAATTCGCTCTAAGACTTAATGTTTTAACAACGGAAGCTTTGTGGCATGTTGGATGATGCGATTTAAAATCGAGATATCTGTCTGTATGTGTGGGTTTACGGTAAACTGAGGTGAAGATTGAGTTATCGTGAGATCTGTGTACAAGAACGTCTAGGAAAGGGAGTTTATTGTTCTGTTCTGTTTCGTATGTGAATTTTATATGTGAGTTTAAGTTATTAAGGTAATGGAAGAAGCTTTGGAGTGTATTAGTTTTAAGTACAACAAACGTGTCGTCGACGTATCTTTTCCAGAATTTAATGTTAAAATTCAGTGAAGATAAAGCAGTTTCCTCAAATGACTCCATAACCAAGTTAGCTACAACACTTGAGACCGGAGATCCCATGGCAGTGCCAAAAACTTGTCTATAGATAGAACCATTTGAGGAGAACACAGCAGAGTCCAGACAAAATTTCAACAATGTGCAGATTCCGACTGGGACTCAACAAAAATACTACACCGTCACATCACAAACGAGAATAGTAGACTCTTCTTAGAATCTTGGGAAACTTACAAACTACACGGGAAAGCCATTAATACATCACAACCACTTCCAGAAACTTATAAACAACTCTTACTCTGAAATGTATGAGACATCCCCAAATTAGGTAGCCCGCAGTATGGGTTTCTCATTGGTCCCTATTGGGGTTCTTCCATGATTCTATTGGAGGCCTCCCATTGGTTCCCACTGGGTTTTTCCATTCTGCGGGACTACTCTGATGAAGGGTTTTCCAGAAATTTCAAGTATAAAAAGAGACAGAAACATAACATCGTCATTACTCCTGATGAAGGACTGCTGCTGACGCGTCCGAAAGCTTGAGTGATCTTTTTCATTGCTATTTTACCAGTGTTTAACCTTTTTATGTAATTTCCTCCCTGGTACCCTGTATTTTATTTCAATTTTGGCATTTATAAAATAGACTGTGAATGCGGATTGTCCTACGTTGGCCAAACACGTAGAGCCCTGCGTTTCAGACTCAAAGAGCACCAATCGTACGTTCACAAACAAGATTTTGAAAAATCGGCCATTGCAAAACACTCATGGAAACATGGCCATCGTTTCTGTTTTGCCGATGCAAAAATAATTGAAAAAGTCCGTTCACCCTCAGATCTCAATTTTTTCGAGGCCTTTCATATCTTCAGTAATTCCTGTACAATAGTCAACGAGCCGGTTGAGAACAATTTTTCCCCCCTCTTGTTACAAACCTCTCTTTCAATCAACATAATTTCTTCTTCCAACAATAATTGTTCCTTTTCCTTTTACTTAGCATTCTGCACAATAGATGGCGACACAAATCAGGCTTTTTGTTATGTTATCTGTTTCGCCTTTTTCACTTTTTCGTTTTTGATTTAGTGGCAACAAATCAGTTTGGACGAATTTTCTGACGATGGTGGACGCTTGATTTTCCACCGAAACAATTGTAAAATGTTTCTCCTGCTCAAATTAAACTGCGTTTGTGTGTAATTTGTTTTAAATATTATTTTTGCGCAGTGTATCGCTCATATTTCTCTCATGTCCTCAAACTAGTTAGTTGATGAAATAAGAAAACAGGTTGGGGTGACATGGAAGCGAATTGCTCAGGATAGACTTGTGTGGAAAGCATGTGGAGACAGCGTATTATATATATATTATCTTATTTTATATATATATATATATATATATATATCATCATCATCATATTCAACCATTATCTATCCACTGCTGGATGAAGGTCTCTCCAAATGCTTTCCACACAAGTCTATCCTGGGCCATTCGTTTCCACGTCACCCCAACCTCTTTTCTTATTTCATCCACCCATCTAGTTTGAGGACGTTTTCTAGGTCTTCGGTGGTCTCTTGGAATCCAGTTCAGAATTTCTGTTGTCCATCGTTGATCAGTTCTTCTTGCAATATGCCCAGCCCATCGCCATTTCAGTCCTTTTACTTTAACAATGATGTCCTCTACTCTAGTTTGCTCTCTCACCCAAGTGTTTCTTTTTCGATCTCTCCTAGTTATTCCAAGCATGCACCTCTCCATGCTCCTTTGCGTTGTCTGTAACTTTCGTATTGCTCCAACTGTTAGACTCCATGTCTCTGATCCATAAGAGAGGACTGGCAATACACACTGGTTGAAGACCTTTCTTTTTAGACACAAAGGCAATTTCCCCTTCAGGATAAAACTGTTTCTTCCAAATGCACTCCAGCCAAGTTTAATACGTCTGTTGAGTTCTTTCATAATGTTGCCATCCATTGAAATCAGCTGGCCAAGGTAAATATATGAATCAGCAATTTCTAGCTCAGTGTTGTCAACTTGTATTTTTGTTTCCTCTACAAAATTATTGAACATGATCTTAGTTTTTTGTAGGTTCATCTTGAGTCCAACTTCTTTACTTCTAGTTGAGAGCTCCTGTACCATGTCTTGGAGTTCTGATGGGTTCGTTGAAAAAATAACAATGTCATCAGCAAACCGCAGATGATTTAAATATTCACCATTTATT
>QLNU02015360.1:103493350-103525308 GCA_006491805.2 Dysdera silvatica
GGTCACAGTTGTCTCTACTTAAAATCCCTTACACGCTTTCCCATGACTATGCTGGCCCGGGCATGCCAATGTCGAGTCCTAAAAACTAAAGGGGGGTGGGGGAGCTCCAACACATTTGATGTACGTTTATATATTACATCGTAATTTATTTCAGATGTATGTCAGAGGTATTTCGTAATGTATTCATTAAATCACAATTTATTTCAGATTATTATAACTATAACTTTTATATCATTATACCCTATTATATGTTAGTACACACATATAGAGAAATATAATTATATAATAAGTAATTAATAAACAATTGTTTTATTACTCATTTTAATTTAATTTTATAAATATATTTTTAATTATAATCTTATTTATAATCTTATTTATAATTTTATTTATTCTATTAATTATATAAATAATTTTTCATTTCTCATTTTTAAATGTTTAATTTTTAATAATACTATTAAAATAATATGTTTATATAATGATTATAAGTATAAATTATAAATATAATAATACTTTTTATTCCTGTTTTAATTTTTAATTTAATTTTGCTACTCATATTTTTAATTATAATTCTATTATAATTTATATAAATATAATTAATGTTTTTAATTTATAATTATATTTTAATTATAATCTTTTATTTAAATCCATTTGTTTTGTTATATTAATATTTTATATAATATGAAATTATATATATATATAACATTAATAAGTATAAGTAATAAATTTCTTCTTTTTTTTCAATTTAATTTTATAATAAAATATTTTATTTATAATTTTATTATATTCCATATCGTTATAATCAAACGTACTTTTATATAAAACATGCACAGATGATTGACCCTTCCCGCAGCATTCATCCTTCAGCAAATAGAATCAACAGGATGGAGCATACGCCAGCAGTTAGCGGGTAAATATACAGCCAACTAGATTACTACAGGCCCGCTCACGTGAGCCCAACGCCATAGAAAACCTGTCCCCAAATTTTATCAGTGGCGATTCTCTCAAGCAGTTTTTCTCCGACAGATGGCGCCTGCTACCTGGGTTAATATTCTCAATTTAACAGACTATAAATGCCAATTAATAGCCCAGTTTATGATTACATGCAGAAATAGGTTGCCTTTTTCTCAAAAATTTATCGTATTTTATTTTCCAACGACGTTGATGATATCATGACATGATAACGATTTTTTAAAATAAAATTTAAATCTTGCATCTTTTTCACTTACTGAAGACGATTTACTGGATGAAATGATTTCTCATGCATGATTAATAACTGATAATGAATTGATAGTTTGCACTGAAAGCTAAATTGAAAAATGCATATAAAAGCAGACTTTATTTTAATGGTTAATAAAGCGAATAATTATATAGAATTTAAATCAACTAATTAATAATTTAATTATTTTTATTAAAATTAATTATAAAATAAAGAATTAATTAGAAGGCTTGACACCTGTTTGAAACGACCTTAATGGAATGGTAATGAAATTAAGATATGAATTTACAATAGACTGATAATATAACTACAGAATGTACAATACATAATTTCTAATAACTTTTGACACAAACCAGATTTTTAATACACTGCATAGTAAAAACAAAGCATCGGGTATTCATGAATAGAAATTCTTTCCAAAATAATTTTACTTGAAAATACAAACTACATAATAAAGCAGTATGTCACCGAAAAAAATAAACACTTATTGTGTCCCTAATACTGCAGATATAAATAAGCTAGATTTTATGAAATTGGATTGAACGAAAAAATATACTATTATTAAAAGTGTGTTTTTTATATTCGTTATTTTTTATTTATCCTCGTGTCTCAAAAATGTATAACAAACGGTAAATAATTACGGCAGTTTACATTCTCTGGAATCTTTATTGATATATCCCTAATAAAATGTAAAGAGGGCACAATAACGCTATTTCAAAAATGTAGAACTGCTCATCAAAATAAAATAATTTTCACTCTAATACATAGTACGTAATAAAACAGTATGTCATACAAAAACATCCAAGTAGAAAAAACGAAGTTTTGGGCGCCCGTACCGTATAGTAAAAGAGCACCATTGTTTTCATTACATATAACATAAAAGGATTAAATGTAGATTAATAAGTACTTTTTAAATTACTGACTCTAACATGAAGGGCTCTGTTTGCTAGGATTGGAAACTGTCCATACTTCCAACAGAGGCGTTGATGAAATATTTTGAATTATAAAATAAAGGAAATTTTAAAAATAAATTTGTGCAATTCACAGACGTATCTCGCTCATATGGTGCCCGGTGTGAACCCGAAATTTGACGCGCTCCCCACTAATTTAGCAAGCATTGATTATTTGATAAAAAATGAAAGCTAAACGAAGTTCTACAGCAACACAAACTGGAATGGGACTCAAAAATTTTTAAGTACTCAAAATAAATGGTTGCCTCTATTTGCGGTCTTCAAGAATGTTGGCACTACCTTCAAGATTATAATAAAATTAGTGGATTTTAAAACATATGTTTTCAAAGAACAAAGCTCCAAGGAAAATTATTTCAATTACGTACAGCCAACATATATTTTTCAAATAGATGAAAACATTAAATGTGCATATATAGCTTTGATGTTGGATGAACCTAAAACAATTAATGCACCTTAGCTTGGCTACTACAGAATAAAATTATAAAGGGAAACAAATTACCTTTACGTGAGATGGTTGTAATTCGAAGATTTCCTTTACTTCGAAACTCGTGGAATGACATCATTTTTTCCTGATTTCGATTTAAGAAATGGAACACAACAATATGCCAGTGTTAACACGACAAAATACCATATAAAAATTACGGAAAACTCTGAAACGTTTTAAACTTGTTCGGTAAACTGTAAACATACGAAAGTATGTGGCATGTTTACCCATATCATTTGGCGTCCCCTATGAACAACCCTATTAATTACTGCAACAGAAAGTGGGGACACCCTTAAAATTCACGTGAGCGGGCCGCGAGATTTGAATTTCCATAACACTTTTAGCATTAGGACCGATTTAAGCAATCTGATTGGCTGAGCAGGTGATCTATGGCTGGGCTCCAAGATCGAAATAATTCCCGTCAAAAAGAATTGGCGTTATTTTTTTTGGCGAAATTAGGATTGTATGTATATCGTAAGAACCATTAATAATTACAAAAGAAAGTGATGTCATTGTCAAAACCTGGTGCTTCCTGCAAATGCTCCAATATAAGAAATGTAATTGAGCAAACGTCTTTAAAAGTAATCTATTTTCCAGCTATTGAAATCATTTAATGAGTTATTAAATAATGTAAGATATTATTGCCCTTCACAGGGATAACACAATTACCACATAATAGTCAACCTTTTACAATCAGCACAATATTTCAAAAATGTTCTTTTGTTTTAAAGATTTCTAACCATTTATTACATTTTAAATTCAAGAAGAAAATCAACTCATGGTAATATTAAAAATAAATTGGATGTATTATTGAAGAGTGTCGTTCTAAAATTCCCCCGCGATTAAAATCTGATTTACGTAAAGGACGATTACGAACTCTGAAGTGGTTGATCTTTTGGTGCCTGTTACATTGGCGACCAAAATTGCGTAGCAAACCTATAAGTGATGGCATCGTTAGCCAATCAGATTGTTTAAATCGGTCCTAATGCTAAAAGTGTTATGGAAATTCAAATGTCGCCGCCCACTACGAGTAGTGAGAAAAAGTTTAAGATTCGAAAATGGCAAGGCCAACTAGATTTACTATAGGCCCGCTCACGTGAATTTCAAGGGTGTCCACACTTTCTTTTGGAGTAATTACTGGGGTTGTTCATAGGGGACGCCAAATCACAGGTACAAACATGCCATATGCTTTCATGTGTTTGCAGCAGTTAACCGAAGATTAAAAAGGGTTTCTGGGTTTTCTATAATTTTTACATGATATTTATTTGTGATAATAATGATAGTTTCTTGTTGTGTTCCATTTAGCCTATTTATATCTGCAGTATTAAGGACACAGTAAGTGTTTATTCTGTATTTTGTTTTTCGGTGACATGCTGTTCTATTATGTAGTTTGTATTTTCAAGTAAAATTATTTTGGAAAGAATTGCTATTCATGAATACCTGATTCTTTATTTTTATTATGTGATGTATTAAAAATTTGGCTTGTGTCAAAAGTTATTAGAAATCATGTATTCAATATTATACATTGTATTTAATATATACAATATTATACAATGTATAAAATATTATACATTGTGTAGTTATATCATCAGTTTATTGTAAATTCATGTGTTAATTTCATTAACATTCCATTAAAGTCTTTCCAAACAGGTGTCAAGCCTTCTAATTAATTCTTTATTTTATAATTAATTATAATAGAATATAATTAAATTATTAATTAGTTGGTTAAAATTCTATATAATTCTATTTTATTAACCATTAAAATAAAGTCTGCTTTTATATGCATTTTGCAATTTAGCTTTCAGTGTAAACTATCAATTCATTATCAGTTATTAATCATGCCTGAGAAATCATTTCATCCAATAAACCGTCTTCAGTGTAAATAAAAGAGTAGAAAAAGGTATGTAAGATTTAAATTTTATTTTAAAATTTGTTATGAAAGGTTATCATATCACGATATCATCATCGTCGTTGGAAAATAAAATGCGATAATTTTTTGAGAAAAAAACAATCTATTTCTGTATGTAATCAGAAACTGGGACATTAATTGGCATTTATAGTGTGTTAGATTGGGAATGTTTTCCTATGCAGCAGGCGCCCTCTGTCGGAGAAAAACTACGTGCGAGAATCGCCACTGCGAAAATTTGGGGACAGGTTTTCTGTAGCGTTAGGCTCACGTGAGCAGGCCTGTAGTAAATCTAGTTGGCCTTGATTCAACTAAGTTTCGGAAACACCGAACATCAGGCGATAATATTTTCGTTCTTGTAAACAGTGCGTCATGTATTTTCTCAAAAATAAAATAAAAGGTATCTTTTGTGGCGTTGCGACTAAATTATTTTCGTTATATCTGCCCAACCTCGGAACTTTTAAGTTATAGTTTAAATGTTTGCTGTCTTTTAATGCTTTCCAACATTTATTTTTGAAAGCAAGTGATCGCTATATGTTCTGGTCAGTATTGCATCCGTTATTTACATCCCTTTTATATTGCAATTAATTTAATATTTATTACATTTTAATCACTCGAAATCCCCCATAATTCTTAAATTGATGTGTCCCTGGTGTTTAAATTTGTAATCAACATTTCGGTGCTTTACAACGTTTGTATTTAAAAGCAATAATCACTACGTTCTGGCCAATAATTAATTCGAAATCTATTATATTTTTATCACATACGTGTATAAGAGTGAGGTGAGAAAAGGCTCTCTCCAACCACCTTCCCATGGATAGCAAGGCAAAATTATGTTTAACGTCACATTACCTGTGGCTTTTAACTTGATACGCCCCTGGTATTTAAATTTGTGCTCTCTTTCAACGCTATCCAACATTTATGTTTAAAAGCAAGTTATCACTATATGTTGTAGTCAGTCAGTGTTGCTTTGCTTATTTACATCACTTTTATTGTAATTTAAGGTTTGGTGCTCTTTTACAATATGATACGGGCTTCCGTTTTGGCTAGTGTGTTTCCTTATCTACATTTTTCTCCTATCCTAGCTTTCCCTCCTCAAACAGCAGATAAACAAGAAGGTGGGCTAACTCAAAAACAAATGTTATGTTTTAATAAGTATTTTAAACTGGTGGCTAATTTTCTCCTGTTATTACAGTTTCAAAATATTTGGGGATTAAGAAAAATTACTTTTTTTTAAAATGACGATGGGCATATGCGTTCGTCATGACGATGAGTTCAGAAAAATCATACGAAATTGAATTTAGAGTAAAGAAAAAAATATATAGAATTTAAATTAACCAATCCAACAACATTCCTCTTCCCTTTCAACCGCAATTGAACAAAAAAATCCACATTGAAATGTTCCGACATCTTTCCAATCACTGCAATACTTCCATAAACGTCTTACCACCGCCACAGAGAAACACTGTATGCTGCTCCACCCTGTGGGACATCACGTGTTAAAATTTCTGACGTCAAAACCCGGCCTACAGCGACTTTCCTTCTCATTTCTAGGGGAAAATTGATCTTGTGGGACAGTATCTGTACTACCACTAAATGTCTGAGCGTCTGAATCTTTTGTTCATGGATTACATATGCGAAGTAAGAAAAATGTGATTGAGTGTGCCATGAAAGAGGGGTTAATTATGTCTGAGTATGAGTGTCTGGAGTGCAAGGAGCCGATGAAAATGTGTGCATACTCGTTTTTTACTTTTTTATGGTCGGGAGAGAAGGAGGAAAAGGAGAAAAGAAATGGAGGAGAGGAGGAAAAGAGGGGGAGGAAGAAAAGGATAATCGTTTTTTATTTAGGGTTGGGGGGAGAAGAGGAAAGGAAGGATTGAGAAAAAACACAAAAAATGCCATAAACAACATAGTGGCTAGTCACTTCGTGCCAATTGCAAGTTTTGAGAACATTGGTTAGAATTGCTTGGGTAACGTGTCATGTACTAGCGCCAAAAAAAGGATGCTATTATAAAAAGGAGAAAACCAGAATCCAAGTAAGAAAAAATGTATGGAAGGAAACACTGGCCACAGAAGCCTGTACCATATTGTAAAAGAGCAAGATTTCTTGCATTCTAATCAACGATGTATATAACTGACGTAGGTAAGCAAGGCTCCCCCCCCAATTGAATAGCAAAACATGTTTTGCTTTTCAACACTGAATTATCTAACCTTTTTTAAAGCTACTTGAACAACAAACACCCCATTAATTTGCTATGTCCCTGTTTGTATAACAGCCTTGCAGATCCAAGCATAAGCTACTATAATCCTAATCAAAAGTCTATTAAAATGTAAGGCTTTTCTGACAGATTTTAAGATCTCCAGGTATTTGACTGCCTGTATACTAATTTAAAAATGTTGCTGATAGTATATTTATTAATGTCATTATACTTTAAGGACAGTGCACCATACACATCATTTTAAACTGAAGAAATAGTTTTCCTAAGTTTAAATAAAGCTTTCCTAAAGGGGAGTGATCCTTTTTTTCTCTCTGTATTGGTTTGCCCCTCCCGAAAATATTTTCTGAATCCACCGCTGGAACTGAATATACATATATTACAATGTAATAGACGTATGGCGTGCTCGTCAGCCATATTGAATTACATTGTTCTTTAAATCATTTTTTGTGGATATTAATATATTATTACAGGACAATATTAGTTTGCCAAATATATTCAGTGTATTTGTACAAAGTAAGCATGATTAGACAAAGAAAAAGCCAGATGATGTATTATGGGTTTAGGCACCAGAGCCAGGCTAAAGTAAACAATGAAAATCTCATAAAATGTCAGATTTGATTAGGGGCTTGTAAATTCTAGTATCGTAAGCTCAGGGTGTAGTTAAACTAAAAAAACGCACATATCGGCAGTATGGTTTGCATAGATAGCAACAACCAACGTACTGGCAAAACGAATAATCCAGTGAATTGATTGGGTAATTTAATTTGATTGTCGTGCGGGTCGTACTGGAGATGGAAAGAGGAAAGGAAAAAAAAAAAAGAAGAGTGGAAGCAGGAAGGGAAGAGGACGTCTTAACTTGACGTTGAACTTGGAGTTTGGTCGGAGCTTGAGGGTAAGCAAAGTCGCAGGTGTGAAGACTCACAACCTTCCTACTTGAAATTATCTCACGGTCTCCACTTTGAAAGTTGTTATTGAAGCTCCAAAAATTTTTGTTTCGCTCACAAGCTACAAAATCGTACACCACTGCTTCATAGAGTTATATTCATTGCCACTGCAGAGTGAAGAATTCCGACTGATTATAATTATTCATCGTTGCTTTTCACATCAGCAGGCCTGACATTTGTCCATAAAATACGCAGAGTTCTACGGAACTGACACCGCAGCATCCCGACTGTTCATCGTTGCTTTCCACACCAGTAGAGCCTGACACTTGTCCATAAAATATGCCGAGTCCTACTGAACTGATGCAACAGCATCCCAGCTGTTCATTGTTGTTTTTCTCCACCAGCAGAGCCTGTCATTTGTCCATAAAATATGCCGAGTTCTATAGAACTGATGCAGAAGCATCCCAGCTGTTCATTGTTTTTTGCATCAGCAGAGCCTGACGTTTTTCATAAAATACGCCAAGTCTGACAGGTGTGGAACAGCAGCATCCCGACAGCCCTGTAAACGTTTTCTCATTAGAAATTGGACTTCGAAGTGCACGAGCGTAGTATGCCTGAAACAGAACTATGTTCACGTGACTGCAACACCCCAACATAACATCCGCACTTGAGTAAACATCCATTTATTCTGATTTGTATGAGGTGTGCCATTATTTAAGTTTAATTTTAAAATTTGGTTGTGAAACATTCTATTTTTCCCATTTGCCCTTGCTTACTCAGGCAGTATTTCTTGCATTGTTTTAATTTAATATCTGGCATACGTTCTCAGTATTGGTGTAATTTATTGTATTGTCATATTGCAATTTAGACAGATATTGTTGCTGAGGCATTGACAAACCACAGCATTCCAGCAAAAGTATTAGCTAGACATTTATGTTTCTGTCCATGTGGAAACTTTCGCCATTTATAAAATTTCATTGAATTTTTAGAGTAGTAGTTAGTCCTAATTAAATTTGTTACGTTTGTTTGAATTAGTTCTCTCCTTTTTTGTGTTTTGCATCCCTATACTGATTTCACAGCCATTGGACAATCATATGTTTCGCAAAGAAACTGACGGGTTATTAAGCAATGATAAGCGTAATGATAGGTGCATTTATCCAAGTTAAGCAATTTGGCACATTATTATTAACTTAATAATAATAATAATAATTTATCGTCTCCTTTTGTCACAAAGGCGCAATTTAGATCGGTTCTTGCCGCTACAATGGCAGATTATCAAGATTTAAGTGATTTTGAACGTGGCGTTATAGTCGGCACAAGAGAGATGGGACATAGCATCTCCGAGATAGCGACAAAATTTGGATTTTCGCGTACGACCATTTCACGGGTATACCGTGAATATCAGGAATCCGGTAAAACATCAAATCTCCGACAGCGGTGCGGCCGGAAAAAGACCTTGAAAGAACGGGACCTTCGACGACTGACGAGAATCGTTAAACGAGATAGACGTGCAACACTTCCTCAAATTGCCGCGGATTTCAATGCTGGGGCATCAACAAGTGTCAGCGTGCGAACTGTTCAACGAACCATCATTGATATGGGCTTTCGGAGCCGAAGGCCCACTCGTGTACCATTGTTGACTGCACGGCACAAAGCTTTACGCCTCGTCTGGGTCCGCCAACACCGCCATTGGACTGTTGATGACTGGAAACACGTTGCCTGGTCTGACGAGTCTCGTTTCCAATTGCATCAGGCGGATGGACGTGTACGGGTATGGAGACAACCTCATGAATCCATGGACCCTACATGTCAACAGGGGACTGTTCAAGCTGGTGGAGCTTCTGTGATGGTATGGGGCGTGTGCAGTTGGCGTGATATGGGACCCCTGATACGTCTAGAGACAACTCTGACAGGTGACAGGTACGTAAGCATCATGTCCGATCACCTACACCCATTCATGTCCATTGTGCATTCCGACGGACTTGGACAATTTCAGCATGATAATGCGACACCCCACACATCGAGAGTTGCTACCGAGTGGCTCCAGGAACACTCTTCTGACTTTAGACACTTCCATTGGCCACCTAAATCGCCAGACATGAACATTATCGAGCATATCTGGGATGCCTTGCAACGTGCTGTTCAGAAGAGATCTCCACCACCTCGCACTCCTATGGATTTGTGGACTGCCCTGCAGGATTCCTGGTGTGAATTGTCTCCAGGATACCTTCAGACATTAGTCGAGTCCATGCCACGTCGTGTTGCGGCACTTGCGTGCGAGGCTATACGATATTGCAGGTGTGTACCAGTTTTTCTGGCACTTTAGTATATATTGGGTTACTTGGTATTTTCGCTAGAAATTTCAATTTATTACCACTGTCACCGCTACATTTACTTATATTTCCTTTTTGCATCCTCTCTAAAGATAAGTTTTTAATGTGTTTTAATATAACATTTAAAATAATAACTAAATATTAATGTAACAGACAACAACAGGGAGACTTCCATTCTGCAGTGGATTGAAATGATTGTTGATGAAGATATATATATATATGGTAAATGGATAGACATTTTAGTTCAGGCTCTCTGTCTATTAGAAACATCCTCCATTATCACGTCTAGAAAATGTTTTCCCTGATGACGTATTTTCTAAGGTCTCATATATATATATATATATAAAAGTTTTCCTCGCCCATTCTTGGCGGAAACAGGCTTTGGGACGGGCAGAGCGCCATGTTCCCAAGCCTCTTTTTACATCACTTCTTAATGTGCCATGTCTAGAAACTTCCTGACAATGTGACACGTGTTTAGGATTGTGGCTTTTTGTATTTCAATGTAGGTGTTTGGGTCAATGTTGAGTATCTCCAAATTCGTCGCAAATATATATATCTATATATTTATCCTTTTGCCAAATAAATATCTTTAGTTATGTTAGTTGTCTGAAAGGTTTTTTCCAAATTTTACATGCACATGCGAGAGAAGTTGTTATTCGTTCAGAAGTGCTTTTCTTATTCAGTTTGATATTCAGCCCATTGAAGTTCGGTTGCGAGTTCTCTCTTACATTTGAAGTTTTAGGAAACTTTAGCTGATCGAATAAACACTGAAGCCATATAAAATCTTTTAAAAGATTTTATATGGCTTACCATTCCACCAAATCAAAATTTATCGCTGCGAAAAAGTTAAAATAAAAAATTAGAAATGATTCTTCGAAAACATCATACGTGACAGAATGACCAAATACATGTCAGATTCATCACAAATAGTTTAGACACTGTTTCCAAAACTTTTTAGAAGAGCGGCGTACTAACTTTAATGAACGGGGTAGGAATTTAACGATTTTATTAACATACACAGATATACAAGGTGGTCATAAAATAACTTCTATATGTAAGATTCTCTGGGGAGCGGAATTTTCGAAGTATTGGAATGAAACTTGAGCTGTAGACATTTCAATATGTGCGGTCGAGAGATGCGTATATAAAAAAAAATTAGCTGTCACGATTATGGTTACAGTTACCAAATTTCGAAAATACCGATAAGCAACACTCTTTTTTATTGTCGAAATATGATCAGCAGTGTGAAAAACTCCAAATACCGTTGATAGTTTTCCTTTAACTGCAAAACTGACTGCGCAAGAGCAGTATCAAAGAGGGCATGTGAACGACAAACAGGAAAGAAAGAAAGACAAAAAGAAACTATATCATTTGACGCTTATTTAGCGGTACTCGATGAGGCCACCTTCACAGGCGATGACACATTGCATGCGGGGTAGTGTGGATACCACTGACACATTTAACACTCTTCATGGAATCTGCGGAACCTGTCGTCTTATGAATTCTTTCAAGTCAGACATACTACTAAGATTGTTCCTGTGCACTAGCGAATTCAAATATCCCCGTAGTCAGAAATCCATTTGTGTGGGATCAGGCGGCCTCTGAGAATATCTGAAATCTCTTATTTATTACTATTTATTACATATTTTGAAGTCTCTTACATAGGTGAAAATTTTTGAACACCCTGTATATAAATATACAGGGTGTCCCAGAAGGTTGTTTCCAAACTTCTAGGGGTTGTAGAGGACAAATGAAACGTATCGGCCAATGGAACCTATGTCCGAAACGGAACCGGTTTCGCAAGAAAGTGAATTTAGTGTATACGTCCACCTCGCGGCTGCGTAACCAATTACATCAATTAAAATATTTTTTCCATACAGAATTTAAGTGATTCACCTAATAATACAGCAGAGACAAAAACATCCGGAATTCCCTTTTCTGATCCGGATCTGCGTACCACATAGTCAGCAATAAGCATAAAAGTGCCTTTTTTAGCACACTGGAAATGAATTGTGAACTGCTAAGTGTATGCAGCAGGTAGAGGACATGAAAATAAACAATTTTTGTTCAGTCACTTTTTCCTAAAATTAGTCGTTTGGCTGCTACAGTGAATTTAGTGTTCGCATCCAGCGCATTCAAGGTTACCACATATGGCAAAATGCGCCATTTAAAGAATTTCCAAAATTATTTAACGCTAACGGACGGCGGCCTGTCTCTGTTTGGCGACTTGGTATTGCCCCCCTAAGTGCTACTTCTCCTATACACACATATGCACGCAGGAGAAGTTTCGCCCCTAGACGATACTTGTCCTACATTCATATCTGTATAGAGGGAAAGTAGCACGTAGGGGCTCGAAAAATCTGCTGCTGGCCCGAACGCTTCTTCTGCTGCTGAACGTAGAATTTTTAAGTGTTGAAGTGTTGTAATTACTGATAAGTGCATATCTAATACTGTATTAGACCGAACTGGGGTCAAACGATATTGACAATGTCAAAGAAATCTCAGCTGTGTCGATAAAAATGTCGAAGTTATTTAATATTATTGAAATACATATAAACTGACATAAATTAATTACAATCTATGTATAATTCATAATACATATTTCAGTCAGGATCGGCGTTAGGTGAGGGGGGTATGGTTTACTGCAATGGAATATTATTTATGTAGTCTTCCATCGGGTCAGAAAAGAATTTTCGAGTCCCTACTACGTGCTACTTTCCCTCTATAATCAATCTATCAATTTGCTCTAGGTTGACATTCATTGAAAGTATATATGCAAGCCTCTTATTAAATCTTTCAGTAAGGCTGTTTGTCTGAGGGTACAAAGCAGTAGTTAATAAGTGAGATGTCTTGCATAGGTGGTTTATTTCTCTTACGAGGTTCGACTGGAATAAATGTCCTCGATCACTTATGATCTCCCTTGGCTGCCTATGCTTGAAAAATATTTCTTCAGTGAGATATTTGGTAACTTCTACAGCTGCGACCGTTGGCAAGGCTTTTGTTATTGTGAGTCGTGTAAGATAATTTATGACAACTATTATCCACTTGTTTTTATTATTTGTAAGTGGGAATCGTCTCCATAAATCGATCCCAATCTCTGCAAGTCGAATAGTTGCAGGCTCAATAGGTTAAAGTTGCCTTGCAGGGAGTTTTGGTGGCGCTTTTCGTCTTTGGCATTCTCTATAGTGTGCCACATAACGGCGCCAACTTCGGTAAACTCCCGGTTAGTAGTATTTTCGCCGCACCTTTTTTGACAAGACCTAGATTCCCTGCCATGGTTTCATGGAGACTCTCTATATTTTGACATGTATTTTGACGGAGGTGAGTTGATACCGATAGGAAAAAGCAGCAGAGTACATTCATGTCCAAAAGTTAAGCACAATTAGTGAAATGCGAAAAATCTAAGTAAGTATTGATAAAATTGTTCAGAATCACTTGTGGAGAACTGTGTGGCTAAGGTAAAACATTGTACATATGAAAATATTTTTGTCGACATATGCAAAGAACTTGCGTAAGTCGGAACGATTATAAAACGACCTCAGGCGGCATGGGTCAGTTTAAGTAAATTTTTTGTAATAGTTGTGATATGCACCGTTGCTAATTATCAAAAAGGACGAATTACGTTACAAAGACGCCAACTGGACATGTTTGTGAAAGGAAGAATTTTTGGAATGATGGAGTCCGAATGATCCCAAACCGAAGAGTCTCGAATTTTGAATGTGTCTCAGTGTGCGACACCAAGACTGTGGCAGAGGTAGTTTCAAAGTACTGGAGATGTTACCAGATAATAAGTATCAGGTTGTCCAAGGGTCGAAACCGCTCGGTAAGACAGATATTTGATAGTAATTACGGTGCGTCAAAGGGGTCGCTCTGATAGACAACTGAGTTCAGCGTTGACAGCCGCCACAGGAGTAAGAGTTTCAAGACAAACTGTTCACAGGAGATTCAGACATGTTGGTCTCCATGCCATACGACCAGCAATTTTCGTCCCCCTCACGCCTGCACCGAAACTGGTGCGTTTACAGTGGAGTTTGGAATATCAGTAGTGGAGTCGGGAACAGTGGGGAAATGTCATTTTTAGTGACGAGTCTAGATTTAGCCTGCAAACTGATTCTAGTCATACAATGATATGGAAAGAACCTGGAACTCGTTGTCACCCTCAAAATATCAAGGAAAGACATAATTTTCCTTCAGCGGGAATCATGGTGTGGCCAGGCAACATGCTGGATGGCTGCACAAACCTTCACATATTTGAAGCGGGGTCTATCTCTGCTCAAAGATAACAAAGTCCTTGAGCCTTTCTTTCGCATGTTTCGATTCATCTTCATAGATGATATCGCACTTCCTTCCCATGCTTCTCTGTTTGACGACATTATTGGAAGTGAAGATATCCAGCGCATACAATGGCTTTCTAACTTTCTTAATTTTAATCCTATAAAGCATGTGTGGGATATTCTCAGAAAATGACATACAGCCCTTTAGCATCCACCAAGCTTCGTTCTAGAATTGAAAACATCTCTTTGTGAGGTTTGAAACCTTTCGATCAATACCCTCATCGAAAGTATGGGAAATCGTTGTGCAACATGTGTGGCTACCATAGTTAACCACATACCTTATTAAACTTCAGCATCACTTTTTTTTTAATAATTATTTTTCACTAAAGTCGAAACAAGTAATAGGCCAATTCGTTTTAAACTCTTCATTTGGATAATAAAAGTTAATATTAAACTTGTTTCTCATTCTTTTTATTCTTCTGTAACCATATTGCACCAGCATACCACGTTTCTTTTCCATTCCGATTTAGAATTTGTTCAATATTTGCGTAAACAACAATTATGCTCAACTCTTGGATGTGAGTGTACGTTGCAGTATTATCAGAAATGATAAAAACAAACAGAACGAAAACTTTATTCTTTACCATAATTTCGAATATTTTTTGTGTTTTATGTTTCTCTCCCAACAGTGCTCAATAAATCATCTACGTTTGTAAAAATGCTATGTAAAAATATTTTATGCTATACTATAATTCTATATAAAATATTACATGCTATATTAAACTTATGTTTGTAAAAATTGCAACACCATGAAGGACTCGTCCGAATTGAATGAAATTTAATGTACAAACGACCTGTGTTGATACAAATAAACGATTAAAATTACAAAGCAAAAAAATAATATTGCATGTCGAAAATCAGTATTTGGTGAAGCCACTACGCGCTGCAATAAGTGATGCTATACGACGTGGCATGGAATCAAACAGATGTTGAATGTGTGCCTGAGGAAGAGCATTCCAGATTGCTTGTATGCGACCCCAAAGTTCATCTGTAGTAGCTATGGGACGAGGATCACGAGCGAGACGCCGACCAACGAAATCCCACACATGTTCAATCGGCGACATATCCGGCGAATAGGCAGGCCAAGGAAGAAGCTGTATCTGTTGTGATGAAAAGAAGTCTTGAACATTCCTGGCAATATGTGGGCGGGCATTGTCCTGTTGAAATACAGCTCCGGGAATGCCTTGAAGGAAGGGAAAAACTTCGGGCTCCAGAACTTCATTGATGTACCGGTTGCTGTTAATAGTACTCAGTGCAGTAGACGCCGACGAATTGATGAAGCACACAATGATACACCTGTAGCAGTGCACCAACGTTCTGCCAACTGTCCAGATGAAGCAAAACGGTCCGTCACCGCCATGCGGACCAGGTGTCTATCATCCCGTGCTGACGTCACCTTTCGGCGTCCACTCCCGGATTTCCGAGTTGTCTGGTTCTCTTGAACCCACTGCTTCCACACTCGCATCACTGTGCTGCTGTTACGCCCCATACGAGCTGCTATTGCACGATAAGAAAACCCTCCTTCACGAAGGCCGATCATTCGTCCCCGTTCAAACTCCGTAACTTGCTGAAATGTCGCCCTCTTTCGTCGTAGAGGCATAGTGACGTCTCATGTAACGTTTACCACTAGCAGATAACCATACACGCCCCGCTACAGCCCTCTATTTATACGGATCCATCAGCAGTTCAGAGGGCGCTGCTCAGCCCACGCAGAGGCGATGACTCTGAAATTCTAATCATTTGAATAGCATACCCTAATTTGCATTTCCTGAAAGTTTCAGCTCAGTCACGTGATTCCTTCATGGTGTTGCAATTTTTTGAAACATAAGTATATAATGCTATATAAAAATATTTTATGCTATACTATAATGTTATTTAAAAATATTGCATATATACAGAGGGTGTTTACACATATTTATAACGACTATAATTTTAAATTTTTAAAAAAATAACAGCGAACCGGAAAAAATCCGGCAAGAGGCTATTACCTGAAGACTGAAAAATCGTTTGCGACTAAAAATTTAGTTTGTGCTGTGAAATGGCGTACAAAAGGAAACAGTGACTTGAAGGCTATATATATATATTTTCCCTTTCCGAAGAGAAATATTCACATCCAATAATTAAAAAACAACGTGAGAAGCATGGTTTTCATGTTTCAAAATATAAAATAGAGGATGCTATTAATGTAAAAGGAAAAATCACCAGTCTTGAATGTCAAGAGGAAAAAATCCAAAAGAAATATCCCCAAAAAGTTCGTACTATTTCTAACATTTCTAAAGTGCAGTCTACGGTTTTACTAGAAAATCCAAAACCTCAAAGAACAGTTACAAAAGCTGTGCACACATCAGCATCAACTATAAATAAATAAATTAATAAAGATTTGAATTTAATCAAAGCAAAAAAAGTGCAGTTTATCGTCTGCTACCTCGGCATGTTGCTGAGTGGAAGACTAGATTATTATATGAAAAATTGTAATTTAACTAGATAGAATATAACTAGATGGTTACATGAAAATCACTTAGCAGGAAATAGATGGGAAAAAATTGTTACAATTGACGAAGCGTGGATTTATTTAAACGATTGTAATAAAAAAAAAGATCTATTTATTATCGAAAAAGAAGCCCAAGAAACTTAAAATTTAGTTCAAAGAGAACAAAGGAATTTTCAGTAAAGGAGTTACGGTTATCTCTGACATCTCTTATAATGGAAAATAAAAAATAAGAAAAGTTGAAAAAATCCAAAACTCAACTCTACATATTATCAAAATAATGTTCTGACTCCTATTTTTAAAGGAGATATTCCAAAATTGTATTCTACTGATTTTTAAAATGTGGAACTCCATCAGGACAAAGCGAGTAGCCACACCTCCAAAAGTACAACCGCATTTCTAGAAAAAATGGGATAAAATACTGGAATCAAGTCAACACCAGTTAGCCATATTCTTGCCAAGTCTACAGATATAGCATCGATGATATGAAAATACATACAATAAAAAAAAATTATTTTCTAATGTATTCTGTCCGATAACACTGTCTTTGAACTATCATATTACATCTAGATTTCCACGCTAGTAGGGCCACAAGTAGTTACCGTGCATTTGGACTTTTAAAACAAGCTCTTTCAAAACGCCGACCCACTACCTTGGATGGACTGTGGAAAGATGTGGAGGAGGAATTGGACAAAATCCCGTTTGTGACTTTACGAAAAGTCCTATTATCGTAGAAATCTAGATGTAATATGATAGTTCAAAGACAGGGCTATCAGATAGAATACATTAGATTTTTTTTATTGTATGTATTTTAGTTACACTGTCAAAGTCGTTGTAAATATGTGTAAACACTCTGTGTGTGTCTGCATAGTTTATTATAACCACCTGTATATATATATATATATATATATACAAATGGATTACTATGCACTTAAATTTAGAGAACCCTGGAGCTTGAACGATTCAGCGGATTTTTACCAAAACTGGTATGCGGAAAACGGATCTGCTAAAAAAATTTTACTTCACAAAAGTCCGCTAGGGGACGCTTGTTAGCGCAATACTGCAAAAGCAACCCATGAAATGACTAACACGCAAGACAAATCACATTTTTAATGTTTACTAACATTTATTGCATCGAAACATTTCAAATGAACGTTATGCGAGCAATAATTGCAGGCGTACTATGGAAAAAAAAGATTTTTCACATGCAGACAGAGTGTAAAGAAATGCAGCAGGTCAGCAGCTATTAATCGTGTACAGAATGATGCAATAAAGGTTGCTCGATGTGGTCACTATCATTCACTTGTAAAAGTTTATGGCCCTGTCAAATGTTCTGTGACGGCCCTTCGGTGTTGTTAGTTGCTCCAGACATTTGTTTTGCTGCAACTACAGAAACGACAGTGCGTTACATCTACCATTTTTGTGCAAAATGGTGCACACCCACCGTCTATCAAAGCTTTTTTGCTCCAGAATTTCACTGATGAGCGTTTTATCAGTCGTTCGTTTATTAGTCATTGGCACACGTTCGCCGGATCTCACTCCGTGCCATTTTAGTTGTGGGATCATTTAAAGAATTTGGTTTATTGTGGAAGTGTTGCTATGTTAGCAGAATCCAAGAATTCCATGACGCTGCATATGTAAAGCCTCACGGAGGATTAGTTGCGATGCGCTGTTGAACACATTCTGCATTGGCTTGAATTGTTACACGTAAATGACGGCGTCCACATTGAGGAACATCCATTACATCGTCCTGTACACGATTAACAGCTGCTTAAATGTCATATTTCTTTACGCACTATCAGTGTGTGCAAAATTGTTTTTTTTCCATTGTACGCCTTCAGCGCTGTCGTACTGTTATTGCTCGCACAACGTTCATTTAAAATGTTTCGATGCAATAAGTGTTACTAAATGTTAAAAATGTCATTCGTGTTGCGTGTTGGTCATTTCATAGGTTGTTTCTGATAGTATTGGCTAAAAAGCGCCCCTAAGGACGTTTTTGAAGAATTTTTTTTTGTTTTTTTGCAGATTCCTTTTCTGCATCCTCTGAATAGTCTATATACTAAATTTGGTGAAAATCCGCTGAACGGTTCAAGATCCAGGATGCTCTAAATAGGCCAAATTTAATTATAACCTCCCTGTGTATAATTACAATACACTGAGTTATTCTAATTCTCAGGTTATTTTATTATTTTTCGCATTACTTTTATGAAAAAAATGGAGTTCCGAGAAAATTTCCTGTTTTGGTTTCAATGGCGAAAAAATGGCTTACGGAATTTATATTTCTTCGTCAGTTCATACAGAATCAAAAATTTTCCATGACTGTATTCAGAAAATGCAAACCAATAATAGTGATTTTGTATGGTATCTGGTGAAGAAAACAGTTTTTTGCATTGAAAAATATTTGTTTATTTCTTTTCATTTTATTTTGGTTACCTATTTTATTATTACAAATAAATTTGACACCCACGTATTATTAGCTCAAACTAGAGCTATTTTTGTTTGGGAGAAAAAGAGACGCCGTCCTCATCCCAGATTCGAACCAGGGTCCCCGCGTTGAGCCCGCGGTGTCTTGACCTACTAGACGAATGAGAACAAGAACAAACGCATTTTTCTCCGTATATGAGGATGTAAGATATTATTACCCTTCACAGGGATAACACAATTGCCAAATAATGGTCAACACAGAAAAGCCACCGGGGCGAGTTTTTTGTGAGTTTTCGTGGGGGATTTTTTATTACTAATAAATTTGACACCCTTATTACTAATAAATTTTACTATTGACAAATTTAAAGTACACACAGAAAGTTTCTATTATTAGGTAAGGTATTCGAAAAATGGGATTGCTTATTGTGGTCCTAGATAAGGAATTTTCTAGCCCTGTCAAGTATTTTTATAAATTTGAGTATTTTATATATTTAATTATTTTATGCATATGGTTATTTTATATAATTTAATTAATTTTTTAATAATTAGTCATTAATCTTCCATAATATGATGAACTTTGGCTTTATTTGTGGCACATTTAATTTCAGTATGCAAGTTGTACTTCCTATAGAAGTGAATACTTACATATTTGCTGCCATGTATTGGAATATTTTTAAAACAGTATTTTTAACTGAATATTTTTTTTATTTTTAGTATTGTTTAAAATAAACGAAGTTTATATATTGGAAATCTTTTTGAATTGATTTCAGAAATGTTGATATAAAGGGCGTAATTTTTGTTCCATTTTTTATTTGAATTGAGTATTTGACCAACTATTGTGTAATGAACCATAATTTAAAAACAACAATAGGGAAACACGCAGGTATAAACCATTTCTTGCTCAAAAAATAAATTTTCGGTATCGCATTAGTTAAGTGAAGTACACATGCTGATTGGACGTTGAAAACTAGATTAACTAATCTTGTGGGAGAACAGATAGGATTGATTCATCAGTGCTGTTAGTTTGTGCTGTTTGATTGAATGATTTTAGAAGCAAAAGAAGTTCGTGTCCTTAGTTATAACTCTGATCGATTCAGCCCTTTTTGTGTATTAATATGGTGGAATCATTATCAAAGGATCTCTCTAATTTTCTGGAAAATAATAACTTTTGCAGACGAACACAAATTTCTGTGAAAAATTACATTTTTATGATTACTCTGAAACACAAACTATAAACTCAGGCATGTTCCTTTTCGTAAACTTATTTCCAGCATTCCAGTTTATTATATTTTATTTATTTTACCACAAATTTCTTCCCTGCTACTAGTATATTATTTCTGTTTTTCCAGTTATAGATGCTTCTTTATAAACTGTGTAAAAGCATTGAGCGGGTTCGGGGCCAGAGACAGAATTTATAGGCCTTTTAGGCCATTTAGTAGATTGGGCCCCTAACCAGGGTCGTGGTGAGAAATTCTTATACCTGAGGTAAAGATGAAAATAACGTCCCCTGTTATAGAAAAACTGATGGTACTAGTCCATCTCACGGTAACCTTGGCGACTTTTCAAAATTCTCTATCATCGCGAACGCTAACGGCTGTAACAAGCGTTCGGCACTTTTCCGAAGTTTAACCGAAAGGCACAGGGTAGGGGCCTTCAGCAGTTAAATGATTATTTTTTTTACTCAAAAACAAAACAACAACAACAACAAAAAAAACCCCATTTAATAGCACATTTCCTACCTTTCAATCGCAATCCATGTAATTATAAGCGCTTGACGAGTTAACGTGTTATGAGTAGCGTCAAAATAATTTTTAATACTCGCTGTTTTAAATTATATATACATTGTAAGGTATTATTACCTCCCACAGGGATAACACAATTGCCAAATATTGGTCAACACACAAAGCCACCGGGGCGAGATTTTTGTGAGTTTTTCGTGGGGGATTT
Source organism: Dysdera silvatica (assembly GCA_006491805.2). Taxonomy (NCBI): domain Eukaryota; kingdom Metazoa; phylum Arthropoda; class Arachnida; order Araneae; family Dysderidae; genus Dysdera; species Dysdera silvatica. The sequence goes on from QLNU02015360.1 coordinate 103,514,557, forward strand.
TTTTATTACAAATAAATTTGACACCCACGTATTAGTAGCTCAAACTAGAGCTATTTTTGTTTATGAGAAAAAGAGACGCCATCCTCATCTACTTTTTGTCAAATGAGAACGAAGACCTACTCCATGGAAAAAATACAAAATTCCTTTTGAAAAAGTTAGTTGTCGAAAATATACAAGGGTTGAACATTTCTATTGGCAAATGTTCCTCTTGTAGTCGAACAAAATTTAAGTTTGGAATAAATGTATCCCGTTTTTTCTTAATATATATTTAAACAATTATTCCAAACTGAAAAATGATATTTTATAGCAGGGCAAGGAAAAGAAAAGAAAAATCCCTGTGCTATCCTCGATTACCTCCTAGCATGTTACGTTTCATTTCCCCAGCCCGTTGTAAATAGTGCAGGAATTTGAATGACAGCAATAGTAACTGTTTCTAATGTAAAGGGCAGAGACATTCATTTAAAGGAAGAATACGAAACGAAAATGGTAAGAAATGTTATTTTAAGTGAGATAGAGATGCAAAAGTATTATACGGATAAATGTTGTAAAGTAATTTCAAAGAGTATGTTAAGTGAAATTGGAAAATAATTGTATAAATAATATAAGGAACAATTAATGGAAAGTATTCGAGGGAATTATTTGAATTGATAAAGGAAAAATTAGATGTAATACTGTTATTAATGCAGTTATAATGCACAAATTGTTATGGAATGCATGTCTTATTATTATGCGCTTATTATATTGAATAATTTGCTTGAGAAATGTTTTTGTGACAGTTTCAAAATTAGTTTAGAAAGTCGACGTGTGTAGTTAAGTAGGAAAAGAAATTATTTAATTTTCTACAAAATGTAATAGTAAATAATAATGCAAGTAAGGATTTTTTGGTGAAACAAACAAACAAAAAAAAGCTCATTATTTGGGACAGGACAATAAATGGTTTATATTTCAGATAGAGAAAGTAGTCTGTATATCATTATTGAAAGTGAGCATTTAAATTTGAATAATGTTTAAAAGCGCGTTAAGCTAGCTTAATTTTATTAATAGTAAATGCCGAAATTATGTTTTTAGATATATATTTTGCTGTCAAAGTGAAAACCCTATATAAATTTACAGTGATTATACATTCGCGTAAGCACGATATTTTAGCGGAGGTAAGGTCACTTCACGTGACGTCACGAAACCAATGGCCAAGCCCATAAGAGGAGTTGTCGCGGCAGCCCCGGCTGTACTGACGTTGTTTAGGTAGCGGGGGTGTAGGGGGACCCCCCCTCCACTAGGCTTTCACTGATTCAGGAAAAATACTGATTCGCAAAAATCCCCTTGCGTATGAAACAATGATGGCCGACGCCCAATGTCTATTCTGGCACCATCACAAGATACAAGCCAGGCTTTGCGTACGCTGCGATTTACATACAGGCGCGGTGCTTAGAATTCTCGTGCTCATTTTAAGAGTATAAGTTTTGGCGACAAAAGGAGCTTGGCGACCGAGATACATCTGGAGTTTTACCGATTTATGTAAGGATTGTACTTATTACTTGAATTAAAATAGTTAAATGTGAATTACATTAATATGAAAGTATATTTATTACCATTGATTACACAAATAATTTTTCTACGGGTGAAGGCACTGATGAAGAAAGCTTTAAATTAATAGATGCTGAAACTCACAAGGGAACTAGCCCGAGTGGGAGTCCTAACTGAGAATTAAGACATATTACAATTTATAGATTTTTGACCCCCAATTACGAATCCAAAGTCCTTTTTCAGTGAAATCCATATATTAATTTTTAATTAAAGAATAAAATTTTCAAAATTCTCACAGATTCAGGTGTTTGGCGAAATATGTGTAAGAATTGGCGATGCTTTTATTATCGTTTCAAAAATTGTTTGCTTTTTGATACATAAAGTTTTGAAACAAGATACATGCTTTTTGTGAAAGCAAGCAGAATTATCTTTTAAGATAAATTAAACTTCAAGTGCACTTTCTCTATTTATAAAAAATAATACCACAAAATTTAAAAATTTGTATAATGTGCATACGATGTGAAAATCGAAAGTAATGATTGAGACATGGGTTTGTTTCTCGGAGAATTAGTGAAAAAATTAAACAAACTAGTATAAAAATGGTATTTAACGAGAAAATATTCAAAACATAACATTTGGTTACAGTGAGTGCATTTTAGAAACGAGTGATTCTTACATAACGAAATATTACAATGAATATTATTAACTGCGAGGGAAAGGGTTTCTACATCATTAAATGTTTTAGGATCGTTATCTGAGTAACTGCAGTTATACCAGAAATATTGTAACATCGGGTGATACTGTTCAGATTGAAGTTGGTTATATATTATTAAAGAGTGCATTTTTAGTATTTCATTTCTATTTTTTATATCAATTTTCATATATCAGCAAGGGCGATTTAGTTTGTAACTTTTTTGACAAACATTTTATACTGTTTGAAAAAATATTCATCGAGTGGTTGAATAAGGAATGCTGTTTTAGAGGGTATTTGTAAGGTAAGGTAATGCAATCGCTAAGAAGATCTTCGTATATGCTTAGATCTGTGCACCCTGTCTAGGAATCTAACATGATACAAGAAGGTGGTCGCAAAATAAGAAGAATGTAATTATTCAGTCATTCTTTCATTTGTAGTTTGTCCATTTTTCCTGATTTTGAAGAAGCGATATATAAATTTGAAAGCCGAAATAACCTTTTCTACGGTCGAACCGAAATTTCCCTTCTTTTCTTTTAAGCATATTAGTAACTTGTCTTTTAACTCCCCACTCATTGACAACGTTGGCATAATTGTACATGAATGTGTTAATGAAAATTCTGATGGAATTGTCGAAATAGTTTGCTTTTCCCCCTTTAAAGACAATCTTTCATTTGCTATGAAATAATGAAATCCACTCTGATGGGATTTCAGTATTTGACCAAGATCAAGAGTTAATGTCTAATCTCTCAGTTTTAATATAAATTCTACATCAGTATTTTTAATTTCCTCAATATTATGGATATGTGCTGTGGTCAAGTATTTTGTGATTTTTCAAGGAACAATTCCAGCTGTCTTTGTAAAATTTTGGATGAAACGATAACTGCTTTTCAAATTTATTAAATTTAATTCTTTAGCTTTATTGAAAGTCCAGCGTTTTATATCCACGTCATGAACTGGCATATGACGATTTCTGGCATTCTTAAATTTTTGAAATATTGAAGCCCTAATTATTTCATATTTTCGATTATTAATAAAGTTTTTTGAATTTAAATATAAGACTAGGTTGTGTACTTTTAGGATAGCGAGTTTTGGTTTGAGCAAATTGTTTTTACAAGAAACATGATAATCAACTATTTTTTTCATATTTGTCAAAGTAAATTCGTTTACCAAAATATCATCGTTACTATAATCAGATTCATACGCATAATTACCATAATCGGTTCGATTTTCATTAAAGTCACGAAAATTCAAAGTAAAGTCTTCAGTCACATTATTAATAAAAAACAACTCTTCAATTATTGCAAACAACTGTTTATTTTTGCGTAATTCTGAAGCTGTAAATATTGAATGTTACATGTTTTATTTTTTTATTGATAAATTTAAGATAGATTGAATGATGTTCACGAAATTCATTTTTTTTAAATAGAAACTCAAACGGGAAATACGGATGGTTTTTATAATGTGATACTTCGCTAGAAAACGAACAACTAATAATTTCAGTCTGGCATTAAATAAACTTCTGATTACATCAATTAAAAGCGTGCCAGATGACAGCAATGAAATTTTTGCCAATACCTCGATTACCGTCATAATTGTGTCAATCACTTACTAAATAATTACTTACTAATAATCACTTACTAAATAAAACTTAATACTTAACTTCTATTACTCACTAATAATCACTTACTAAATAAAACTTAATACTTAATTATATTTACAATGACTTAGACAAACAGATGAAATTTGTGCCAATTTTGAAAATTTTATTCGTTAATTAAAAGTTAATATATAGGCTAGAGAAATGGGGGCCGGTGGGGACCAAGCCTCACAATAATTTAAAATAAATTGCAATTTTACATATTTTATAATCAGTGGCGAAGAAAAAGGATTTCAGGGGTCTCAACGCCCTCATTGTATAGCAAAATGCATTGTTCTATTTAACGCCAAATCACTTGATCTCTTATAAAGTAACTTGAGGAATTTTTGAATACTTATATATATATATATGGCCTGCAAAAGGGTTGCTGGTATCTAACTGGAAGGAGACCCACACGCTGAACGTATGTGACGATGTGTGGAACCGGCCAGGCCAGTAACCTAGTGTCCTACCCCGCCTTCAAGTGGTGCAGGCTGAGCTTTCTATTTATGTGGCAAATTAATATTTGCTACACGGATAGAAAGGCGGAAGGGGAGGGCTAATTCACCAACCCGTCTAGCCAGCGTGGTGAAATTATGGCTAATTCCTCCATTATGTTGACACACCAGAAACCATGGCCCCTAGTCTCCAGGTGCTGGAGTGCTCCTGATCAAGGCAGCGGTCAGTGTGGCATGAAAGCAGGGGGTGCTAAGAATCACTGGAATGGCCCAGGCTGCCGTTTGTTATTGACCTTGGCTACGTTTAATGGACGATCCCTTGCTTCTGAAGCAAAACTTCAGGAATTGGAAGAAGAACTTGACAAGATCAAATGGGACATTGTAGGACTCAGTGAAGTTAGAAGAAAAGGTGAAGAGTTGGTGGAACTTAAAAGTGGACATTTGTTTTATTATAGAGGAACGGAAACTGGAAGAACAAGTGGTGTTGGCTTCTTAATCAACAAAAGAATTAAAGACTACCTTCTTGAAGTCGAAAGCACGTCAGATCGAGCAGCGAGGCTCGTTGTTCAACTAACCCAGCGATACCAACTTCAAATAGTACAGGTATATGCACCAACATCAAGCCATACCGACGAAGAGGTTGAAGAATTTTATGAAGAAATCAAAGAGTTACACACCAAAGGGAAACAACATATCAAGCTCATCATGGGGGATTTCAATGCAAGAATTGGACAACAGGAACAAGGAGAGACATCGGTTGGTAAATACGGATATGGGGAAAGGAATGAACGTGGCGATCAACTCATCGAATTTGCAGAAGCTGAAAATCTTAGCATCATGAATTCATTTTTTAAGAAGAAACCGCAAAGAAAATGGACATGGAAACACCCAAATGGGGGAACTAGTGAAATTGACTATATCCTGGCAAACAAGAAATCAATTATTGAAGATTGCAGTGTACTGAACAGATTTAATACTGGAAGTGATCATCGAATGGTGAGATGTAAAGTGCACTTAAATACTAAATTAGAACGACAGAAGCTCATTAGGAAACAAGTAAGTAAGAGGGTGGATTTAAAGAAATTAAAAGAAAATACCGAGGCATTCAAGTTGGAATTAAAAAATCGCTTTTCTGCACTGGAAGGACTTATTGATGAAAGTGATATCTCAGAAGCAAATGAAAACATTGTTAAGACAATAGTTGAAACTGCTGGGGAAATTGGTGGTGTAACCTGTAAAAAGCACAATAGCAAATTATCTGAGAAGACGAAACAGCTCATGAAAAGGCGAAGAGATATGAAGGTGGACAATCAAAATACCAGTTCCAGGATTGAGTACATAGAACTTTGTAAAACTCTGCGCAAAAGCATGAAAGAAGACATAAGAAAATTCAACTGTGAGCTAGTAAGGAAAGCCATTGAAAATAACAAGAGCCTTAGGGTTGTTAAAGGAAGTTTATCTGTTGGGAAGAAACACATCATTGCATTAAAAGGAGAGGATGGCACCGTAACAAGAAATAGGGAAGAAATACTTAGAAGAGTTGAAGAATTCTACAAAAATCTATACGAAAGTAACAGTGGATTAAACGAAGACATTGAAATAGTCGAAGGAACAGCTCCTAAAATCTTAAAAGAAGAAGTTTCATTTGCAATAAAAAGTATGAAGAAAGGAAGAGCCCCTGGTGATGATGGTATTACATTAGATATCCTAAAAGAAGCTGGAGAATATGTAGAAGACATACTTGCAAAATTCTTTACCAAATGTCTTAACAGCGGTAACATACCAAACCAATGGGATTCTGCAACAGTAATTCTTTTGCATAAAAAAGGTGATAAAGAGGATTTGAAAAATTACCGACCAATTAGCTTGTTACCTGCTATTTATAAAATCTTCACAAAAGTGCTAACACATCGCCTGCAGAAAAAATTAGATGCAGCTCAACCAAGAGAACAAGCTGGATTTCGAAGTGGATTCAGTACAGTGGACCATATTCAAGTATTAAGAGAATTAATTGAAAGAACACATGAATATGAACTTCCATTGTGTGTGGCATTTATTGACTATGAGAAGGCCTTTGACTCTATTAAAACATCAGCAGTCATCAACTCTTTAAGATCAACAGACATTGAGGATGTGTACATTGACATGGTGAAACGTGTGTATAAAAATGCAAGTGCAAAATTTCGGTTACATAAAGATACCAAAACTATCAAAATTGGTAAAGGTGTGAGGCAGGGAGATACCATTTCTCCAAAACTTTTTACTTCAGCTTTACAGATGATTTTTCAGCAGATAAATTGGAATAACAAGGGAATAAAAATAAATGGTGAATATTTAAATCATTTGCGGTTTGCTGATGACATTGTTATTTTTTCAACGAACCCATCAGAACTCCAAGACATGGTACAGGAGCTCTCAACTAGAAGTAAAGAAGTTGGACTCAAGATGAACCTACAAAAAACTAAGATCATGTTCAATAATTTCGTAGAGGAAACAAAAATACAAGTTGACAACATTGAGCTAGAAATTGCTGATTCATATATTTACCTTGGCCAGCTGATTTCAATGGATGGCAACATTATGAAAGAACTCAACAGACGTATTAAACTTGGCTGGAGTGCATTTGGAAGAAACAGTTTTATCCTGAAGGGGAAATTGCCTTTGTGTCTAAAAAGAAAGGTCTTCAACCAGTGTGTATTGCCAGTCCTCTCTTATGGATCAGAGACATGGAGTCTAACAGTTGGAGCAATACGAAAGTTACAGACAACGCAAAGGAGCATGGAGAGGTGCATGCTTGGAATAACTAGGAGAGATCGAAAAAGAAACACTTGGGTGAGAGAGCAAACTAGAGTAGAGGACATCATTGTTAAAGTAAAAGGGCTGAAATGGCGATGGGCTGGGCATATTGCAAGAAGAACTGATCAACGATGGACAACAGAAATTCTGAACTGGATTCCAAGAGACCACCGAAGACCTAGAAAACGTCCTCAAACTAGATGGGTGGATGAAATAAGAAAACAGGTTGGGGTGACGTGGAAGCGAATTGCTCAGGATAGACTTGTGTGGAAAGCATTTGGAGAGACCTTCATCCAGCAGTGGATAGATAATGGTTGAATATGATGATGATGATGATATATATATATATATATATGATTGCCTCAGCTGGGTTTAGAAGCATGTCTGGGAAGTGGGGTACACACCTAGACGGGCAATTACGTCATAAAGGCCTACGGTTTGAAACCACTCACAGCGCTAGTTCTAAAACCGTCCAGCATGCACAAATATTTACAACCAGTGCGTGAAAAGCGCCAAATAAAACTCAAGTCAGCTGCTCATGTGCGTAGATGATTAAACATCGCATTTTGTGCTTCTATTACACTGGTTGTCAGTTTTTGTCCATGCTGGGCGGTTTTAGAACTGGCGTTATGAGTGGTTTGCATCCCTAGGTCCTATGAGAAATATTGCTCGTCTACGTGTATACTATCCCTCCTAGATGTTTGCAATCCTGGTGCAGAAACACCATATATATATATATATATATATATAAATATATATAAACCTATAAGTCTCCACCTGTACGTAGATGACATCAAGCTATACGCGCCAACCATCACCCAACTCCGACAACTCATCAGTATAACAGAGACATTCTCCAAGGACATAGGAATGGAATTCGGCCTCGATAAGTGCAAAATACAGAAGAATAGCAAAGAAGATTTACCAGGCATCGAACTCGAAGACGGGAGACTACTGAAGACCTTGGACGAGGGCGAAACCTACAAATACCTAGGGATAATGCAAAAACGGCAGCAGGAGCACAAGAAAGTCAAAGTCCAGCTCACGCAAGCATTCCAAGAAAGACTTAGAAGCATTGTGAAGACGAAACTGAGCGGGAAGAACACCACGCAAGCAATTAACGCATATGCGGTACCAGTGCTCACCTACTCCTTCGGGATCATCAAATGGTCCAACACTGAACTAGAACAACTCCAGCGGAAAATGAGAACCATCCAGAGAAGAGCCGGACAACTACACCCTGCAACGGCAATTGAACGGCAAACACTACCCCGGGAAGAAGGAGGACGCGGACAAGCGGACCTCAAAGACTTACATGACAAGCAGATCCAGAGCATGAGGCAATACTTCCAGTTGAAGAGTCCCCGATCGCCACTCATCCAAGCCATAATACAAGCAGATGCAAATTACACGCCACTAAACCTGTGTAGTACCGAAGAGCGTGTCCTCGAAACAGCCAACGAACAGAAACTGAGAACTTGGGCCGGAAAACCATTACATGGCAGGCACTACAATGACCTGCAACAACCACACGTTGACAAAAAGGCATCAAATTCTTGGCTGGCCAAAGGCACTCTCCAGCCAGAGACAGAAGGATTCATGCTAGCCATCCAAGACCAAGTGATCGCAACAAGGAACAATCAGAAATTCATCCAGAGAAAAGACATAGAAAGCGACAAATGCAGACACTGTCATGCGGCATCGGAGACAATCCAACACGTGATGGCAGGATGCAAGATCCTTGCGCAGTCAGACTACAAACATAGACACGATCAAGTAGCGAAAATAGTCCACCAGAAATTGGCAGCGAATGCTGGCTTTCTGACAGAAAAATGCCCGTACTACAAATATGAGCCAGAGACCGTGCATGAGAACGAAACACACAAGCTTTACTGGGATAGAGCAATCATAACAGACAAGACAGTCCCACATAACCGTCCTGACATAACCCTCGTCGATAAATCGAATAAGACCACGTACTTAATCGACATAGCAGTACCCAACACCAATAACATACAGACAACCTACACAACGAAAATCACCAAGTACCAAGATCTCAGACATGAAGTACGAGATATATGGGGTATGGAAAAGATCCTCATCATCCCGTTAGTCATCTCAGCAACAGGGATAGTACCAAAAACGCTTGCGACGAATTTGGAGATACTCAACATTGACCCAAACACCTACATTGAAATACAAAAAGCCACAATCCTAAACACGTGTCACATTGTCAGGAAGTTTCTAGACATGGCACATTAAGAAGTGATGTAAAAAGAGGCTTGGGAACATGGCGCTCTGCCCGTCCCAAAGCCTGTTTCCGCCAAGAATGGGCGAGGAAAATTTTTTATATATATATAATCCACCGCACCTCCGATACATTTTTGAAATCCTTATGTTATTATAAGCCCATTTGCAAATCATTGTTGGATCGGAAAATGGAATTTTATATTTTTTTGTTTTTTTAATTTTTTCGAGCGGACCATGTTTGTTGATTCAGCCAATCATGGGTTAGGGGAGGCCAACCTTCTTTTCAAGATTTCACGCCCATTTGACGAGACATTCGACATGTTCAGCCAAATTAGTATAAGATTTATTACGGCAGTATTTCGTTCCAAGAAAATAAGTTTAATTATTGGTTTTATGACTATTCAACACAGAATAGACTGAACGGAATGATTTCATATTTTTGCTAGAAACTGATTACGCAATAATAAATTAGACAGGGCTAATTGTAATAAAGGTGTAATTTGCAGCATTCTCCAAGAAAGTTCGCTGAACTCTTAAATGCAATTTTCGAAAGTAAACAAACTAGTTTGGCTGAAATTATTTCACGAAAACATTCACGTGCGGAATTCGAAATAAAAATGAATGCTTCTCTTATGCACAAACCGAATTGCAACTTGCAATGTGATTATAAAAATTAAAGTAAATTGTTTTCTGCTATGACTTTCAGAAATAAAACAAAAATAATATAGAACTTCAATTTAACGAATAGAGAAAAAAATAACTTTACAGCTACTTCAAAATCTAATACGTTTAAATTTAAAAAGTTAACGCTAGCTCTGTATTACTGGACGTATTCTAAACTTTTAGAATACATCCCGCGTTCGCTTTTTCACATTTTTCGACCAGCTTGTTATCCCGCCGCGTGTTGCCAAAAGGGTTGCAATTGGCGCTATTTTAACTACCTTTTAATATTTAATTTCTCGATTTCCATGGGAATATAGCTGCTAATTTTCATACATTAAGGATTTTAATGTGTCTACATTAAGCTCAATTAAATTCGTTAGATTCGGCATGTGAGCTCCGAGGGTGGGGGTTTACTTGTGAGTTTTCCTGACTTTCTCAGTCTGTAATGTAAATACGAGCCAATCTCCTAAAAATTCCTCCAATGAGGCAATCCTCTCTATCTCTCCAAGGGAGGCCGGCCGGTGCCTACACGCTTCTCCCCACTTCCCAAGTCCTGTAATAACTTGAGAAATTCAAGAAAAGTTGAATATTATATTCAAATTTAGCCTTCTTATAAAGACCGAAGTATAGGAGGGGGCAACATAGGGTGAAGTCCAGGCCCCCACCACAAGTAATTAATAGGCTACGTATTTTTGTACAATAAAAAGAGGAATATTGACTTTGTGCCAGTG
>QLNU02015360.1:103525408-103554171 GCA_006491805.2 Dysdera silvatica
AAAGTAAATACTCAAGAACTTGTAAAAGTTAAAAACTTTTAATGTTCAACGTCAATGGGACACGTGTTCTTGATGTCCAAGCGAGTTCAAATTTTGCACATATTATTTTTTAACGTGTTGAAACAAAGCTAGGGTGTTCTGCAATTTGCTTTCCCTTAAAAAATGTCGATATAAGTAAGGACCACCCTATTATAAATATATTTATATGTTTATCTATAATGTTAATAGCAATCTTAAATTAAACATAATATATACCCACTTAATCTAACCATCTCAATCTCTCTAAAATCTACAAAACATGGTCTGCAAAATCAAATCTGCAATGATTTTTCAGACTGTGTTTTGTGGATTTCAGAGAGAGTCAGATGGTTAAATTAAGTGTGAATATAGCATGTTAAACTTATTATTACTACTAATATTATAATAAATTAATTTTATGTAGGCTGCTGATAACGCCATATAAACTTTTTGATTTTGCTTGAATTGTTCTGCTAAGATGTTGCTAATAAATACAAATTATTCACAAATACCGATTACTCATATAACATATAATAATAGTAGTGATAAAAAAAGTAACAAGCATGCTAATTTGTTTCTTTAAATATTAATTTTACGCACTTTCATTACTATTTTGATCGTATTTAAAATGTAATAGAAATGGCAAAAAGAGCAAATACTGTAAAATACTAGATAATTAAATTGTCTGGAAATTTCTCACTAAATTATGTCGAGTGGTTTGCAAATCATCTTTCGTGTGCGCAAACTTTGAAAAGAAAACGCGTTCTGAAAAAATCTACTATAAATAGTATATATTTAAAAACGTTGATTTTTTAAAAGCTTTAACTCCTTCTTTCTCGCTCCCGTCAAAATTACGGAGTGAGGTTTCACCTCTATTCCCCGTGCCTTACGTATTTCCGGGCTGGAGTGTTCAAAAGTAACGCACCAAAAAGGTTAAAAATAATCCATTTCTTATACCCGGAAAATATACTTTTATTTTAGATTTCAAGCTAAAAAGAATTCCAAAAATTAAAAATGAATACATATATTTTTCGTACACTTAGTATTTTTTACTGTTTTCTTGAAAATTATGCGATCATTAAGGGGTTAAAAGGCCAAGGTCCTTTTGACTGTTTCTTTCATCGATGTTAACATTTAATGTTTCAAACAAACCATTTACAGACATTTATTTCTATTTCATTTCTTTATACACTGCCGCTCTTAAAATTAATTAATTTTATTAATGGTAATTACATTAGAGTCTCGTTAATCCGAATTTACTGTAAGCTTAAATCGTTTGATATTTGCGTGTCTTGGTGTGCCCGCATAAAAAAAAACAGACGACGGAAAATTTCCCTTTCCTTAATGGAAAATTTCAATTAGTTGGCAATATACACTGCGCCGTTTGTTAAAGTCTTGTCGTTTAGCTGCCGTTACCAAAAAACATCCAGCCCATTGAAAATATGTTCGGAATCACCGGATTTTTGTATTAGCTGGTTCGGATTAACGAAACTCTATACAGTCTATATACTATCTATTATAATAATTTAACCTTGAATAATATCAACCATGAATATCAGATAGAATCAGGTAGAAAGAAAATAAAACTATTAAAAATCCATCTCCAATTTTAACTCAGAGTATGCAGACAATCTTGGTACTTGAAACAGTTCAACACCAATACTAGTAGGTGTGTATATAAATTAATTATTTTACAATAATTTTCAACACTCATGTATACATAAGCTCACACTACAGCTTTGTCGTTTAAGAGAAAAAGAGACGCTTTCCCCATCCTGGATTCCAACCAGGGTCCCTCCGTTAAGCCCAGAATTGTCTTGACCGCTAGATGAGAAAAAGAGCGTTATTCCTGTCCTCGTTCGTCTAGCGGTCTAAGACACTCCGGGCTAACGGGGGGACCCTGGTTCGAATCCAGGATGGGGATTGAGTATCTTTTTCTCTTAAACGAAAAAGCTGTAGTTTAAGCATATTTATACGCGGGTGTCGAAAATTATTGAGCAAAAATAAGTTCCCCCAAGAAAACTCACAAAAACTCGCCCCGGAGGCTTTTTGTGTTGACAATTATTTGGCAATTGTGTAATCCCCGAGAAGGTTAAAAATATCTTACATAAATTAATTATGTTAACATGTTACAACTAAACGTAGTCAGTAGCATATATAACCTTCCAAAATCTTGCAGTTGAGGTAAGATTACTAACAAAAGTCATCACTACTACAAATATAAGATTTCAAAGGTAGTTTAAAAAATAACGTTCATATAAATGATCAGGAAAAGGCAATCACAGCGAATAATATACCATCCATAACCAACTAAAATACCCCTAAATTTTATCAGCCATAAGTATAACCATATAATTTATAAACAATGGCAAAAATGATATACCAACAACGTACATAACCTCAATTATAAAATCAAAGATTTCTGGCAAATTGAAAGACCAATATATTTTTTACCAACAACAAGTATAAAATAAAACACATTACTCAAAAAAACGAAAATACTCAACACAAATCCACTAAGTTAACTTGTAAAGTTAAAAAACAGAAACAGAAAAGTAATAAAAATTTTCCGTAAGATCCTAAAACCAAACAAAAAATAAAACTGCCGGAGGATACTTTTAAAAATTAAATTGACAAAATGGGGAGAACCTAATGTATGTTTCCTTACAGTACAGGGTCAAGAAAGAGTCCATAAAAGTTTTAAAACTTCATAAAAAGAGGGAAGATCATAACGTTGAAGTTCTGTTAACACGATAAATATTATCTCTCTTTTTTTTTTTTTTAAATAAAGAATCCAGTTTAAAACTCCCCAATAGGTAACTCTTCAGACACTCGAAAGACACTAAAAACGATCTATCGTATATTCAGTTTGTGTATTGCACTGGCAAGTATGTATATATCCTCCACTAAAAAATATTACACAACTTTGTTGATTATCCACACTCGTTAAGTGTAGTGCAGTATATCCAAGTAGATGGAACTCGCCTTATGTTGAATATCTTTCGGTTTCAACAATGTTGAAGCACTTAACTGAAAAAATCGGGACTTTAAATATCTCACGATAAGAAATCAACTGACGTCAAAACTAGAGACCGAGGAGGCGACGGGACCTTTCAGTGCCTACTGATAAGTCCGTCTTTAAATGGAATCGCGATGTGAGCTGGTGCTTCAAAATTGTTAAGCGAGTTTTTGCGAGGAAACGAAATATGACATCTATAGAGATATTCCTATTGAATATTTACTAGTGTAATATACAAATTTAACACAAAATAATCATTTTTATTGACTTTTGTATATCTAAAGCCCTACCTAGCGGTGAGTTTTGAACTACAAGTTTTTATTCTATCAAAAAAATTCCCTATCCGAACAGCACTTACTATGCAAATGTACTTCAGTGTGATGATTTTTCTTTTTTATGAATTTTTAAGAGTTTTACAAATTTTTGGTTGATCGTATGTCCTTCGCCGTGCCGGATTAAGGTATTTATGGGCCCTGTGTGCGGATCATTTTTCTTTTCAAATTTAGGAGTAATATAATTCTAAAAAAATATTGCTTGGTTTTTAATTTTTATTATTCCTGTGTGGTCGATCGGTCCGTCGGTCTGCATGCTGTCTGTCTGTCTCTCTGTCCTTCCTTCCTTCCTTCCTCCCTCCCTCCCTGCCTCTCAAAAACTACCATTCATGAAATTAGTTTTTATATATTTTTCCTTTTTTTTTTATCTTAATTCGTACTTCAGATAAAAATTTTAATAAAGTATTTCATAATTTTGCGAATAAATGGCCGAAAAATAGACTAGATATTAGATAATATTTGGTTCAAATGGGCAAGATATATGAAGCGTAATACGGAATACACCGAAACTTTGCAAAACTTACAATACAAAACTTTATCTAGGCTGAACCAAGTTTTACAGTTTGAATACATTGAATGTCATTAAAATATAATATTCAGTGATTCGCCTGATCACCAGTGGATAAAAACTATATAGCATGCAACTTGTAAAAACTGTAAGATTTAAAATTTTTGCAACAGATAAACATAATTAGAAATTGAAATTACAGATATTTATCAGATCTCTATAACTAAATTGTAATAGGTGATAGCATTAGGTACTTTTCATAACTCAATCCTCAATTATCAAAATTATAAAATATATTTTATCTAGTCCCATGCACAGGATTTTAAAATGGGAGGTTTGACGGAAAAAGGTGAATTTTATGGATGGAAAATTCTCCCTTATAAGGAATTTTATTGTACAGATAATAATATTCTTCAAATGGGGAATTTTACCCCAAAACCTCTGTCTTGTGAACGACCTTAATTTTGTCAGTAATATAATTCTAAATGTTATCCATTTACGTGTCACACATGAATTCTGATTTCTAATTTTACTTGACCTAAGAAAATTCTAGGCCTAATAATGAAAGGGAAAGGTCTAGCTAATATTTTTCTATTTCAATTCGACTTAAACGTGTAATACAATTCCACATAATTTCAAAAAACGTCTTTTGTTCCAAATTAATATATTATTGTCTGTTCTGATTGTTCAACAGAACTTGTGTTCTTTATTTTTCCATACATCAAGCGTCGTTGCGTCTGAAGAAAAGAAAATCTTTGGTGTAAAGCTTTTTCGCCTGTCTTCCAGTTGGGATCGCTAATTAAGATGGATGTTTCCCTGCCAACTGACAACACGAGCCTTTCTTAAACCTCCCACTTAGACACAAGTCCACAGCTTTGCTGGGAAGCTACTTATTTATGGGACCAATTTGCGTCTATGCACAAATCATAAGATCTCGCTTGCCTCCGCTGACCACAGGGCATTGTGAACCGCCTGAACATAAAACTGCTCTTCGCAAAATGACGCGCACATAAAAAATCTGAGCGTTCTATGGAAATAGAGTTGATAGAATAAAAGAAGCTGAGTAGGAGGACCCGATTTTGACTGGAAGAATAGTGATGGATACTCTGGGAAATTGAACGAAATAATGTAAGTAAAATGAAAAGAGGGGAGATTTTTATTTTGGCTTTTGGAGTAGTTTTCAAGATATTCTTGCGTAGCATTTCTTAAAATGGGCTATATTTAGTTGTTTATTGTAATACGAGTCCCATTTAGAGATATAAGGCACTTTCTTTCATGAATTACAGCATAGTTTACATGAAATAGAGATTTTATATCAGCGAAGCAATTTAAATATTCGTAGCTACGGTTTTCTTCCTCTCTAGAAGGTTTTTCATAACTTAGGAATATTCCTAACTGTCTAAAAATAGTCCTTTCGAGAGGAAGAAAATATACTTCAGAACAATTTCTATCAGAATAAAACCTAACTGAAGCAATTTAGGGATATGCACTATAGGCTATGGTTTTTATATAAGAAATATGAAGCTAAACTAAGGATGCAAAATGATTACAAATGAGATAATTAAATTTAAAAAATCAATACGTTAAATTTCGATTGCGAAATTTAAACCCTTTATTAGTAAACTGGATAGAATTCGGAATAAGAAACTAATCTATAATTATTAATTGAAATTATTCTGGAAAATATAAAGAACATCTTAAGTAAAGAGGATTTTATATGTGTATAACGAGTTAAGGTATGTGCTAAAGTAATATAAAACGGAGTTTATATAACAGTTGTGAGGAACAGATGAAATATTATATGGACAGACGATTTTCTTTAGCGGGAGTGCTGTTTATTCAACAAGAAGGTGCCTCACACATTAATTTGTGAGAAACACTTTACGATAGAAATCGAGTAGCATGAACTATTCCTAATTGGTGCACGCTGAATATTTTCTAACTATAGGAAGTATTTTATATCCGAATTATGTACAGAAACACATGAACAAGAGATCTATAATCACTTTTTTGGTCATCGTGGTAAGTACACATCACGGATTCTTCACGACCTTTTTATACATAAAAACAATGGACCGAAGACCTAAAGTGCTGAACTACCATCGATCAAAGCAGAACGGCTAAAGTAACAGGAAAGCTGATATGGTAAGTACCATCGGAATGGTCGAAGCCGCCTTTCGTCATTGACTTCCGTTACAGGCAGAAAACACTGCCTTTTAAAGCGAGGCCTCAGGAATTAGAAGAATTGGAGATCACTCAGGTAATGTACTAAAGGACTAAGTAGATTTAGAAAGACAGTGCCATAGATAAAAGAGCCAGCATTAATAATAATATAAACAAAATTAATTATTTTTGTTATAAATAATTTAATTGTCAATAATATAATAAAATGTAATTATTAACGTGAATCATTGTGCAAAATCTAAGTTAGAAAATAACGCAGTTAAATTTTTAAATTTATAAATGGTTGACAATTGTTTCAGTGGAAAAAGTAAGATGTCTGCCATTCTCAAAACCCGATATCGTTGTAAATGGATTTACAATGGCATCGAGTTTTGAAAATGGCGAACATTTTTCTTTTTCCGCCAATTTTTATAATAAGATTAACTACAACGAATATTTTTTATAGGAAAAACAATTGTTTTCGAATTACTTCATTTACAGTGCTGGAAAAAATTATAAGTTCAATGTTTTTCTGTCATGAGCGGGATAGTAAAATATTTACATGATTCAAATATGCAAAGATTTGTTTGATGGTGACTTACAAAGTATTCTGAACATCCACAAGATTTTATGATTACGTCATATAAATTTATTTAAAAAATATTATAAATGCCTCGTTCAAAATTATAAGTTTATAAAGTTTTTTTTATGAAAATTTTTCTCTAAGGAAAATTTTTTTCTGATGAAAAGTTTTAAACTGTATGCAAATTATTTTCACTAGTGATGTGACGCCATTTACTGATAAAAATCGGTACGTAATTGAAATTTTGAGCTAATCGTAAAAATGCCAAGAGCTAAGCAACTTCTTGAATACGAAATTCAACAAATTAGCAAATTACATGGCAGCGATATGTCTCAAAGGAAAATTTCTGGGGCGATTGGAGGCTCTGAGTGTGCCGTTTCGAATGATCTTAGAAAGGGAATTGAAGGAGCAGAGAAAAAAAAGTTCGGGTCTGAAACCATGTCTTTCATTAGAAAGCAAACGCAAAATTAACAAGCTTGCAACAATAACGAAATTATCATCCACAAAAATAAAGGACAACCTAAATGTCTTGTGTTCAAGAAGGATAATTTCCAGAGTTTTTTAGAATTCTCCGGATATTATATACATAAAAGTACGTGAAAACCACCACTAATTTCAAAACATAAAAATGATCGTATGATTTTCACCAGAAAGACGATAAGTTGGGCTTATGAATGGTATTTAGTCATATTTTCGGATGAAAAAAATCCAATTTGAATCGGACGGATATCTCTAGTCTGTACTGGCATGATTTAAGATTCGAACGTAAAATGCAAATAACCTGACAAATGGGAGATGGTTCGGTCATGGTTTGGGCAGAAATTTCTGCTCAAGGAAAAGCTGATATTGTATTCTGAACATATGAATTATATCTCAAAAATATGGCACGGTACTTGAAAATCAATTAATGTTTATGGTGAAATTTTAGATGGTGAAAATTACAAATTTCAGCGGAACAATGCATCTGTCTACCGCTCAGTGTATATGTTACCGGCGAAGTGTGAAATCCAGGCATTGCATAGAACGCCGAGGCATTCTCTAGAATAAACGATATAATGGCGACACACTGCACTAAACAATGAAAGCAAACAAAACACAAATTTTTATGGTGCAGTCATTTTAAAATCCTTATGAAATAACGTCGCTAATGGCTATTTCGATAACGTAAAACAGCTATCATCGTCAGAGCGGCTTTTGTTTATGTCCATGATGTTGGTCAGTGTTGCCATCACTTAGGCTGGAAACTTGTTGGGTCGAGGAGTTAAGCGTATTTGTGGAGTCGTCTTCAGCCGTGCGATACAAAAGATTTTTCCAAGTGAGTGAGATAGAGTCACTAAGAAGATGATCATTAACTAAAAATTTTATGTTTGATAGAATGTGAAATGCCTCAAAGAAACTGAGATCAAGTGTTGAGTTGACTTTTTTAATAATATGTGCATTGGAGAATAGAAACTGATGTCCGAATTCCCATGAGTGTTTTGCCAGAGCCGATTTATGAAATTCTTGCTTTCTCAAAGCCTCATTTTCTTTTAATCTATGGCGCAGTGCTCTTCGCGTTTTGCCAATATAAATTTGGCCACAAATTTTGCAAAAAAAAAAATCCACAAGACGCTGGTTTTGCAAACCAGTGTCTACCGAAAACTTAATTCCGTTAGCCTTCTTCCTCACGCTCTATCGGCTCATCCACGAAGCCAGAAAATGAGCTCGTTTTATTGGTTGGTGTCTCGTGCCATCAAATTCTCTTCTACAAGTGACGCATTGACTAAGAAAATCAGCTACATTCGACAAATTGCCTCATACCGTGGCTACAATCCAACAATTATTGATCATATTTTTAAAGAACTCACTAAACCTAAACCGGCCTCTTCTCTCTCCAGTGATTCTTCAGCTCCTACGAACATTGTCTGCATTCCTTATGTTCCGAAAATTTCTACTAGGATCGCTGCTGTCCTGCACAAATTCAACTTTCGCGTTACCTTCACTCCGATCAACAAAATAGGCTTTTCTCATCTTAAGGATAACATCCCGGATTCTGACAGCTGCGGCATATATTCCATTCCGTGCCAGTGTGGCCAAATTTATATCGGTCAAACACGGAGAGCACTGCGCCTCAGACTAAATGAACACGAAGCTTATGTCAGAAAGCAAGAATTTCATAAATCGGCTCTGGCAAAACACTCATAGGAATTCGGACATCAGTTTCTATTCTCCAATGCACATATTATTAAAAAAGTCAACTCAACACTTGATCTCAGTTTCTTTGAGGCATTTCACATTCTAGCAAACATCAATGTTGCAGTTAATGATCAACTCCTTAGTAACTCTATATCATCCACTTGGAAAAACCTTTTGGGTCTCACGGCTGAAGACGTCTCCACAAATACGCTTTACTCCTCCGCCCAATCAAGTTTCCAACCGACGTGATGGCAACACCGACCAACAGCACGGACATAAACAGAAGCCGCCATTCGCTCTGACGACGATAGCTGTTTAATGCTATCGAAATAGCTATTAGTGACGTCATTTTTATAACGATTTTAAAATAACTGCACCATAAAAATTTGTATTTTGTTTGTTTTTATTATTCTATAGAATGTCTGGACAATTTTAAGCAAAGTACGATATTTTATTTCAGTATTTTACATACTTTGCCTAGCATGGGCGCCCGCAGTGGGGTGCAAGGGGGTGCACTAGCACCCCCTTGGCTTCTGGAGAAAGGGGAAAAAGGACTGAATCCACAAGAAAAAAAAAGTCCTGTACTGTTTACTTACACCGTTTTTCATGTACATTTTAGTCAATTATTTCCTTTTTACAAAATAAACAGAATACAGCACACAAGAATACATTTACAATAGGCGAAAACAACTTATATTTAAGGTGAACAAACACGCTCTTAAGTAACTGCGCACTCAGCCAACATCGATCGAACAACCCAACGAATGCAGGAAGACTGGAGCTAGCGTTGCCAACCTGTGGGAAATTTTGTTAAAATTATAACAGTGTGGGAAAAAAGGGAAAAATAACAGAAAGTACCAAACTGCGGGAAATTCCAGTGTCTGCGATACGACAGAAAAAATTTCCCACACTGTTTTTTAAATAAATGCATGCACACGTATAATTAGGAAATCTCCTAAAGAAGTAGTAAACTACTCTAAATTTAACTCAGTTTATCTTGCTTCATTTTTTAAGCGATGTTTAACCACTAACGAAGTGGTGGTGGTGGTGTACGCAGAAAAAGTAATTTTGTATTAAAAATGGTTTATTTGGCTGTATTAAACTTTTCTTTGAATAGTTGTGCGTCACTACATAATAATCTCACCCTTTGGTCACAATGTCGTCAACTTCGTTCCTGCTTATCGCAATGTTTTTAAAGCTGTAAAAACAATCTTTTCTCCGCAAAATAGCCGACAGGAGAGAGTATTTTTTAAAATCAACTTATTTTTCCATGTCCACTAATGCAAGCTTATCCCATTCAACAGGTCGCTTTGAATATGGTAGCAGTAATTCGCCCGTTATTCCAATCAAAAACTTTCATTTAAAGCTACACAAAAAGGTAGATTTGTATTGGGCATAATTGGAGCAGCAATTTTTTAAATGAATATATATCTTTTTAATTTTCTCACTTAACTAAATACACGTATATTGAAGTGGCCGTTGTTAAATGGGGTTACGTTGCAAAATCAATATTTTTTGGGGAAAACCCCTCTACATTTAAAGAATATTTTATTTTACATTTATTAGTCGAAATATACAGCTGTAGGAATTGTACGCTATAATTTTCGTACCGTTTTGCATCGAAAGATGCGTGTAGGCATCTAAATATGAGAACACATAATAGCTAATTTTTTCATTAAAAAAAAAAAAAAAAGAGGGAAATTACAAGCTGGTGTGGGAAATTTTTGCCTTCCTTTGAGGGAAATTTTCTTCGGAGAGGTTGGCAACACTAGACTGGAATCACAACCATCGTTCTGCCCGTACAAAAGCTGCCCGATTTACCGACGTCTAACAGCGCCATGTGTTGAACGTTCTATTGACCGAGTGCAACATCATTATTCAATTGGAATTTTGCTGGATGCACCCCCTTGCATATGATCCTGTGGGCGCCGATGTTGCCTAGACATTCTATAGAATGCCTAAGCCTTTTTAGGCGAAGCATGGAATGTCTATTTTATTTTGATATTTTATGCTTAATGACATTTCTAACGTCACATGGCAAGGCACGTGACTCCCGACGCTCGCCTTGGACGTCACATGTCAAGGCATGTGATTTCTGACGCTTATTAATGTGAAACATATTACTTATTATTACCCATTATTACTAATACTTATCATTATTGCCCATTATTGCCATTACTTATTATTGTGCCTATTATTACTACTACTTATTATTACCTATTATTTCTATTGCTTATTATTATTACTATTATATGTTATTATTAATATTGCTTATCGTTATTACTATTACTTATTTTTTATTACTTATTGTTATTAATGTAAAATACTAAAATAAAATAGGCAGTTCATATTTTGTCTAAAATCGTCTACTCATTCTATTGAATGCCTATAATTTATTAGTAAATAAATAATAGCAATTAAAAATTATAGTAGTAATAAAAAATACTCAATAATAAGAAGAAATAGCAATGATAATAATAAGTGATAATGAAATGTAATAGAGTGATAAAATATAATAATTAATAGTAATAATAGGTAATAATAATAGTAATAATAATAATAAGCACTAGCGGATCCAAGGGTCATGGGGCGATTGCCTCCCCTTGAGATGGGATTATATGATGGAAAATGAAATGAAAAGTACCGGACACTTGGCTAAAAATAGGAATCGGAAACAAATCGCCTCCCTTAAAAGATTTCTATATCCGCCCTTGACAATAAGTAATAGTAAGTAATACTAATTTTTACATAGATAAGTGTCAGAAATCACGTGTATTGTCACGTGACGTCTGAGGCGAGCATTGTAAATCACGTGCATTGCCACGTGACATTAGAAAAGTCAATCGTAAAATATTAAAATAAAATAGATATTTCATACTTCATACAAATAATATAAAAAACACAAATTTGCGCAGTTAAATTTTAATTGATTGATAGCCGTTTCAATAGCACATAGGCAATATTCTTTAGAATGAATACAATTAATTTGTTGGCTAACGATGTCAGCAAACATTAACATCGTGTGGCACGAAAATTCGTTGAAAATGGAAACTATAAAAAAAATTAAAATAGAAAATTAAGAATTGGAGATTTCTCTGGTTACAGAGTAAGAAAAAGTAAAGTAAATAAGTCTATGGAAAACGTCAATGTAATAGTATAACAATTAAGAAACGGTGGTACATCAAATATACGTAGTTAAAGAAAAAGCTTAAATGAAAGAGAAATTAATGAGCAATTACTTTTATTTTAAATATAGCTTTTGTTTCAATTTTTAACCCTTTTACTTTACCTTTTCCTCACTGTTATGCTATTATATTGGCGTTTTCTGTAGATTGACTTACTTTATTTTGTTTCTTACTCTGCGACTAGAGAAGCCTCCAATTCTTAATTTTCTATTTTAATTTTTTTTATAGTTTCCATTTTCAACGAATTTTCGTGCCACACGATGTTAATGTTTGCTGACATCGTTAGCCAACAAATTAATTGTATTCATTCTAAAGAATATTGCCTATGTGCTATTGAAACGGCTGTCAATGTATAAAAATTTAACTGCATAAATTTGTGTTTTTTATATTATTTACATGGTTTCGCGCAGTGTATCACTATTTAACTTAATTTCCTACTTTGCCTGAAAAGTCTAGGCATTCTATACACTGCCTACATTTCATACTTTGCCGGTAACATATACAAAAGGTTGACTTAAAGAAAAGAATGTTGATGTAATTGCATGGCCTTCACATTCACTAGATATTAACTCCATATAAAATTTATGTGGCGTACGTGCACGAGAAATATATAAAGATGGGAGGAAATTTTATACGACAGACGAACTCAAATTAGTAATCACAGAAGAATGGGAGCGCAGTCCATGTAAGACTCTTTTAAACTTAGTTGAATCCATGCCAAATCTTACATTTGAAGTAATAAAGAACCATGGAGGTTCTACAAAATATTAAAATTATTTATTTTGTTTTTTTTATAAAAATGAGTGTGAACATATAATTCTGTCTATATCAATAATGAGTTTTTCTTGTGTAAGTTTGCAGCAATTCGCTGAAAATATTTGTGATATTGTGAGCAATACTGTCGAACATATTACAGTAATTACTGGTTCTTTATATTTGAAGGACACATTTTTTTCTTTAAGTTTTTAACAAATTTCAGGTGAATTTATAATTTTGTCCAGCAGTGTACTGTGTGTTACATTTATATATAATTGAAGCATGTATAAATGAAACCGAGGCAAATTTTTTCACAATGATTAATCTTGATTTATATCTAAAATATATATTTTATGATAAGAGTGTTCATCAGCAGAATTTGAAATGGATATTGCAAGATAATAAAAACTATAACACTTTCAGGCAAAATTTTTTTGTATGAAACGAGTCAAATCAACACTTATTATTATATATTTTAATAAAGATTCATGATTCTTTTCTTATCTCTTTTCTGACAAATTTAAAGTCTTCAATAATTGTATTTTTTGAGAGATTTAATGGCTAGTGATAGCACTATACTCATTAAAATGCACTATTTATCATCCTATTTTAGCAACTAAAATATTTTTTTCTTCTTTTCTAATTTAGCCCTCCATATTTTCATTTCAAGATTTGTCTCATTTTGACTTTATTTTCCAAAACTGTTTATTGTTTTTTATGTACTTTGAAGAAACAAGGACATTGAATTCTCGGAAAGCAATGAAAATAAGTAAGAAAACATAATTAATCTGTCTTTTCGTAAATATCGACATTTCAATTTTTAATCGCGTTCTTGGAAAGTGCCATGTTCTACAAGAGTAATTTCGTGGCCTTTAGACGATCTGTAGAATTGTCAGCTATTCTGCATGTTTCACAATTTAATTACAAAATCCTAGATACGCTATATAACAACAAATAATTGCATGGCACCACCTTTACATAAAAGGGGTCTACGGATCGTAATAAATTATTTTTTCTACGTATAAACAGTTCGATCATTTTTGTGCAATTAATAATACATCAATATCACGACTTTTTAGATAATTTAATAATTACTTTCCTCAAAATTTAAAAAATATCAACATATTAGCGAAACACTCCAATGGAAGACTAATTGCACAAAATTTATTTGATGCTGTTATATTGATAAAAGATGATAAAACTCCGGGTATTGACAAAACTAGAGATATTGATAAAAGTGGATATCGATAAAACTGGATATTGATAAAGCTCTGAATATTGATAAAATAATAGATATTAATAAAACTTCATATATTGATAAAACTAAATATTCACAAAACTCTGGTTATTAATAAAACTCTAGATGCTGACGAAACTCTGAATATTCACAAGTAAAAGGGCTGAAATGGCGATGGGCTGGGCATATTGCAAGAAGAACTGATCAACGATGGACAACAGAAATTCTGAACTGGATTCCAAGAGACCACCGAAGACCTAGAAAACGTCCTCAAACTAGATGGGTGGATGAAATAAGAAAACAGGTTGGGGTGACGTGGAAGCGAATTGCTCAGGATAGACTTGTGTGGAAAGCATTTGGAGAGACCTTCATCCAGCAGTGGATAGATAATGGTTGAATATGATGATGATGATGATATAAAGAACATATGTATATGTGATTAACATGTCAAATGACAAGCATTTTAAAATTGCAATGTTTGTAGTTTGATGCCTAAAAAAAAACAAAATAGTTCATTTAGAAAAGGATTGGGTGCTGAAGGTGACTTCTGATTCGTGTACACAGCCAAATTTACTATAAATCTAGCTAAGTTCAATGAGCTCAAAGCAGCAGTGGTAATCACTAGACCACTAGGATTTTTTAGTGATGTGCTTTGGAGAAAACGCCATTTAATTATGAAGAACCTCGATTTTGTCTAGGCTATATGGAGTCAATTATACTGCTTAGCAAAGAAATTTATCTTTACAAGAAAGCACATTTTTGGATTAAATGTCTTCGTTGTGGATGATCCTTTTGTAAAAGTGCTTCGAAAGAAGTATTTTAGGCATTACGGAAAACACACACTTCATGGGATATTTCATTTGTATTTTATCATTAATCACAATTGTTTACGGTGCAAACCCAAAAAAGTTTCTTTATCCCAAAGCATGCTATTTTATTTCTAGCTTAAACATTATCTCCATATATGCTCAGCTCTCTATATATGCTATATATGTCAGAAAAAAAGTTTAACAAAGGATTGCTTGTGCGCACCAGAGCGTTAGTAATAGGGCTTCTTTCTACATTTTAAATTATTCATAACTTCGTAATAACGTAGTTTTCCATGTTTCATATTTTCATGAATTACTTTTCGCAGAAATAATCATACAAAAACTTTTTTTTTGAAAATATGTATCCGATCTCCCAGTTCATTTTTATTCATTTATTCACTGCTGAAAAAAGTAATTTTAAAACCTGTCCTTTAAAATCCATAGGTTTATATCCAACTATTATTCCTTCAGATAAATATGAAGTTTCACGGCGGGTTAGGTTGATTAAATAAAGTAAGATTATAATTGAGAAGCAGAGGAAATTTTCAATTAAATGTTCAGTGGGTATCAATGAATATTTAACGCGCTATTGTTTTTGACCTATCGGTCGGTCAGTCAGTCAGTCGGTCTGTCTGTTTGTCTGTCGACAATAAAAAGGGTTGAGGTAAAATTTTTCCGTAGATACAATAATCAAAGCTATTGTTAACGTTGAAAATCGGAATCGGAGATGTGGGAAATTGGAGTGTTAAGGAATTGGGGTGTTGGAAATTAGAGTGTTGAGAATGGAGAATTTGTGAATTGTAGAGTTGGAAATTGGGGAGTTAGCAATCGGCGAGTGGAGAATTGGAGAATAAAGAATCGGAGAGTGGAAAATTGGAGCTGGTGAGTTAAAATTTTGAAGTAAACTACAACTCATCATATTCCAACACGCCAACTTTCAATTTTCAATTCGCTAAAAGTTTTATAGCTGATTCTTACTTTCTCTCTGAACATTGATGAGTAAACATGTCAGTAAACATCAGTAGTAGAGCGGTGAACCCCGAAGGAAGAAGAGGTGCCTTTTATCTCTCTCTATCTCGGCCGACCTGAACCCGTTTTCGAGCACAAGTATGCCCGGGACACCCGCCGCAATCGGTATTGAGCGTCGTTTTTCGCATTTAGAGGAAAAGCTCATGGTCCTAGGTAGAATAAGGGAAAAACTCGAAGTCATAACGTCTTTAGAAGGAAAACTGAAAAGGCTTGATGATTTGATGCACAGTTTGGAGAGTTTGAAAGTTCTTGCGGAAGAAATAAAGAAAAAGAAAATTGTTCTAAAAGAAGAGAACACTGCTTTGAAGATCAAAAACGCCAATCTGGACGACAAAATTGAAAAGATTGACGCTTATGTAAAGCGCAACAACCTGGAAATCAGAAACGTTCCGGAGGAAAAAGTGAAAAACACAGAGAAATGCCTAAAACTCGCCGAGGTCTTGAAAATTCCGCTAGATTACTCTGACATTGAAGGGTGTCACCGTGTGTCATAAAGGAAGAATGATATAAGATCCATTGTTGTTAGATTCACAAACAGGAAAAAAAGACCTCCTCATAAACAAAACCAAGGTGCAAGGGAAAGCGAAGAGATTAAATTCTACCGATTTGGGTATTTCTACAAGTGCGCCTGAGCGATCAACTAACCCGCAAACGAAATCAGGTCCTCGGAGCTTCCCTACAAGCTAAGCGACAATTTCAGTGGAAATTTGTGTGGAACCGCAACGAAGAAGTTCTAGCAAAGAAAGATATTAGTCTTCTAGTCTTGCACGTCAGAGGTCTCGAGGACATCAAATACTTCGATCCTGAATACTAAAAGCTAAGTCGCCCTCTTTTTTCGTTAACTTTCAAACACTGTTACTACTTTCGCAGTATAATACTTACCACATATTTATTTTATGCCTTTCGATCAAATTGAAATAACCAATAACGTTCTCGCAAGTAGTGTAAACTGTGAATATTTCGACATTTTGGGTTCGTTTTTGAGAAAAATTTCTATCTATCCCCAACTACACCTTAGAAATTGTCCCCAGAAAAAATAACGCCCATGGTGGAGTTGGTCTATACATTCGTAATTCATTAGCATATCCTATTCGTAAGGATATTTCTCTTAATGAGCGTGAATTTTGTTTATTGTGCTCTTGGCGCCTATAAATAAGCAAAAACACGTCGTTGGAGTAGTATACCGCTCTCCAAGTAAAAACGCTGAAAGCTTTATTTACTCTCTTAATACTTCTCTATATAAGAATCATCAGAGCAACGCTAATGTAATTTTATGCGGAGATACAAATATTGACTTACTTAGCAATAGTAATCATAGTAAATTTTATTTAGATATTATTAGCTCATATGGTTTAATACCTCTTATTATTAGGCCAACAAGAGTTACCGCTTCTTCATGGACAACTATAGACCATATTTTATATAATGGCATGACCAATGATTTAATAAGTGGAATCGTAAACAGCGATGTCTCAGACCATCTCCCAGTATTTTTAACTCTACCCACAAATTGTTTACAATAAAAAAATGCACCTTCTTATAAAATAAATTACGATTATGACAAAATCAAAGCTCCCTTAACAAACGATTCATGGTTGCAGCTGCTTTAAATGGTCAACGCTCCCAATGAAGCTTACAGTTTTTTTATACACAACGTACTACTATACGTTAAAATCCGCGGAAAGTAAAAATAAGCAAAAACCTAAGCATGTCACTCCGCACAATCCTTGGATTTCAACTGCCATTTTAAAATCCATTGGTAAAAAAAATAAACTTTTACTCAAACTAAGAACAATCCTCCGAATTTGGGGCTCAAAAACAAGTTTAAAAAAATATAGAAATATAGTTATAAACGTTATTAGGAAAGCTAAAAAAATTTACTTTGAAAATCGATTTCTGCTATCAAATGATAATACACAACTTATTTGGAGAACAGTAAACACTGCTATAAATAAACCGAAAAAACTACAACTATTCCTATAGCAATACTGTATCTACGGAGCACACACGTGACATGGATAGTGCTAACACACTGAATGATTTCTTCGTCTCAGTCGGTAATGATGTGAACTCGGTTACATCCGATATTTCTTCTGTTGTCACTAGTAATACAAATAATTTGCTTAACTCTTTTTACTTATATCCAGTTACAAATAGCAAAGTTTCTGGATATATATAAACGCTTTAGGAAATAAAAAATCTCCAGGATATACAATATTCATCCAAGAATTGTAAAAAAATATTGAGTTCTTTGCTGTAACTTTAACACATCTGATTAACCTTTCTTTTCAGCATGGTGTTTTCCCGGATAAACTAAAAATAGCTAAAGTTATTCCACTATTTAAAAAGGGCGACAAAACCCTTCCAGCAAATTAACGGCCGATTTAGTTACATCCAGTTTTTAGTAAAATTTACGAAAAATCCATCTATATAAAGCTTTCGAAATACATAGAGAGAAACAACCTTTACGATAAAAAGCAATATGGCTTCCGAAATGGACTTTCAACCCAATCTGCAATAATGGAGCTTGTTGAGAAAATAAAAATTTCTAATGACTCAAACATGTATACATATGGAGTTTTCGTGGATTTAATCAAGCTTTTAATAATGTAAATCATGAAATTCTTATAAATAAATTAAGTAGAATGGGTATAAGAGGCATACCATTGAACCTCCTATGTAATTATTTAAATAACAGACTGCAATATGTTTCTCTTGGTGATGTGCCATCCCACCAGAACCAATTGTTAATTGCATCCCACAGGGATGACTGTCAGAGCCCCTATTAATTTTAGTATTTATTAATGACCTACCGGATTGTATTAGATTCTGCGACACCATTATGTACGCTGACGACACAACTCTAATCAACTCAGGTAAAAACATTGATAGCATAGTAAGCGAAATAAATACAGATTTAAAAATTTGAAAATTTGACTAAAAAAACAAATTATCTCTTAATATTTCTAAATCTGTTTTCCGTGCAAGACAAAAATCTTTTCTCGAGCCCGCTCCTCTTCTCTTCCAAGATAAACCTTTTGATATCAAAGACTGTATTAGCTACTTAGGCGTTACAATCGATGCACATCTCACATGGGCCTCACACATTTCTACCCTTTCAAGAGAGCTACACTCTCTCGTTTACATTTTTGCAAAAGTAAGGTATTTCACTCCACTACATATAACGTATTATGCACTATTCTATTGAAAACTTGCAGATGCCATTGAAGCATTTGGAACAGCTAATACCACAACTCTCTCCGCACTTGTTAAAGTACAAAAAAAATCATTCTCATAATGACCTTTACAAGCTGTTCTACCCATACGGGACCACTCTTCAAGCTCTGTAACCTTCTTCCAATTCAACAAATTATTACATTAAAGACAGCTCTACTTATGCACAAAATAGTTCATAACAATTTTAACGTTTCAGGAACTTTTCTAGCCCCGACCATACCTACTCCACTAGGTTACGGCTTAATTCGTCATTAACCATTCCGCCAGCCTGCACAAATTTCATGAAATCTAACTTATACTTTTTTTTTTTTACAAAAATTTGGAATTCTCCAAGTCCTCAAATTAGACATTTATCCTATCAACAGTGTTCGTTCACGCAGCTTCTTGAAGAAATCTGTGTGACATGTGCCCTATGTAATCAGGATTAAACAGCCGTCGCACACTCCCACCCAACCCCCTTTCTTGCTTGCTGTTTACTGGTGTTGCGTAATTTACTTTTTCTTCCCCTCTCCTCAGTACGTTTTACTCTTTAAAAATAATTTGAATTCTATTTTATTACACTGTGTAATTTTTAGATTTAAATTTTTAATATTAATTTTCTGTAGTATATTTTGCTAATATAAATATAATTTTTAGTAATTCAATAATAGAATTTGTTTAAATATAGTTTTTTCATGTTTAACCTTTGAATTAGGTTAGTCTTATTATTATTTTCTTTTTTTTTCTTCTTTTTACTTTCTCTCTAATAGTTATTTTTACTTAGATAATGAATGTTTTTGCATATAATTGATTTCAGGGACTAATTTTACATACAAATTCACTATTGTTACTTGTTAATTTAAAATTTTGCTTGTATATAATTTTTATTGGTAAATGGGGTGGATAAAAAATAAAAATTTATATACTTAATGTAAATATACAAAAGAATTTTTTTATTCTTTTATTGCAATTTCAAATTTCTCTCTAACAGAGTTATTTACATGTTAAAATACTTGTTTTCCGTTTTTATTGAATGAGCCTGTTTCACGGTTTGCAATGTACCCCTCACACACACACACATACTATTAATTACCGTATTTTACTTGCTCAAATTACGTTAACCTTTGAGTGACGGCAAGTGCGAGGAGTGAATGCGGCTTCCGCACGGCTAAAATTCATTGAGTGCTTTTCCCCTTTTGTGCTTTTTTTCTCGAGTCAACGTCGCAACGTGGATTCATTTGCAAATTTTAACAAAATGGTTGCTGATAGCTCTGGCTTTCAATGGCTCTTTATTTCTTGAAATTTACTCTATTCTTTTTGCCGATTCGGAATCCCCCACCCTCCCACACGCACAAATATAGGGCGCGGATTTTGGAGGGGTGGGTCTTTGTAAATTGTACCGACAGTGGAAAAGCAGTGTTCATCGTTGTGGTGAGTTGGACCCTATCCATCAATCACAAGGGGGTTAAACACATTTTTGATGAACAGAAAGCTATGACTATTGTCTATAAAACCCAGCCTTAAAGATTGTGGGGAAACCTAAACATCTCTGTCCTCGGGCCCCTATTTTCCAACTATAAAAGAAGGACCTATGTTCAATAATACCCTCCAGAATCCGTTTTCACTGTCAGTGTATTTTTTTGTTTAACTACTAATTTCGCTGTCGTGTTATTTTTTTATATTTTAAGAGAAAGTTTAACAGAGGGAGTAGTATATAGACGGAACCGAGTTGTCATAATTACAATCAGCGGTGACTGGGGAGGAAACAAAAAGAACCGAATTGCCTATAAGCAACTATTTAACACAAAGAAACCTAGCAGAGCTTCCAAGAATTTCCCCGTATTTCCCTACGAACAGTCTGAACGAATACAATACGTCTCCTTATATAGATAAAGTGTTTATATTGTATGTCGTCTTTCAACCTTCGTAACCCCTACAAACATTGAATATCTTTTCCTTTTATCAAGTCATTGTCACTTCAATGTATATAAACAATGTTCTCTAATATCTATGCTGGTATAAAAATAGTGACACAAATCTTTCAAACACCAGATGAACTCACAAAAAGGTATTTGGGCTATTTAGGTTTTTTTATCCGCAAAATAATTGCTTTTATTTCTGAAACACTTATCAATTAAACATATTCCAAAACGTGCGTCATAAAGAATCGATGGCATTTGCGTTTTTTCCCTAAAGAAAACTTGTGATAGCTGCTGGATGGAATCTCTACGTCTCCTATTCCTCCTTAAGCTATTCTGTATTTTGAATCTAAGTCCTATTATGTTTTTAATCTATAATCTCTTCTACAATTGTATAATTTTATATAAATAACTCTTAATAGTACAACTAACTTGTTAATTAACGTTTGTTTAATTAACAATTAACAAAAATTCAAATTACACATGCAGTCTCTCAGATATCCTTCTGGCTAGCATTTTGATAAACAGATAATTTCACAAATTTTATCCAGGTGTGTATCGCAATTTTCTCAAATGAGGCCCATGAAAAGCTCTAAATAACACTAATACTTCTTGCTCATTAATTCGTAAAAACGACGCTCAGTCTGTTCTTAAGTTATTACAATGGTTTTCACGTCCTTCTGCCAAAGATATACAAAACCTGAACTTTGTAAAACAACCATAATTCAGAATAATAAATATCTACACTTTTCTGGGTTTTTTTTTTGGTCAACATCACCGCATTTCTGGAGGAGAATCCCGTAACAAGCTTCGGCTTTATATTCTCTTCCATTTCTAACCTCAAAACTTAAAATAATTTAATATAGATCTTCTCTTACATTTCTATAATTTTTATACTGCTCAAGTTATGTATCACAAAATGTATATCGGGTTGAATAATTTATTATTATTATTACATGTGTGAACAACGCCAATAAACAACAACATCTCACGCAGCACTCACTGATTTATCTTTCTATTAATGACAGACAGAGGGAAAGAAACAATAACAGATTCAACATTAATTGAAACTCTCTAAATTTAAATGTCCAAACTAGTCGATTTTTTTTGGATTTCTCGTTTAATTTACTGTCCCACTTGAATGCAAATTTAAATGGCGTTGGGGTCAGTTGTACATAAATCAAATGAATATGCAAATTATTACCATAATTGTTATGTTAAACACTATGTTTGCAATTTTGCAAGAAGATTAAGATCAGCTAAACTTTTGGAGGTACATCATGGATATACGAAGAATGTGTCGAAAATTTCCCAAAACTTACAAAAATGTTGAGATTTTAATATGCATACGGAAGTGCACATATTTTTATTACCAAATTTAGCATCAATGCCTTTTATGTTCAGCAATACATGTTTATGGGAATTTAAAATATTACAAATTTTACTACTCTATGCAAGTGATTTTCAACTTCAAATTACGTGCTACAAATTCCCTCATATACTAGCAGTTATTTTTAAGAGAAGAAAATTTTTTTATAATTAATAAACACGTCGTTTATCAAAAAAATCCCATGATATATTCCATAAGCTTCAAAGACGTTTACCTCTAGATGTTTTTTTATCTCTGAGTTCGTTTTGAACTCTTGGCGCAGTATAGCCCAGATGCTCTTGCGCCATAAAAAAGCCAAACAAACAAACATTTCGACTTCTCGAAGTTTTCACAGCACACGGGCTAAAACTCGTTACTATACTTTATAAGAAACCTACTTTATTGACTTTTCGCATATGATTTAAATTTGCAAGAAATTATATAAATCACTGTATTCATGTTTCGTTAACATACAAAGATTTATTTTAGTATTTAAATGGAACATATATTAAATAGTTATTTTTTATTTTCTTAATGCTTGAGACATGTGCCAATTATTTCATTTTTCAATCCAGGTGCACAAACTTTATATTAATTATTTAATGTACCTTTGATAAAATAATAGTATTGACTACACGAAATTACCTGAGAAGGTAGGTGCAATATATGGAGCCTTAAATGCGCGATTTACGTTAAATATGAGCCTAAATCAATTTATTGGTGTTCTGTACTAGTAGCATTCACACAAATTTCAAAGTAATAAATTTATATTTACAATTTTCAGAACGCACACTGTTGTCTTTAGGCTCTTTTGATATGGAAGGTTGTTTAGTAGTACGTACCCATTGCAAGTAAAATCCAAATGGATCTCAAGTTATACCACGCAGAGTTAAAGAGTTAAACAAAATTTCCATAGTGCGGAATATTTTTGGTTTAAAATGGACGCTTACTTCATATGTATGGTATTTTCTTTAGACCTACCACTGTATATGTAAAGTAACATGTATTCATATGTGGAAAGTAAAGATATATTATTGTTAATATTATATGACAAACACGCACACATATCCTATACTTTAATACAGGATATCTTTATTTTTCTCAAAGAAGAAACGGACCAGGTTGTTGTTTTAGGGAATCATACGTGAGAACACAATCACTTAAATAGAATGCACTTTAGAAAATTGTCTTTCGGTATCAATAGCATATCGAGGCAATTTCCCATGACATTCAGAGTTCATATTGCTTTTCATCCGATATAACTTTTCTGATCACAATCTCTCTCTCTCTCGAGATTAATTGATTTTGCAAAGAGGAGTTTTCTAAAGTAATGTGTACGTTATAGTCAAGCAAGTTTAACTTACCAGACTGACTGGCACTTCCTTATAGGGCTTTCTGTATGCGATAGCCACTACTTGTTGTTCAAAGTCGTGATCATTGGAAAGCTGGCTAATTAATTATTTTCGAAGAATTCTGGGATAATTCAAAATTTTTGAATCAGGCTTCGAGTGGCCCACTTCTATTTCGGCCTTTAAGTAATCAAATAGAAAGGGTTAAGTATGTTATTGAAATACAATTTTCTGTGTGCAATTTTGATGTCCTCAAAAATAATGATGTTTCTAAAATTTTTGATCAAATTTTGATTAATGTTTTAATGTGCACAGTTATAATATAACATCTTGCAAATATATTTTTTCGCTAGACAAAACTGTGACAATCACAGAGCGAAGCCCCCTTATCCTCGCTTCTTATTCCTCATGTACAAATGGTAACAGAACATATCTAAGTAATACAACTAATAAATAATTAGAAACATACCAATTTAACGCAGCTATCAACCTCGATTTTTTCAATTTTATCAAACTCGTGTTTTTTTCTCCCTCCTATTGATAATGACAAAAAAAAATTAAATTATAGACATCAACTCATAAAATTCCTGTTAAAACCATATCGAAAATTCATAAATAAAATTTTAAAAACTTCTCATCCTCAATATCAATTCTTGATCTCAATCTGAATTAAAACTACAAACGTCAATTCAGTCTTCACCCTACCCTTTTTCACAGTTTTCTGAAATGAGGCCACGAATCAACATAAAATTAAAGTTTCATTTTTCTCCAAATTTACAAATATGCAGCACAAATATCAAAGCAAAAAGTCTGTAAAACCCTATCTATGCAATATTTTATCCATTTGGAGGAGATCCATGTAACAAGTTATCATTCTGTGCTCTCTTCCATTTTTAACTTAATCACCAATTAACATCTTAAACCCAAAATTTAAGAATATATATTTATATATATATCATCATCATCATATTCAACCATTATCTATCCACTGCTGGATGAAGGTCTCTCCAAATGCTTTCCACACAAGTCTATCCTGGGCAATTCGTTTCCACGTCACCCCAACCTCTTTTCTTATTTCATCCACCCATCTAGTTTGAGGACGTTTTCTAGGTCTTCGGTGGTCTCTTGGAATCCAGTTCAGAATTTCCGTTGTCCATCGTTGATCAGTTCTTCTTGCAATATGCCCAGCCCATCGCCATTTCAGCCCTTTTACTTTAACAATGATGTCCTCTACTCTAGTTTGCTCTCTCACCCAAGTGTTCCTTTTTCGATCTCTCCTAGTTATTCCAAGCATGCACCTCTCCATCTGTAAAGCAGAAGTAAAAAGTTTTGGAGAAATGGTATCTCCCTGCCTCACCCCTTTGCCAAGTTTGATAGTTTTGGTATCTTTATGTAACCGAAATTTTGCACTTGCATTTTTATACACACGTTTCACCATGTCAATGTACACATCCTCAATGTCTGTTGATCTTAAAGAGTTGATGACTGCTGATGTTTTAATAGAGTCAAAGGCCTTCTCATAGTCAATAAATGCAACACACAATGGAAGTTCATATTCATGTGTTCTTTCAATTAATTCTCTTAATACTTGAATATGGTCCACTGTACTGAATCCACTTCGAAATCCAGCTTGTTCTCTTGGTTGAGCTGCATCTAATTTTTTCTGGCATGCGGTGTTAGCACTTTTGTGAAGATTTTTTATAAATAGCAGGTAACAAGCTGATTAGCAGGTAATTTTTCAAATCCTCTTTATCACCTTTTTTATGCAAAAGAATTACTGTTGCAGAATCCCATTGGTTTGGTATGTTACCGCTGTTAAGACATTTGGTAAAGAATTTTGCAAGTATGTCTTCTACATATTCTCCAGCTTCTTTTAGGATATCTAATGTAATACCATCATCACCAGGGGCTCTTCCTTTCTTCATATTTTTTATTGCAAATGAAACTTCTTCTTTTAAGATTTTAGGAGCTGTTCCTTCGACTATTTCAATGTCTTCGTTTAATCCACTGTTACTTTCATATAGTTTTTTGTAGAATTCTTCAACTCTTCTAAGTATTTCTTCCCTATTTCTTGTTACGGTGCCATCCTCTCCTTTTAATGCAATGATGTGTTTCTTCCCAATAGACAAACTCCCTTTAACAACCCTAAGGCTCTTGTTATTTTCAATGGCCTTCCTTACTAACTCACAGTTGAATTTTCTTATGTCTTCTTTCATGCTTTTGCGCAGAGTTTTACAAAGTTCTATGTACTCAATCCTGGAACTGGTATTTCGATTGTCCACCTTCATATCTCTTCGCCTTTTCATGAGCTGTTTCGTCTTCTCAGATAATTTGCTATTGTGCTTTTTACAGGTTACACCACCAATTTCCCCAGCAGTTTCAACTATTGTCTTAACAATGTTTTCATTTGCTTCTGAGATATCACTTTCATCAATAAGTCCTTCCAGTGCAGAAAAGCGATTTTTTAATTCCAACTTGAATGCCTCGGTATTTTCTTTTAATTTCTTTAAATCCACCCTCTTACATACTTGTTTCCTAATGAGCTTCTGTCGTTCTAATTTAGTATTTAAGTGCACTTTACATCTCACCATTCGATGATCACTT
The DNA here is from genome assembly GCA_006491805.2 of Dysdera silvatica. NCBI lineage: Eukaryota > Metazoa > Arthropoda > Arachnida > Araneae > Dysderidae > Dysdera > Dysdera silvatica. The sequence goes on from QLNU02015360.1 coordinate 103,551,680, forward strand.
CCAGTATTAAATCTGTTCAGTACACTGCAATCTTCAATAATTGATTTCTTGTTTGCCAGGATATAGTCAATTTCACTAGTTCCCCCATTTGGGTGTTTCCATGTCCATTTTCTTTGCGGTTTCTTCTTAAAAAATGAATTCATGATGCTAAGGTTTTCAGCTTCTGCAAATTCGATGAGTTGATCGCCACGTTCATTCCTTTCCCCATATCCGTATTTACCAACCGATGTCTCTCCTTGTTCCTGTTGTCCAATTCTTGCATTGAAATCCCCCATGATGAGCTTGATATGTTGTTTCCCTTTGGTGTGTAACTCTTTGATTTCTTCATAAAATTCTTCAACCTCTTCGTCGGTATGGCTTGATGTTGGTGCATATACCTGTACTATTTGAAGTTGGTATCGCTGGGTTAGTTGAACAACAAGCCTCGCTGCTCGATCTGATGTACTTTCAACTTCCAGAAGGTATATATATATATATTTTTTTTTTATATATATCAATATATGGAGTTCTACCTCTGTAACTTCTTATTGTAAGCCTGTAACCCCCCTCCCTTGTAAACTTCCTGCATGCGCCTACACTAAGGTCTGAATCTGACTAAAGCAGAGGCGTAGCTAGGGGGAAGTTTTGGGGGGTTGTAACCCCCATCGCAATGAAATTTTGTATATTTAACATAGGAATATATGAGTTGTAGCTCTGTAACCCCTCCCATTAAGCCTATAACCCTCCCCTTATGAACTTTCTGCCTACGCCACTGGACTAGAGTAATAAAATTTCGTAGATGTCAGTTTCTCTGCAATTTTCCATCACAATATATACTCAGATATGTCTACTTTGATTCGGTTGTCTGAGTTCTGTAATAAGTCATGTGACAAAGATGGAATTGATGAATCCTTATTCCTCAACAGGATGTTATGATAAACTTCGGTTGAAACAATCGACCTTTAAAATGATTACCCGACACCGAATTTTGACAGTTTATTTTTAAAAGTTTCTTTAAATTGAAAGATTCCGAAGGGAGGGATCTCTTCGGTATATTAAAGGTTTGGAAGAGAATTACCCAAGACTTAAACTTCGAAAGGGTTTATTAAAATTAAAACTTTAAAAAGATTAATCACACACAAAAAAAAGTTGGAACTTTGAAAACCTGTGATTAAAACGGTTTTTTAAACTTGAAATGTCTAAACAAATTTAAACGGACGATCTTCAAGATGGAATCTTTAAAAGAGTGAAATTCTAAGAACATTCTTCAAAACTGAAAATAAAACGCGTCTCCTAAAAATCGAGATTTGAAAAATCTTTCTAAGAAATAAAATTGCAAAACCCGAATTATGTTTTAAATAAAGGTCAGTTTCTGCGATGCTACAGCAGTAACGATCGGAGTCCGTGTAATCGAGCAATTACGATTATTTGGAGTCTGCTCGGAGTAATCGTAATCAAATGATTATATTAATGATTAATTGAGTGATAATATAATATAATCATTCGATTATATTATATAATCATTCTATTAATAAATATATTCGATTGTAATGATTACATTTTCGCGTAATCACATCTGTAACTGTAATCGAATGTTTTGAAGTAGCTGTAATCTGCAATATAATCATAATCACACTTTTAAATTTCATTTAATAGTAATCATTTTTTGAAATTCTTAGGTAGTCGTAATCATAATCGCTATGATTATAATCGTAATCGAACTGATTATTTTTAAGTTCGTGCAAGTAATCATGATAATAATCTGTAATCGTATTCATGTTTTTTATGTGCATTCATAATCGTGGTCTTAATCGAAAACCGAAAATTGACTGCAATCGTAATCGAAGTCATAATTTGAAATTTGATACTTAGGTAATTGTAATCGTAATCATATTCCTACTATGTTTGGTAATCGTTTAAATCGATTGTAATCGTTGCCAAGTCTGGTAATGAGTTCGCTTAGCGTGACGTTAACTCGCCTTCAACTCACAACGGTGCCAAAATAGAAGGCTTACCAGCAAACTGTTCACTGTAGTCAGTGGGTAGGTTCCCTAGCTCTTAACGCCTTCGGATTCATCAAAGAACTATAAGTCCCGGTGCAGCAAAACCTTCGCTGTTCTTGCGTCGTAAAATAAACATAGGTTCAAGACCCATAAAATAAATAACAACAATGTTTCAAAATTGAGCAAAACGCCTAATTCGTTTCAAAATTCGTTTAGATAAGGTTCTGACAATACGTATGAAGATGTTACATGATAACGCACATAATAATGATAAATTATTTTTTATATATAAGATCTTATTACCCTTCAAAAATAAGAAAATTTTCCTGTCTTTAATACGTGATGATGTACGAAGGCGTGCGTGGGATATAAATGAAAAATATGTATAGATATATATGTGTGGTATGTATAGATATATGTGAAGTATAAGTATAAATATATGTGTGATATATATATATATATATATATATATATATATATATATATATATATATATATATATATATGTGA
>QLNU02015360.1:103565816-103593129 GCA_006491805.2 Dysdera silvatica
ATTCCCTGCCATTGTCAGACTGTAATATAGATGGCGCTCCAAGCAACGAGAATATGTCCACTAGGTTGGAGGCTACTTCTTCAGCTCTTTTTGACGTTAGAGACTTGAGAATCACAAATTTTGTGAGATGATCTTGGTACACCATAATAAATTTGTATTCTCTATCTGGCTGAGACTGAAAATCAATAAAATCTACCTTTCAACGGGAATTAAATTCAAAAAAAAAATCATAGGTTTAACAGCAGTGGTGCCCTTTTTAATACCTTTTTGTTTTTTATGGCAGGGCTAACGAAGGTGGATGTACAGTTCAATATCATGACGTGTAACGTTTTTGTATTTGGTTGAAAGTTCTTTCAACATTCTATCCCATCCTCCGTGTCCAATAGCCAAATGAGTTTCATGAAGTACGTGAAATAACTCAGTGTCCGTGACGTAATACTGTATTGTACTGACGTCTTCTTTAACAGGATAAATGAGTTTACTTTTGTTTTCCACAATCATCACATCATAGCGATTCAGCAACCAATAGTCCCTGGGTTCCTTCTTAGTAGTCAATTTGTTTGGCTTTTTTTTTACATCATTTATTAACTTCTGGTAAGTAGTTTCGGTTAGGAACAAACTATTTTTTGCAGCATTAACTCGAAGCTTAGGCAGTTCATCTTCGAATCGTCGTTGCATGTCTATAGACCATGACTCCTTCTCCAACACTACAGCTTGCTCCTCCATTTTCATGCAGCACAGTAAAAAACTAATTTTTTGTTGAACAAATTTAAGTAAAATTGCGTATTTTGACACTCCAGAACAAACCGCGAAGTGCAACTGACAAATTCTGAGCCTGAGGCGCGCGTTAAAAGTCACGTGCCTTGCCACGTGATATTCGAAATGAATCGGAGATGTATTTAATACTTTGCCGGTTTCTCATTTGGCATTCTATAGAATGCCTAGGAAATTTGTTAAATATGAATCTTTTCATACATTGCCGGCTAGTTTTAGGAATTATATACAATGCCTAGGCATTCTATAGAATGTCGGATTTCAAACTTTGCCGGTAACATATATATTTTTGACGAAAATTAATTTTTAAATATTATTAAAGAGAATTAAAATTATTGATGTTAATGCAGATGTCTCTCTTTTTTTCTTACATAAATGTATTAAATTTTACTAATTTTATGTATTTGGCGAGATTTTATAGTTGGAGATAAATTATTTATTCCTGGTCATTTGTAAATCTTTATATGTAGACAAAAATATTCGGAAATAGAAAGAAAGCAAGTCTATTTATTTGTCAAAATCAGCAAATTGTCAAGTCTTCTTCTGCCGTAATGTCTATAGATATCCTTCTAGACATACTTTCCACGCCATGACTTGGTTCGTCATTGATCTGATTTTCTTGCTGTACGCCCTATTTACGGTTTATCATACTTTTTCTATATCAAAGATCTGTGAACTCCTGTCTACTATTTCACTAAGGCTTTGTCTCTTCGACCTTTTTTCGTTATTTGGGATGTCATTTCTCTACATTCTCTTTGTTATGGTCTTTCTGTACTTACTCTTTATTTCTTTGTTAACCCCCTATCTTTTTGATCCGAACGAAAGGATGGATAAACAGGACTGAGTAAATTGTAAATCAAAATAATCATGCTAAACTCGAATATTTCGTACAAAACGGTTATGTCATATTTACTTTTTTAGGAAAAGTAATGTTTCTTAATATAATTTTGTTCTGAAAAGTATTTTTCATTGGGTTTAAAAAAAAGCATCATAGTAGTTAAGTAATCATTAGATTAAGTTCTTGAAAATATCAAGTTTGGCATTTATAGTATAACTTCTGTATATAGATGTTTAGGTGAAACCCGTAATGTAAGGTACTTGTTCATGCGTAGACAAACAGTTTCAATATATCGAAATATTTAAGGCACCTTCGACTTCTATATACAGGGTGTTTCAGAATAACGTTTGGAAAATTTGAGGGTTTGGAAAAGACGTTAAATAAACAATATTGGTGGAACTCGCACGGTTCGCAAAGCAACCAGTTTGTCTGTATAGAGAATTTATGTTTTACGTCCATCTTCGTCGCGGCGTACGCAATTATAAGAATTTAATTCAATTTTCGATACAGATTTTAAGTCATTGGCCTAATAATATAGTAGAGATAAAAATATGCGAAATTCCATTTCCTAATCGTGATCTGTATTGCCCTGAAGTGAGATAAAGCATGAAAATTGCTTTTTTTTATCACACTGCACACACTTCGGAATTCGTAAGCATGTGCAATCGGTAAAGGACAAAAATGAAAATTGTTTGTCCACCAATTTTTTTCCTAAAATGCGCTACAGTCATTTAATTGCTTCCATCCACTGCGCACTAGGTAGCAAGAATTGGCTTCGAAGAGCTATTTGGCGACTTTCTAAGTGGAGAAAGTCCATTTTTATTAAGCAATTTTAAAAAGTCGCCAAATGGCGCTTCGTAGCCAATTCTTTATTCCTTGTGCGCAGTGTTTGGAAGCAATTAAATGACTGCAGCGCGCATTTTAGGAAAAAAAACCGTTATTTTAGGTAGAGAAAAAAATCGAGAAAAAATCGTTTAGGACAAAAAATTTTCATTTTCATCATAGAAGATAAAATACTGTCGCTCATCCCATTCAAATTCTGGATAAGATATGTGGATGATACTTTCACTCTAATTTCTAGCAATATGAATCCTTCACAGATCATCAACCTCCTAAACACCATTGATCTTAACATCCAATTTACTTTCGAAGAAGAAAAGGACTGTACACTGCCTTTCCTCGACGTTTTAGTTCATAGAACACCTACTAGCGTCCAAATCAGTGTCTACCGAAAACTTAATTCCGTTAGCCTTCTTCCTCACGCTCTATCGGCTCATCCACAAAGCCAGAAAATGAGCTCGTTTTATTGGTTGGTGTTTCATGTCATCAAATTCTCTTCTACAAGTGACGCATTGACTAAGAAAATCAGCTACATTCGAAAAATTGCCTCATACCGTGGCTACAATCCAACAATTATTGATCATATTTTTAAAGAACTCACTAAACCTAAACCGGCCTCTTCTCTCTCCAGTGATTCTTCAGCTCCTAGGGACATTGTCTGCATTCCTTATGTTCCGAAAATTTCTACTAGGATCGCTGCTGTCCTGCACAAATTCAACTTTCGCGTTACCTTCACTCCGATCAACAAAATAGGCTTTTCTCATCTTAAGGATAACATCCCGGATTCTGACAGCTGCGGCATATATTCCATTCCGTGCCAGTGTGGCCAAATTTATATCGGTCAAACACGAATAGCACTGCGCCTCAGACTAAATGAACACGAAGCTTATGTCAGAAAGCAAGAATTTCATAAATCGGCTCTGGCAAAACATTCATGGGAATTCGAACACAAGTTCTTATTCTCTAATGCACATATTATTAAAAAAGTCAACTCAACACTTGATCTCAGTTTCTTTGAGGCATTTCACATTCTAGCAAACATCAATGTTGCAGTTAATGATCAACTCCTTAGTAACTCTATATCATCCACTTGGAAAAACCTTTTGGGTCTCACGGCTGAAGACGTCTCCACAAATACGCTTTACTCCTCCGCCCAATCAAGTTTCCAACCGACGTGATGGCAACACCGACCAACAGCACGGACATAAACAGAAGCCGCCATTCGCTCTGACGACGGTAGCTGGTTAACGCTATCGAAATAGCTATCAGCAGTATTATCGTGTTAATGATTTTATCTAACTGCACCATAAAAATTGTTTTGCATTTATTTCTATTGATTAGTGCAGTGTGTCGCTATTAAACTATTCACTATAACGTTGTTCTGATTCACAGTTTAAGATTAGTGGTGTCGTTTTGGATTAAATTTTAATTTTCTTTTTTATGATTTTGGTGAGCTCACGTAGCCTTCAGACAGTATATATTCGAACAAACGAGTTGAAACAAGGCCTTTCTTCTTTTCATATATAATTTTTTGCGAGTAGTTATTGGGACCATTAGCACATGGGAAAGCGCAATAAAATCCGATTTAATGTCTGTATAAATTCTTCTTTTGAAAGAGCTTCCTTTAACCCTTCAGACCAGTGAAAAATGCGAAGATTCAATTGCGCGTGATTGTTAATTATAATTTTGTGTATAAATTGCAAAAAGTCCATACGAGGATTACTGGATTTTCTATATATTTATGATTTATAATGGAACCTTTTTTTGGTTCAGGTTAGCCAGGAAAAAAAATTGCTAGGGACTCAGGATTGGATTCGAAATGGCGACCTCCAGCACCATGACCACAGTGCCACTGAGTAGTCATGCGGAGCTCTTTCTTGTATGTATAAGTTAATCGAAAAGATTTCCAAAGAAAATTTATGTTAATTGGTTAATATAAGAGGTTGGCATACTAGGAAAAATGTCTCCCATGATTACAGTTATTATCCCAGTGGCAATATTACTAGGACGGTTATCCAGGGGTTTCTGGTTCAAAGTCTATTCCTGAGTGTGTTTTAATTTCTTTCCTGATTAATGTGAGACAAAAAACAACTTTGTTGTTATAAAAGTCTTCATTGTTTTAGATTGAAAAATTAATATAAACCATAAAACAAGTGGAATTAAAACTTTATCAGAACGATTGTTCAAATCAATTAAACATTAAGTTAACTAAAGTCTATTTGATTAGGAAGAAAGCTGTCAAAATTAATATACGATAATTTCCATAAAATGTTTGTGAAATAATTAGAGATAATTAATAATAATATTAATAATCATAGATAATAAACATTAAGTGAGTTTAGTTTTAAACAATTTACTGAATATGCTCAATTCAAGGTATTATTTATTCCTCAAACAATATTAATTTTAAATTAATAAATATATGTTAACCTTTTCCATTTTTGTCATTATCCCCACCGTGTTCCTTTCACAGAACTATGAAACAATTCTTAACAGTAAATTTATTACGTACTTCGCATTTTTCCCATTACATCGTTCCCATGCATAATTGCAGTTAATTGCATTTTAATTGCAATTTAAGAAAAGTATTTTAGATAAGCACACAGTAGTGATTATAGGATTTTGAAGTTTTTTCCTATTCCCACTATTATCTGTTAATTATATTTAACATATTGGTGTCTGCAAAGCCAGAGCCAGCATTTTATTTCGGGAGGTAAAATTTTTTGCAAAATAACTTCAAATAAATTTTATCGTAAAGAAGAAATATAAATACCATACACAAAAATAAACGAGAAAATACCAATTTCTTCCGTCAGACATCAGTGTAAATTTTTGCTTGTAGCTTTACCGTCAAAATTCAAATTTTTTTATGTCCTCTTTTAAAGATAATGGTTTATATATAGTTCTTTCTTTGAAGTATTCTCAAATTTGAGGTATGCAAAACGAGATCTTGAGGACAAAATTTTGATAATTAATCAGGGTTTAAGTTCCTTTTCTTTCCTTGTTACAAGTTTGATTATTAAACACATATACGCATTTTTAGGCCCTATTACAGATTTAGTTTCGGGGGGATAGGTCCCGAAGTTCCCCCCCTGGGTACAGGTGCCTGGCATTATTCACTGCTTGCTAAAAACGATATGTTGTCATATATTTCTTCATAGGGACGTCATATAGGCGACTGTCACCACCTCATGATACACATACATAAGACCAAGCTTACTAGGGAGTCGAAACCAAACACAGCAAGTCTGAAGGCGATTGGAATACCCACTGAAAATCAGTATTTTAAAGTGGAATACCCTTTTTACACTGCAGAATTCTTTTATTCACTTAAAGTAGGTTTAACATGACAGAGAGCTCCTGTGTAAATCTAGCATGTAGCTTTGGTAACCAAGTGTACTTGTACTGAACCTACTATTTCATCAATGTTTAATTAAAATGTTATAAAATTAAAGCTATAATGAAACTGTGGCATAAATGGTAAGGTGGAAATTTCTATAGTTTAAAATCCGAATCGCAGAATATAAAAATGTAATTTGGTTTGATAGGTTTATATGAACCTATTTTCTTAGCCAAGTAAGCTTTCGATTCCGAAGCAGAAGTCAGAAATGGAAAACCCTTAGCTTTCAACATATTTATTAAATGATATACACAGCGATACAACAATAACATAATTGATGTACATATAGATAATACTTAGTTTTAAATTAGAATTTACAACGCGAAATCCATTTTTGAGGATTCCAGTAGTTTTTAATTAACACAAAGAGATTCAATTTGGAGTAGCAGTTACGTAACGAACAAAAATCGAAATTGCAATAAAATTAAAACTGGAAGAAACAACTGGAACACATCCTTTAGTCAGATAATTTTATAGCCACAGCCTTTTGTTCAGCTAAAACATACCTGAAAATGAAAGAAAACAAGCTTTAGAAATAAATATAATGCTATTTTTTATTAAATACTTATAGAGATCATCAAATTTTGTTTGGTGTGGTAGGGGCTAGTCAAGTCGCTATGTCGACTTTTCCTGGGTCTCCCCCTAGGAAAATTGTTCACATTGCCTATACCTTGTAACCTTATTTATATAATAATAATAATAATAATGTTTATTTGTCACAAGGGTTACATATTGCATACAGTCTTGAATTTCAATTTAAGTATAATAAATTTCACACAGTTTAGAACAGACAATACAATTTGCATTTCCCCGTGATGGGTCCCCAGTTTAAATTATAAAATTTAACCGGTTGAGGACCCTATTAATCCGCTGGCGCACAAACTCCGTTTAATAAGTATACAATTAATTTCTTTTTAAACAATTTTATATTATTAATATTTTTAAGATTATTTGGTAATTCATTCCAAAGCTTTATTCCCATATATTCAATTCCCTTTCTGCCCTGCGGTGGCGCAGTGTGGTAACGCGTTCTCCTAGTGCGCCGCTAATCCGGGTTCGACTCCCAGCAGTGCAAAAAGAACGCTTACTCAGAGATCTCATAAAGATCGCACTGCTCACTGTAGTCCGGGGTTTGGTTCCCTAGGCCTTAAGAGGTTCGGATTCCTCGGAAAACAGTAGGTCCCGGCGCAGCATGACCACTGTAGTCTTTGAGCCGTAAAACCAAAAAGAAAGCGAAAAAGCAAGCAATTCCTTTTCTGTACATTTCCGTTCCAACTACCTAGGTTTAATAAATTAAAAATAAATCCAGTGGTATAAATACAGTTACTGCACAATATAGTATATAAAACATGAGAGAAAAATTCTACCATCACAAATCCAAAAAAAAAGTCTCACTTCTAGAGACAACTCACGCGTGTAGACACGTTTCATTATCTAAGGTCATCAAGATATTGATAGAACTAAATAAAAATGAAAACCGGTCATAGACGACAGATTGAGAATTCGTTTAATAATAATAAATTAAACAACAATATAAATCAACGTTTATTGGCATAGTGATACCAGCGCCGATGTTATGGACGTGATTAGATTGTGAAACGGTGGAAACAAATAAATATTTTGAGTTGAGTGGCACCTGAACCCCCGACCCAGGTCCCACCGAACGGAGAAATATTTATTTTCTTTCGAACGTTTCACCATCTAATCACGCCATAACATCGGCGCTGGTATCACTACGCCAATAAACGTTGATTTATATTGTTGTTTAATTTAATCTGCGTAGTGTTCGATTTATATAAATAATAATAAAATTACTGAGAAGATATTGACCGCTTTCTATGTTTTTGGGTCAATTCGAACTAACTCGGTATCCCCATACCAAGGTATGATTTAATTTTTCTTATTATCCAAACCTTATGGATTTTATAAATAAATGCGTATATTAAATTTTTTTTAAATAATAAGAAGAGTAACAATAAACATAATAATAATAAAAACCATAATAACATAGTAACAAAAAAATTAATAAGCATAGCAACAACAAACATAGCACAAAATTATAGCAACAATAAATAAAACCATAAAACACATAATAATTTTCGATACCCACATACAAGCTCAAGCTAGAGCTTTTTTCGTTTAGGAGAAAGAAAGACGCCGTCCCAATCCTGGAGTCGAACCAAAGTCCCTTCGTTAAGTTCGGAGTGTATTGACCTTTGCACGAACGAGGACAGGAAGTGAGAGAGCATTGTTCCTGCCTTCGTTCGTCTAGCTGACTCAAACTGACTAATAACAGTTTATGATGCAAAAAATATGAAACACATGTGTCTAATGAATTTAGTGAAGTACATAATGCAACAAAGAGTTTTTGAAAACATTCATTCCGTACAAAGCTATAGCGATTTAAAATGTCAAGAAAAGTTACAATTTTTGACCTTCCAGGACACCTCACACTAATTTTAATGGCCACTATGTAGAAACTAAACAGAGCTAATCGGAGGGACCTGGTTCGAATCGAGGACGGCGTCTCTTTTTCTACAAAAACAAAAAAAGCTCTAGTTTGAGCTATATGTACGTGGGTGGCAAAAATTATAGTATAATAAATTCCCCCACGAAAACTCACAAAAATCTCGCCCCGGAGGCTTTCTTGTGTTGACCATATTTGGCAATTGTGTTATCCCTGCGGAGGGTAATAATACCTTAACATCTTTACATACGGAGAAAGAGAGCGTTGTTTCCTGTCCTCATTCGTCTAGCGGTCCAAGACACTCCGGGCTAAACGGAGGGACCCTGGTTCGAATCCAGGATGGGGAAAGCGTCTCTTTTTCTCCAAAATTACATAAGCTCTAGTTTGAGCTGTAATTAAAACGTGGGTGGCAAAAATTATTGTATAATAAATTCCCCCACGAAAACTCACAAAATTCTCGCCCCGGAGGCTTTCTTGTGTTGACCATATTTGGCAATTGTGTTATCCCTGTGAAGGGTAATAATATCATACACTATGGAGAAAGCTCAAATACGTTTCTAATAATTTTTTACAAGCTTCCTAATGGCATCACTCTCATTAAAATCCGCGTCGTACATCCCAGGACCTTTCCTTGTAAGTTGTTGTTTCGAGCCATGCCTAAGTACATGGTCCACGTGCCAATGCTGTCCACTGAGCCATCTAGTACAGCCGTACAACGTCTTCTCCCCGTATTTATGTTTGTCATGGGAACTCCTTCTCCAAGTAAAGAGATTACCAATATTCCATATTTAAGGATGTTTAACAGACGTAGATGAGCTTTTGTTTACGCTCATTTTAATGAATCTGCCGCGATTTAAGTCTTTCAATTTGTACGTACTATCTAATATAGAACTATGGAGGCTGTGATAAATGTCGGAAGGGTTTCTGAGTCTGGTATATGTGCTTTTCATGCAGATTTTTCTTTTTGATCTTCAGTTAAAGATATTCTATATAAATGGGTTCCGGTTTGGATCTACGTTTAAATGCAATGAAGGTTCTTCCAGTGATTTATTCCAGTGATTTATTTTTGGTATTTCATCGGCAAGCTGCATCCAAGCCCGGATTTACAAATGGACAAATGTCCAAGGTACCAAATTTTTAGAGACGACGGATGTTTTTTTAATTGCGATCTATATTTACAGTAGGATTCCATCGATTCGTTCTTCCCAGTTAAAAGCTTTCTCTTCTCGTTTTGTATAAAATTCCCAGTCAGTCTCCCTACTTTTTTTGTGATTTTTTTTATCGAATTTGGGGGGGGGGAGGAGGTGGATACACCGTTAGGAGCGTCAAAATCGTCGTTTCTAGGGCATTTCGTACCTTAAATCAGGACATTTCTGCATTTCATTATGAAACTATGTTTGTTAATTTGCCACCTACAGGGTGTATACAAAATGGCGGAAAAAGTTCACTACACGATTCCTTGTGAAAAAAGGAATAAAAAATGTCTAGTGTAATTTTTGCTTAAAATCAATATTTAATAAGATAATTAAGGCCAAAGATGAACGAATCACGCCCCAGACACGCCCATCATTAGAAAAGCAAACCAAAGAAATTCTTGGAGAGGCATGGCTAAGCACAAATGATCTTATTCGTTCACTTCAAACCTGAAAATTTAGTTGCGTGTCCAAATACGTCATTGGAATTCCGAAGTATGGCTACCTAGTGAAAGTTTTTTCATCTCCAAAGAAAGCCAATGGAATACCAATCTTTTTCTAAATCTGGTAACTTTATAAAAAATGTATCTTTTGGCATAGGGAGCATTCAAGTATTACGTAAGCACCTCTAGGTGGGGAGGGGGTGGCCCTTTTGCTTATTTTCCTATGTTAGCCAATATTAATTCTTGCTTACCAATGGGGGTGGTGTTGAAAATGGCCAAAATATTGCTTACGTAATACTTGGACGTTCCCATAGTCACATTATTGTGGGTAAATTTTGCGAAAAGCGAGCAAAAAGTAATGGCAATGGCTATGGTAATAGCCAGTTTGAAACCATTTTGCCCCTTTTCTCGGCGCATTTAACTTGGAGAGTTCGTATGTCATAAGATGCAGTGATGTAATTGATAACCTGCAGTAGGGAAAGGGTCCCAGTTCGTCATTGTTCATTTATCACAAAACTTATAGTAAGCACTTCTGGAGGAAAAAGTATCATTTTTACAATTAATACAAACATTAATGTATGAAATTTTCTTTAAAAATGAAATAAAAATCATCAGTTTCCAAATAGAGAAAGAGCTTCACGGCAAACAGCATAAACCTACCCAAACTGAGGAGTGGGGGTTAACAATTCATTACCCCAATGAACTTGGTAAACCAAATGACTTTCAATTTTAGTTCTGTTTAAAATATTGGAATATGTGCTCGACGCTGGCAGTGGCGGATTATGCATTTTAGGGGGACGAGACGCGAGTCTGGAGTTCACTTTACTATACTGTTGATAGCAAATACATCGCAAGCCTGTCAGACTGGCACGCGAAGAAATGTCGCTGGGACGCGGCTACTTACAAAATAAGAAAAAGTTACTATTAATTTTAATATTTTCCCCACAAGGAAGAAGAAAAAAGGTTGAATCTAGTGGCAAACAGCACATTTGATCCGTATACTTCCCGTCAGTGGTATGATTGATTTGGCACGAGAAATCACCAAATCTGGTGTATGCTGTTGATTATGACGTAAACAAGCTATCTTTTGGGTGGGGTTTCAGCCCCTTGAATTGCAAGCAACAAGTGACCTAAATAAGTTTTTAAAAACCAGTGAAATCTTAGCTCCTTATCTCTCTTCGTAGAAGGACCGTACATGCGCGAACGCATGGGTCATTGCATTAAAGTGATTCTAAATGGGTTGGCTTTGCCTTATTATTGGTTCAACTATGATTTGAAATAACTTATTAAATATTGATTTTAAGCAAAAATTGTACTGGACATTTTTTATTCTTTTTTTTACAAGGAACCGTGTAGTGAATTCTTTTCCCGCCATTTTGTATACACCCTGTATATAATTAGTTTTAAGCAGAACATTGAATGATCATTGAAGATAATGTTTGTAATAAATCTATGTATTTTGTGTTTATTTCAATAGTCGTTGCCTCCAAATGGGGTCTTTTAATTTAAAATTCCTTAGCAAGATATTATGTAAAAGAATAGTTTTTTGATTTAAAAAAATTAGCTGTTAATACATAATTTAAAATTTGGAATGGAAGAGGGAGAGGAAGCAAAAGGAGGGTAATACGTACAATTATTTCAATTTAATAAAAATGTTAAATTAAGAAGGAAAACAAATTTTTATACCTTAATATTTACGAAGTATGCATTAGTATTCTAAATCTTGGTCCAACGGATTTGATTCTTGCCTTTCGAGCAATTTCATCAGCCTCTGCGCAACTTGAGACCTAATACAAGCATTAAGAAGTAATGACTAATAAGTAATAACAATAAATGTTTGAATAAATAAATGGGATGTTAAAAATTATAGAAATAAAATGGTTGCATAGCGACATAAATGTAAAGAAGTTTAGTAAGTTTCTAAAATCTCTATTTAAAATATGGACTCATAAGTGTTTTCAAGAAGATTCTAACTAAAATCTAAATCAGTTAACATTTTGAAATCTATATTTAAGAGAAATCTACGTCAGTTTGGTAAAATATATAATTTATATCAAATATCTAGGAATTGTCATTTGCCATAGGTATGGTAGTGTACTATACTTTTTACATTAAAATTTGCGTAGTTTAAAATTTTAGTAATTTTTGTATGGATGCATTTTGGCTGAGTTCAATCATTCAGATTTTTAAAAATTCATATTAAACTTTCGCAAATGATTTATTATTATGAAATAGTGATAATTATTTGGATTTGCATTATGAAAAATTATGATTTTGATTTACATTACGAAAAAATATTAGGCTCGACATTGTGCACAATCTATCATAATATATATTAAGAAAAATTTATTTTCATCTCTATTATGAAAATTTATGATTCTCATTTGCATTATTAAAATTTATGATTTTGATTTACATTACGAAAAAATATTAGGCTCGACATTGTAGACAATTGGTCATAATTTATATTATGAAAAATTAATTATGATTTGCATTGTGGAAAATTTATCATAATTTATATCATGAAAAATCGATTATGATTTACACTGTGGAAAATTGATTATGATTTTATTTTTGGAAAATTAATTATGATTTTAATTTTGGAAAATTAATTATGATTTACGTCATGAAAAATTGATTATGACTGTGATTTGCATTATTTAAGACAATTTTTCTATCCAAATACGAAAACAAGAATGAATATAGGTTATTCTTGCCAAGACGAGAACAGAAAGGGGTAAGAGTATGCTTGTTTATGTCATATGGCTAATTTAATGGATATGAAGCTAAATAAGATAATTACACATCAAAGTTTTAGTTAAAATTCCATTACATTAGCATATGTTTGCATCGTGCAATAAAAACAGTAATTATAATACAGTTTCATCTATTTAGATACAGAAATTGCGGCAAATTATTTTACGGTGGTTTATTTTTATGGGGTAATTATTCTACGTCCAAAAGCAGCGGTAGGGGTTGTCTGGCACAGGACAGAAGAATTAACGTAATCTTTTGAACCACGATGAATTTACACTGAATCAAGCTCATTGGGATCAAATCTCACCCAGCGGGGTTGAAGACGGTGGGCATAACGACGGGAACGCAAGTGAATTTTGGAGCATCCCTTTAATATAGAAGTATATATATATATATTAAATCATTGAAGATATAGAAATAATAAAGTGTAGAGTAGAATAATTCATTGGATATACAATATGTATATGTAAGGCAACCAGGATCCTAACGAGCATACCGTGCCAGTAACATCTACAGAACCACAACTTCCTACGGGAAATACATACTGCCATATACTGTGCAACTGTAGCGGCATCACGCGCCAATGGGTACGAAGTAAGGAACGAAGGCCGAAGTAACAGAGGAAACAAAGCCCAACCACCATGGCAAGTGAGACTGCAAAAAAGAATAGAAGAGCTCCGCAGCAGCATAGGGCGAATAACAGTATGCGCAAGGAAACAGAAGTAAGAAATTAGTGAAGAAATAAAGATGGCCTTCAAAAGAAACAGGGTACGCACAAGACACGAAGAGCCCAATAAACACATCAGCGAATATCTGGATACCCTCAAACAAAAACTGGGTGTATACGCCAGAAGACTCCGAAGATACAAAGACTATACCAACAGAAAACAACAGAACATGCAATTCCAAGCAAACCAGAAGGCCTTCTACAGGAAGCTTCGAGAGACCCCAGCGAACAAAGACAAGTACGAAGCCCCAAAGCCAGCAGAAATAGAGACCTTCTGGAAGACACTATGGTCCAATGAAGTACAGCACAAAAGCGCCCCCTGGATTCAGCAAGAAATGGAGGCTACGAGAGGAATAGAGGAGATGGAGTACACGGGCATCACGATAGAGGAACTCCAGCAGGTAATCCAACGTACGCACAACTGGAAAGCACCCGGTATTGACGGCATACACAACTTCTGGTACAAGAAATTTACCAGCGCCCATGGCCCATTAGCCAAGGAACTTACGGCGATAATTGAAGACCCCAGCAAAATGCCTGAATTCCTCTGCAAGGGAATAACTTACCTCCTACCGAAGGACCAGGATACCAGTAACCCAGCGAAATACCGACCCATTACGTGCCTTAACACCCTGTACAAGATACTCACGGGGTGCATCTCTGAAAAAATAAGCCGGCACAGCGAAAGCAACAACTTAATGACGGAAGAACAAAAGGGATGCCAGAAAGGGACTCTGGGATGTAAAGAGCAGCTTACCATCGACTCAGTTATCCTGGAACAAGCAAGAAAACAAAAGCGAAAACTCAACACCGCATACATAGACTACAAGAAGGCTTTCGACTCTGTTCCGCACTCGTGGCTCCTTGAAATACTCAGCATATACAAAGTGCATCCCTCAATCATCCGATTCCTACAGAGCAGCATGAAACAATGGAGAACCCGGTTACAGCTAAACACGCCAGACAGTAAAATAGAAACGGCCGAGATCCCCATCCGCCGCGGAATCTTTCAAGGAGACGCACTAAGCCCCCAGTGGTTCTGCTTGGCGTTAAACCCCTTGTCAAGGATGCTGAACACAAGTAAATACGGATACATGCTGAAGAAAGACAAGAGAAACCTATATAAAGTCTCCCACCTCATGTATGTAGATGACATTAAACTGAACTATCACCCAACTCCGACAACTCATCAGTATAACAGAGACATTCTCCAAGGACATAGGAATGGAATTCGGCCTCGATAAGTGCAAAATACAGAAGAATAGCAAAGAAGATTTACCAGGCATCGAACTCGAAGACGGGAGACTACTGAAGACCTTGGACGAGGGCGAAACCTACAAATATGTAAGGGTAATGCAAACATGGCAGCAGGAGCACAAGAAAGTCAAGGCCCAGCTCACGCAAGCATTCCAAGAAAGACTTAGAAGCATTGTGAAGACGAAACTGAGCGGGAAAAACACCACGCAAGCCATTAACGCATATGCGGTACCAGTGCTCACCTACTCCTTCGGGATCATCAAATGGTCCAACACTGAATTAGAACAACTCCAGCGGAAAATGAGAACCATCCAGAGAAGAGCCGGACAACTACACCCTGCAACGGCAATTGAACGGCAAACACTACCCCGGGAAGAAGGAGGACGCGGACAAGCGGACCTCAAAGACTTACATGACAAGCAGATCCAGAGCATGAGGCAATACTTCCAGTTGAAGAGTCCCCGATCGCCACTCATCCAAGCCATAATACAAGCAGATGCAAATTACACGCCACTAAACCTGTGTAGTACCGAAGAGCGTGTCCTCGAAACAGCCAACGAACAGAAACTGAGAACTTGGGCCGGAAAACCATTACATGGCAGGCACTACAATGACCTGCAACAACCACACGTTGACAAAAAGGCATCAAATTCTTGGCTGGCCAAAGGCACTCTCCAGCCAGAGACAGAAGGATTCATGCTAGCCATCCAAGACCAAGTGATCGCAACAAGGAACAATCAGAAATTCATCCAGAGAAAAGATATAGAAAGCGACAAATGCAGACACTGTCATGCGGCATCGGAGACAATCCAACACGTGATGGCAGGATGCAAGATCCTTGCGCAGTCAGACTACAAACATAGACACGATCAAGTAGCGAAAATAGTCCACCAGAAATTGGCAGCGAATGCTGGCTTTCTGACAGAAAAATGCCCGTACTACAAATATGAGCCAGAGACCGTGCATGAGAACGAAACACACAAGCTTTACTGGGATAGAGCAATCATAACAGACAAGACAGTCCCACATAACCGTCCTGACATAACCCTCGTCGATAAATCGAATAAGACCACGTACTTAATCGACATAGCAGTACCCAACACCAATAACATACAGACAACCTACACAACGAAAATCACCAAGTACCAAGATCTCAGACATGAAGTACGAGATATATGGGGTATGGAAAAGATCCTCATCATCCCGTTAGTCATCTCAGCAACAGGGATAGTACCAAAAACGCTTGCGACGAATTTGGAGATACTCAACATTGACCCAAACACCTACATTGAAATACAAAAAGCCACAATCCTAAACACGTGTCACATTGTCAGGAAGTTTCTAGACATGGCACATTAAGAAGTGATGTAAAAAGAGGCTTGGGAACATGGCGCTCTGCCCGTCCCAAAGCCTGTTTCCGCCAAGAATGGGCGAGGAAAACTTTTATATATATATCCTTAGTATTTTCCTAGTATCTAGTATTATCGTAATATCTAGTATTATCCTAGTATCTAGTATCATCCCAGTATCCCCAGTATTATCCTCGTATCTCCTATATATTCCCAGTTCTTCACAATTCGTTACACATTTTGATAATTTAAAGAAGGGGAATACGCCTGTTGTATTGCCATAGATAGTAATGTTGACTGGTGGATTGACACTACGAGGGAATGTGTCAAAGATCATGTATGAAGTTCGCGCGTTAATTGTAGCAGCTGATTAGTATTGACGCTAATTAATTTTCACGGCGAAGTATCATCCGTCATTATCATGAATTGATTTGTACCTGCAATATCACAGATCCGCGAAGTTCAGGTCCTCCCTCAACTCCCACCAAATCTCCACAAGCGAGTGACGATTTCATCCAAAGGATTGTCGTTAATGCATTGCTAATTGTAAACGTTACAAACTAAAATAAATGCAATCCTACGTAATCCATCAAAATACCAAAACTAAGTTTAGAAATATTGCAAAAAGCAAAATAATGGTTTCTGGTGAAATCAGACCACGTCGGTAAACTACTTTTTGAATTAGAGGAACTTGGCTTTCGTAATAGCCCCAAGGAATCAAAGAATAGCACAGGCAGTTATTTGCCGTTTTGCTTTAATACTTTTTTTAACTTCCCCTGCTTATTTAAAGATGCATCTAGTCTATGACATATCGTCAAGGGAATATCTGGAAAAGCGGCGGAAATTCGATTTCGCAAAAGAAGCGTATTAGGCTTTCAGAACTAGGTTAATAGGAGCGGTTTGAGATGTTTTCATCTATATTTGGCGAGTATTTTTCTCTTTTGATGAAAGTTTTTTCTCCCTATTTTGTTGACATAGTTTTCTTTTATATCAAGAAGCATGTATAAAGCGTATATATATATAATGTCACTAAAAAATTACTCTATGTCGATTTCTTTAAATTGTACAGAGAAATATAACACATTTACTTGTAGGGATCACGCAACAAACAAAATTACAAAGTACTGAAAAAAATTTGGAATAAAGGTTAATTTACTGTGACTTGCTGACAATGGAGTGTTGAAAAGTGTTTTGTTTCCGCTGTAAAGTTTTTTATATTTTAATATTTTTCTTCGACTTGTGGTTTTATATTATGCAGCGACGATAGACGTATACATGTGTGTACGTACGCATGCACATACATATATGCAGGGTAATTATAATTGAAGTGTCCTTATTTAGAGCTCTTCGTATTCCGAAATAAGCGGAATGATGCAAAATTTTGTGCACATACTATTTAAGTGATAGAGGAGAAGGTTGGTTGGTTGGTTGCTTTTTGGTTTTACGGCTCAAAGACTACAGTGGTCATGCTGCGCCGGGACCTACTGTTTTCCGAGGAATCCGAACCTCTTAAGGCCTAGGGAACCAAACCCCGGACTACAGTGAGCAGTGCGATCTTTATGAGATCTCTGAGTAAGCGTTCTTTGCACTGTTGGGAGTCGAACCCGGATTAGCGGCGCACTAGTAGGATAGAGGAGAAGGATTCCATGAAAAACTTGCCGTGAAGCGGAGCTTTATCTCACACGAAAATTACCTCATCCAAGCATCTCTTTTCCCCCCAACTGTGGAATTTCGAAGATACATAGCATGTATAGTTCGTTCGCCAAAAGTTGACCGATGGTACCTTTAGAATTAACGAGAGCTGACGTCACAAACGGGTTGGTTCATTACAACAGAGGGGAAGGCGTCATTTCATAACTGGGTTTTAGCGAACGTTTGTCTGCGCGAAAAACCAGTTCTGAAATGACGTCCTCCCCTCTGCTGTAATCGGCTAGGCCGTTTGTGACGTCCGCTCCCGTGAATTCTAAAGGTACCATCGGTCAACTTTCCGCGAACGAACTATACAAATAGTTTTGTGCTGTAACAGAACAGATTACTGTACCTTTTGGCTGTACTTCCTCAAAAAGTTATGGGACAAGAATGAATTTTGGCGTAAAATCCCAGCATGCAGTAATTTTCGGCAAATGTAGGGAAATTTGCTGAAAAATGTTTAGAGCTTCTGAAGTCAATATTCGACACTGTTGAATATTGATTGTCACATCGAGATGAAAATGGGCTTCATCTCCTAAAAGAATGTTCTATGGAAAAGCACTTCCCCCCACTTTCGTTCTTTTATTTTAAGATAAAAATTTTAGAGCAATTAATTTAAATTTATTTCAGTCTTTGCATTGAGTAAACTTAAAAAATTAAAATATAATTTTACGTTTGTCTTAGCTATTAATTTTTGCTGTATTTTCCAAATATTTCTTATTCTATCGGTAAATTTTGAAACTAAAGGTGCTTTTCGCGCAATCCCTTTCCCCATCTTTTGAATAGTATCTGTACGAAATTTGGTGATTATATATATCACCAAACTATATAATAACTGATATTGTCCTGCAAAAGGGTTGCTGGTATCTAACTGGAAGGAGACCCACACGCTGAACGTATGTGACGATGTGTGGAACCGGCCAGGCCAGTAACCTAGTGTCCTACCCCGCCTTCAAGTGGTGCAGGCTGAGCTTTCTATTTATGTGGCAAATTAATATTTGCTGCACGGATAGAAAGGCGGAAGGGGAGGGCTAATTCACCAACCCGTCTAGCCAGCGTGGTGAAATTATGGCTAATTCCTCCATTATGCTTACACATAGGGTTCGAGCCAGCATGGCGACAAAGCGACAATTGTCGCCAACTCATAACCAATGGTTGTTAAATTCGTAAACATGGACGACAAATTTGTCGTCTGAAAACACGTGTGGGCATTTTCCGCTTTTTTTCATACGCAAATCGTGAATTTGGTTTTAAGGCTACTGTTCATCAAGGATAAAATGTTTCCTGCCAAAAATTTCGTGATGCAAACTATTTATTTTTGTCTTTCAAAAGTCCACCTGCATGCTCAGTCCGTGCAATATTTTGGTAAGTAAGACACTCGCAAAAAATACAGGTCTTGTAGTTCTGGAATTACAGCGCAGTCTTCGGCTGCCACCCTTTCCAATTTCCCCTGTACACAAGCAAGCAAACATGTCTTGTGGAGACACGCAACAACAAAACTTTAAATAAACGTTGTAGGATTGTAATCGTATCGGGAGATGGTCTCACTTTGGTTTTCACCATTGGTTGATCAGCAGCGAAATAAAGTGAAGCGATTTCACTGGTATTTATTATTTGTGAAGTTGTTTCATTTTCTGCATGCACGTGTTATATTTTTAAAGCATTTTTGCATCGTTTTATCGTTTCTACTATGTCGCACTCGCAGCCAACGTTAATCTCCCTTTTTAATTTGCCATCAGCCCTGCAAGATGTGAAGTCAACAAAGTCTGCTGAATTGCTGATTCCATCGAAAACACACTCCTCCTCTTCAAACTTGGAAGCAGATACTATAGAAAGAAAATGAAAATTTCCCAACAATGGGAAGTTGAATTTCCGTGGACGTATTACCGATTATAATCGGTAATATATGTTGTAGACGGATACACATGGTAGTTTTAATTTGTAGCTACCAGATTTGTTTTTTCGACCACCAATTGGTGACCAGGTGGCCTTTTTGCACCACTTAATTTCCTTCGCTGACTCGAACCATACTTATACACCAAAAACCATGGCCCCTAGTCTCCAGGTGCTGGAGTGCTCCTGATCAAGGCAGCGGTCAGTGTGGCATGAAAGCAGGGGGTGCTAAGAATCACTGGAATGGCCCAGGCTGCCGTTTGTTATTGACCTTGGCTACGTTTAATGGACGATCCCTTGCTTCTGAAGCAAAACTTCAGGAATTGGAAGAAGAACTTGACAAGATCAAATGGGACATTGTAGGACTCAGTGAAGTTAGAAGAAAAGGTGAAGAGTTGGTGGAACTTAAAAGTGGACATTTGTTTTATTATAGAGGAACGGAAACTGGAAGAACAAGTGGTGTTGGCTTCTTAATCAACAAAAGAATTAAAGACTACCTTCTTGAAGTCGAAAGCACGTCAGATCGAGCAGCGAGGCTCGTTGTTCAACTAACCCAGCGATACCAACTTCAGATAGTACAGGTATATGCACCAACATCAAGCCATACCGACGAAGAGGTTGAAGAATTTTATGAAGAAATCAAAGAGTTACACACCAAAGGGAAACAACATATCAAGCTCATCATGGGGGGATTTCAATGCAAGAATTGGACAACAGGAACAAGGAGAGACATCGGTTGGTAAATACGGATATGGGGAAAGGAATGAACGTGGCGATCAACTCATAGAATTTGCAGAAGCTGAAAATCTTAGCATCATGAATTCATTTTTTTAAGAAGGAACCACAAAGAAAATGGATATGAAACACCCCAATGGAGGAACCAGCGAAATTTACTATATCCTGGCAAACAAGAAATCAATTATTGAAGATTTCAGCTTACTGAACAGAATTCATATTGTTTCATATTGATCATCGAATGGTGAGATGTACAGTGCACTTAAATACTAAATTAGAAAGACAGAAGCTCATTAGGAAACAAGTAAGTAAGAGGGTGGATTTAATGAAACTGAAAGCAAATACCGAGGCATTCAAGTTGGAATTAAAAAATCGCTTTTCTGCACTGGAAGGACTTATTGATGAAAGTGATATCTCAGAAGCAAATGAAAACATTGTTAAGACAATAATTGAAACTGCTGGGGAAATTGGTGGTGTAATATGTAAAAAGCAGAATAGCAAATTATCTGAGAAGACGAAACAACTCATGAAAAGGCGAAGACTTATGAAGGTGGACAATCAAAATACCAGTTGCAAGATCGAGTATGTAGAACTTTGCAAAACTTTGCGCAAAAACATGAAAGAAGACATAAGAAAATTCAACTGTGAGCTAGTAAGGAAAGCCATTGAAAATAACAAGAGCCTTAGGGTTGTTAAAGGAAGTTTATCTGTTGGGAAGAAACACATCATTGCATTAAAAGGAGAGGATGGCACTGTAACAAGAAATAGGGAAGAAATACTTAGAAGAGTTGAAGAATTCTACAGAAAGCTGTATGAGGGAAACAGTGGATTAAACGAAGACTCTGAGATAGTCGAAGGAACAGCTCCTAAAATCTTAAAAGAAGAAGTAGCATTTGCAATAAAAAGTATGAAGAAAGGAAGATCCCCTGGCGATGATGGCATTACATTAGATATCTTAAAAGAAGCTGGAGAACATGTAGAAGACATACTCGCAAAATTCTTTACCAAATGCCTCAACAGTGGTAACATACCAAACCAATGGGATTCTGCAACAGTAATTCTTTTGCATAAAAAAGGTGATAAAGAGGATTTGAAAAATTACCGACCAATTAGCTTGTTACCTGCTATTTATAAAATCTTCACAAAAGTGCTAACACATCGCCTGCAGAAAAAATTAGATGCAGCTCAACCAAGAGAACAAGCTGGATTTCGAAGTGGATTCAGTACAGTGGACCATATTCAAGTATTAAGAGAATTAATTGAAAGAACACATGAATATGAACTTCCATTGTGTGTGGCATTTATTGACTATGAGAAGGCCTTTGACTCTATTAAAACATCAGCAGTCATCAACTCTTTAAGATCAACAGACATTGAGGATGTGTACATTGACATGGTGAAACGTGTGTATAAAAATGCAAGTGCAAAATTTCGGTTACATAAAGATACCAAAACTATCAAAATTGGTAAAGGTGTGAGGCAGGGAGATACCATTTCTCCAAAACTTTTTACTTCAGCTTTACAGATGATTTTTCAGCAGATAAATTGGAATAACAAGGGAATAAAAATAAATGGTGAATATTTAAATCATTTGCGGTTTGCTGATGACATTGTTATTTTTTCAACGAACCCATTAGAACTCCAAGACATGGTACAGGAGCTCTCAACTAGAAGTAAAGGAAACAAAAATACAAGTTGACAACATTGAGCTAGAAATTGCTGATTCATATATTTACCTTGGCCAGCTGATTTCAATGGATGGCAACATTATGAAAGAACTCAACAGACGTATTAAACTTATACAGGGTGATCATAAATATTTTTTCTTCTTCAGTTGGTTGATAGTCCCCTAAGTGCACTCATCACTAAATCTTTGCTGAAAAGTTTGAGTCCAAACAGGCTTTTTATATCACTGTATTCGAAGAAAAATTCATCTAGCATTTCTCCAGAAATTCAAAAACGTGTTCCATGACTTTTACTATGTAGTGTAAAATTGCGGTCAGTGTAAAAAATATTTAAATTATTCAGATTTTTACCACTCGCAGGTTGAAGATTTCTTTTGGGCAAGTTAAATCCTGTTCCGAGAATTGCAGATATTATAGTGGTAAATTGCATAAATATAAGGTAGTTGGGTGGTGTACCTAATTAATTTAGGCCTTCAGTCTTAAAAAAAAATATTTTTAAATTTACTAAAAAAAGCCTACATTTTTAAATATCTTAAACGGAAATACTACTTATCCATGACTGTAATCAGAAAGGGCAAACTCAAAAGCAGGGACCCTACGCTGCCTCTAATGAAGAGCAAACTCATTAAGATTGCAAAAGCTGAATTAAAATTTTTTGCTGTGACAACATACTATGTACTGCAGGTGTTTTTTTTTGATTTCATGTAGTTATTTGAAGATATAAACTATTATTTTATTCTTTTCCTAATCTTAGGTGAACAGTTAATTTATCTACGAATGTTTTCTTTAGAATACGACAGCGCTAGAAGACTTAAAGTTCTTATTAATATACACGGATTTGACTTTTGTGGACTTCTTGATGGATAACGTGGCACCTTTATTTCTCATTTTTAGGCTTCAAATGGCACCATAGAAAGGAAAAGTTAATTATATATGGATAGATAGTAGTTGAATATGATAATATATACAGGGCTCGAGAAATTCGCTCGCCAGGTTGTCATTGGCCACTAGAGTTTGACAGTTCGCTTGTAGGAAATTTTCTTTCCCTACTAGGTTCTTAAGTTTTCTATTCGGGGTGGGCGAGTTCGGCTCTGAAGGAATATAATTATATATATATTTACATTTATATGACACGAAAATATATCCTTATATATTATATATATATATTACAATGCGGTTTTGCTGTTGTAAATTTAATTATCACATCACAGTATAAGTTGTTGCATAGTCGATTATAACTTTAATTTATGTCAATTCAAAGCTTTAATACTAATCCTCATATTGGTTTCTTTTGGCGCCTTTGGGCCGTGAGTACATCGTTCTGTATGTGTTATATAAATTTTGTATATTTGCAGAAAAGGCGCTAGACATGTATTTTTGGAAAAGGCCCCTGACGAAGGTTCTAAGACTATATGTTTATATAATTCCATAAATGATACTATTTAAAATACTCCTTTTGTTTCAGATATTTAGCAATGGATACTCATTTCCCGTTTATAAATTAAAATTATATTATTTAATAATTCTGCATACGCGTATAACTCTAAATTTAGCTTCTATATTCGTATACTTTAATGTAATTTACTTTTTTAATTTTCAAATTATAATATTCATTTTATCAGACTACATCAATCCAATCTATCACTATATTTTATATTCTGTGTACAGTAATATTTTGTATATTCTGTATATTATATTTCCTTTAGGCAGCAGGTTTCTATTATCATACTTATAAATGTATTTTTTCAGCACATATTAATATTAATTTCAATTATTTTTTGTTATTTATGTTGATGTGAGTTTTGCTCCTTTCATTTTTGTTCTACCATACTACTGTCTTCTCATATTGCCCTTTCTATTCACTTTAACTTGTCTCAATAATAACAAGGAACACTAGAGAAGTGTTACTCGCACTTTGATTTCAAATTCATATCATTTTATGAATAAAGGTATCTAAGTAAATAATCCGCAATCAGTTTTTTGGAAAAATTAAATAATGATTTTTATTAATTTTCAAAATTATTATATTTGGCTAGATTTGGGCTATTGGCGAAATTGTCTTTCCGTATAATTATACGCATTTCTCTTGTGTTTTTTGTAAAATCGTAAATCTTATTACAAAGAACGTGGCTCATATTTTTTACAAAAAGAGTTTTTCTTTATAACATTACCGACATTTATTATTAAATGTTGCAGATACATACGATGGAAGAAATGTATATGAAAAAATGATTATCTTTTAAAAAGTGTACGGATGGATAATTCATAGTCAAAGTTTGATCAGTAAGAAATATTTTTAAAAATTAACGTTATTTTTCTCTGATTTAGCTTAATCAAATTTTATGTAATGAAAATAAAAGAAGCTTGTCTTTGGTCTATACATGTAGAAAGTAAATAAAATACCAAAGAAACCTGAAATACGGTTTCAGGTCAACACTTCTGGCGCCAGAATTTCCCCGATAGGGGGACACCCATTTCTCGACGGGGAGGGGACGAATTTAATATATACCAAACCAAGATAATGTTGCAAATTAATCAAGCCCCGAGGGGTGGACACGTGCCCCTGGACCCCCCATTGGTGCCACTGTTGCAGGTCACTTGATAAAAAAATCAATTGACAGATTATTGTCTTTTTTATAAAAAAATAAAGGAAGTTAAGACTCATCATTTTCATGAAAATGATAATTAACATAAAAGTGAAACAAACATAAAGTTTTGTCACAGTAAGAGCACCTTAGAAAGGAATAGTTAATGCATACCTCAATCACACAAGTTATGAAATCGAATTGGAAATTAATTTCTTCAACATTTTGAAATGTATGCCCTTTATCGTTTTAATCAGCGTAACAACATTTTAACCATGGATACTGTAGCATAGGGCGAAATTTATCTAACTGCAGTTGATTGTATACGAGGGAATGCATTTTAAGAATTTCATTTCTATTGGTTGCATTGATATTTCATTCGTATATTGCCATATGATTTATAATTTTTTTAATAAATCTTTTTTATTGGCTGAAAAGCGGACACCTAGGGGCTGAATAATACTAGTAGTATTAGGTGGAATGGTCAATGTCATAGAATCTTGCGATGGATCCTCATACGTGCTTGGATCATTATGTCCAGTCCATGAATCCAATAAAATACATGATGGTGATTTGAGGATTGGATTGAGGCAGTTGACAACAAATACTTTCATTTTTAGTTTATTCATTTTACTGAACATTGAACATGTAACGTATAAATTTGATGGTCTGAAAATAGTTCTTTCAATTATGGGACCGAAAGAATTATCCTTTTCTCGTAAACATAGAAGCATTTTCCCTCTTAACTATCCACCGAAACTCAATATGGGCATTACTATGTATGAGTGGGTATCATTGAGATTGTACAAGTGAAACGCAATGTTTTTCGCCTTTTTGTGAAAGAGTTTTTGATTTTGAATAAAATAATTGTAACCCCTCTGATCTGCGTTCAAAATCTGATCTACACTCAATTTATATTTCTCGATTTTATCCCTTACTCAGAAAACAAACGCAATTGCACTATTTTCTAATTTTTCTGTATTTTTATCGTGAACTTTTGTTGTCACCTTTGTGATTTTTGATCACAATTGCTATACTTTCGCTTGAATTTATGTAAAAACCACTCGAAATCTATAAATTTAATTAAGACTTCCGTCGTCTGCTATTTTTCTAGCCCAATTATTAAGATCCATGTTGTGAACTGGCAAATAATTATTTCTTGCATGAATAAATTTTAAAAGAATATGGTTCTTAATTATTTTCAGTTTTTGTATTCTTGTTCCTTTATTTGCGATGTACTTTTAAACCTACAGATATACATCGAGTGTTTAATATATGGAAATTTTAATTTTGTTTGTTTGAATTTGTTCTTTTTCCGGGAGTCATAGAAAGACACTAGTTTTTTCATTTGTTCAAAACTAAATTCTCTGCCAATGGATGTCTTTCAGAGTGTTCATAATCATTCAGAGAATCTTCGTTTGGAGTATTGTCTGAATTTGCAGAGTTCGAAGCACAATATGTATTTTCATCATCAAAGCCACTATTATCATCACTTTCAACGTAAACATCGAAATCTAAAGTTTCAATTTGTTCAAACGTTCAAATCGTTCAAAACGTTCAAAATCAAATTCTCAATTTGTGGAAAAATTCTGTTATTTTCTGTTAAATCATCAGCCGTAACTACAGTAGGAATCTCCTCATATTTCAAAATGGCCAAATTCAACACGGATTTCAAAATATTAGCAATATTTATCATTGTTTGTTGAACGTGCGTATGCATGCCACAAACAAATTCAATATTGGGGATAACTGATTCTCGATCCTGTTACTATATTGACTGCAGCAACGGCTTGTGGCGGCCCGCCAAGGGTTATGATTGGGCCAAAAGATAAGGTTGTTTTAAACAGCTTTTAAATTAATTAAAATCAGTTTAAACGAAGCGAAGGGGAGAGCGTTTTAGGCGCAACATCGACTCAACTTTTCACTTTGGCGGCCGCCACCAGCCGCCGTGACTGACCGTAGGCTATACGTTGGCAGTTGGTCATCAGCGTAGAGTTTTCAAAATTATTGGGGGTGTGGCAAGCACATTATATCTAAAATCGCAATTTATTTCAGATTATTAGTGGGGCGGCACAGGCCCATATAACCCTACGCCTATGAAGTTAGTATTCCCTTCGTCGAGAAAGGGAGTGTCCCCATATCGTGGAAATTTTGGCACCAGTAGTGTTGATCTGAAACCGTATTTCAGGTTTCTTTGGTATTTTATTTACTTTCTACATGAGTAGACCAAATACAAGCTTCTTTATAAAATTTGATTAAGCTAAATCAGAGAAAATAATGTTAATCTTATAAAATAGTTCTTACTAATCAAACATTGACTACGAATGACATTCCATCGTTACACTTTTTAAGAGATAATTATATTTTCATATACATTTCTTCTATCGTATGTATCTGCAATATTTAATAATAAATGTTGGTAATGTTATAAATAAAATCTCTTGTTGCAAAAAATATGAGCATGTTCTTTTTAATAAGATTTACGATTTTACAAAAAACACAAGAGAAATACATATGATTATACGGAAAGAAAATTTCGCCAATGGCTCCAAATGCAGCCAAATTTCAAAATTTTGAAAATTAATAAACAATCAGGATTTAATTTTCCCGAAAAACTGATTGGGGGTTATTTACTTAGATAACTTTATCTATCAATTGATATGAATTTGAAATCAAAATGC
>QLNU02015360.1:103598689-103618046 GCA_006491805.2 Dysdera silvatica
AGGAAGCTCAAAATGTACCCCCATCCCTGTCCCTAGTACACCACAATTACCTGCAATAATATAAACAGTTGAGTTAACAAGTTGAGAATAATGATCATTGCAGCCCCATCACATCAGCAGTACACTCAAACTATTGGACACGTTATAGAAATTAAATTCAATACTCAAAGTGTAATAGTTACCAATGATATTTTATGAGTAGCATGTAGTTCCCAGATGGCTTTGGCTGTTATAGTATTTAATTAAGTTGGGCCGAATGCAGACAATGTTATGATCAAACTGCAAAGTTACTGTGAGTTACAGTTAAGTTATAATAAGTTACAGTCAAAAAACAGTTTAAGTAAACAGTCAATGGCTGTATGCACTACTTAACCATCAGAAGTTACCCATTACATAAATGCATATTAAGTTAAAATTAAATTTAAAGTATTAGTCCGAATGTTAAGTCTTTATAGCTGCCAGTTCAACATACGCAATCAACATAAACCATTGATAGTACGAGTTGGGTCAGCCGTGATGGGCAAAGATTAATCAGATAAACAAAACACATATAATTACTTCCATTCAAACTGTTAAAGTTAAAAAAATGTGAAACAAGAAACATGATAATGTAATTATCTCTAAAAATAGTTGAAAGATGTAGAACACAGTCATTTTGTTGAGTACAAAATTGAGCTTCGATCTACATATTTCATCGTCCATCAAAATTGTCGAGATCAGAGAAAGAGATAATGCTTGTGGTGTAAGGACAATGAATATGATGGGAGGATAAGGCATAAATTCCATTCCAAAGAGATAATGCTTGTGGTGCAAGGACAAGGCATGAATACCTTTCACGCAATACTCAATCACAAATTCTTAACATATTGGGCATGTAAGAACTTCAAAAAGCACTTCCATCATAATCTCTCTTACACTCCAACTATATATAGGCAATATTATATTCAGTTGAGTTAATACATTAAGAATAATGATCAATGCAACTTCAACTTCTATTGTTAATTAAATACGGCTCAAGTGCCATGTTGGTCCCCCACAAAATCAGTCCACGACATAAAGTCACCAGAAATGAACATAAGTGTGTTGAAGCGAGAGCATCGGCTAAAGTTTATTAATCTTAGTTGTAAAGGAGTATATATACATAATTATTGATAAGTATTATCCTGGTCATATGTGTCTTGATCCTCATGATACCTTATGTCACTAAGTGTTCGAAGGATCTTCTTTGAAATAATTATTAATGTTTTTTTAATTTTTAATGATTGTTAATGAAAAAATAGAGTTAGTCAAAAAATCGTATGCCTTTCATAACAATAATTCTTAAAAAAAAGGTTATTCCAAAACACTTTCCTATTTTTAAAGATAATAAGAAAATATTTAACAGGAAATTTTTGAATAGTATTTAAATGGGAAACGTAGAAATTCTACCTGTAGGTATTTATATATAAATATAGTGTACTGGAAACAAATGTATGAAAGATAATTAAACAAAATATTTATACGCAATAAAAATTAGAGATAAAAATCAGAAACAGAAGTTAAGGGAAGAGAGAAATTACATTTCAGTAGAACCCGTATTTAACGAGGAGTGTTAAGTCTTATAAAACAATTCTACCATTTTCATGCTTTGTACCGTCACCTTGCGGAAAGTTGTTGTATTAACCAGTTGCAATTCAGGCGCCGACTGCGTCGGCCGCATTGCAATTCTTTAAAGCGCTGATTTCATCAGCCAACACCATTCTCCCATTAAAAAAAATTAATTATTAAAATTAATCCACTGTGAGCAGGAAGTCCAGCAGACAGAAATTGTCAACCAAAAAGTGGACTCTGCACTTCCAAGAGGGGTTTGTAGTTTCGTTTCTTCACTGTCTAGACAGCAGAATTCAAAATCGTCTCTTATCAGCACCGTTCAAGGACAAATATCAGGCTTGTTTTGTACAGCAATAGTTACGACGCAGAACACTTCTGGTCAATCCATAAAGCTTCGAGCTATATTAGATAGCGGGAGTTCTGTTAATTGTTTAACAACTGAAGCTGCCAATGTTTTGGGTTTAAAAAGGGAACGTGTAAATACGTCTATTACAGGAATTAATGGCGGTGAGCATTTTATTAAAAACAAAGTTACTGCGGTAATTTCTAACGAAGAAGGTGATTTTTTGAGGTCACTGACCTGCCTAGTGTTGCCAAAAATCACAGATTTTATTCCAAATCACAAATTAGATATCTCGCAAGTTAAATTACCCAGCGAAATTAAATTAGCGGATCCCACATTTTGTGTTCCAGGCAAGGTCCACCTATTAATAGGTTGCGAGTTATTCTTCGAATTATTAAAGCCCGAAAAGTTTCGGATTCAAGATGAGTCATTACTGCTACAAAATACAGTGTTTGGTTATTTAGTCACAGGAAGTTTAACTCAATTTTGCCCAAATTCATTTTCTGGCTTTATTTCAGAACAGGATAACCTAGACATTACGGTAAAGAAATTTTTCGAATTGGAATCTTTTCCCGGTGATAATAATGAAAGTTTAAAAAATACTAAAAGTGTACAACAACAATTTTGTGAAGAACATTTTGTTCAAACTCACACAAGAGATGAAACCGGGAGGTACATTGTAAAGTTACCGATAAAGGATAATGCGCGATCTAAATTAGGATATTCTAGGGAAAACGCAGAAAAGCGATTAAATCTTCTTTGGAAAAGATTAGATGAACACAAGGACATGGCTAACTTGTATAAGGAATTTATGAATGAATATTCGATACTTCATCATATGGAGAAAATTGAGGACAATAAATGTTCTCACAACCAAACTGAATATTATATTCCACACCATGCAGTTTTTCGCCCCGATAGTGCGTCTACTCCTCTGAGAGTGGTCTTCGATGCCTCTGCAAAATCAAGCAGTGGTATTTCACTTAACTCCATATTGTTAAACGGAGGTACTATACAACAGGATCTTTTTCAATTGTGACGCGTTTTCGAAAGCATTTATTTGCATTTAGTGCAGACATCACTAAAATGTATAGACAAATACTTGTCGATCCTTCCGATAGAGACTTACAAAGAATTCTATGGAAGTCAAGTCGTTTTGCCCCAATTGAGATTTATAGACTGAAAACAGTGACATATGGAACGTCTTGTGCACCGTTCCTGGCTACAAGAACATTAAGGGCGTTAGCGGAAGATGAATGTAAAGACTTTCCCAATGCAGCTGATGTGACTTGCAACGACGTATATATATGGATGATATACTGTAAGGTGCAGCGACCCTAGAAGAAATAAAACAGTTACAGCTTCAACTTATTCAGCTATTGAAACGAGGTGGAATGGAACTATACAAATGGGTGTCAAGTCATCCACAGCTATTCCAAGACAACCCCAATTTGGAATACGCATTTGATTCGCAGCACGATACAGTGAAAACTCTAGGAATGCTCTGGCGACCTCAGTCAGATTGCTTCACTTTCAAGGTAGCTACAAACCTCCAGGATAGCTTTACAAAACGGGACGTCCTGTCTACAATAGCAAGACTGTTCCATCCATTAGGTCTCATCGGACCCGTGATATCTAGAGCTAAAATCTTCTTACAAAGGCTCTGGACACTTAAGCTAAATTGGTCGGATCCAATTCCGCCAAAGGAAACTAAAGACTGGATCAACTTCCTGAAACAACTTTCCGAGATAAACAAAATTAATGCAAATTGTTTGGAAAAAATGGAGTAACGATTATTTAAATCATTCACAACTTCGACATAAATGGCAATTTGAAAAGGAAAATGTTACTCCATATTCAATGGTATTAATAAAGGAAGACAATTTGCCACCATACAAATGGTGTCTATGCAGAATTCAAGAAGTTGTGCTTGGTGCGGATAAAAAGGTTAGAGTAGATATTGTAAAAACTGCTCATGGAATTGTAAAACGAGGCCTTGCAA
The DNA here is from genome assembly GCA_006491805.2 of Dysdera silvatica. Taxonomy (NCBI): domain Eukaryota; kingdom Metazoa; phylum Arthropoda; class Arachnida; order Araneae; family Dysderidae; genus Dysdera; species Dysdera silvatica. The sequence goes on from QLNU02015360.1 coordinate 103,602,625, forward strand.
AGATATGTTTATTACCAATTAATACTTGTTGAATTTTTTTTAATTACTTGTCATATTTGTACATAATTGTTTTGTTAAGTATTGTAAATATTTTGTATAATTTTTTGCTTGTAGTGTAGAAATCTGATTTTGATTTGAAATTTATGTAAATTTTAACGCGCGGAGTAGGTTAAGTCTTATAAAACAGTTCTACCATTCTCATGCTTTGTACTGCCACCATGCGGAAAATTGTTGTATAAACCAGTTGTAATTCAGGCGCCGACTGCGTCGACCGCATTGCAATTCTTTAAAGCGATGATTTCATCAGCCAACACCATTCTCCCAGTAAAGCGGAGAAAATTAGAAATAAACATATATAATTTTATTATATTCTGGTCCGTCGTCATGAATACTTTATTCAGCGCCACCAAGGAGCATTAGGAACCTTGAGCTGGATATATGAAATGGTATTTTCCTTAAGACCGCTCTTGCATGATATACGTTGAATTGCATCTAATCCAATACTAACGTTAAATCACATCGGTTGAAATAATGTAGTAGTTAATTATTACGTTAATTTTGCTTAAGTCATAATATTGCGCTAATCATTAATTTTCATTTTTAGTTGTCATATTATATTACACATAATTGTCAGTTATAGTAAAAATGACAAATCATTTCATTTTAAATGATACTATACAAAATGAAGATTGATCTACATGAAGTATTCTATGATATTGTGACCAATTATAGCAAAAATTATATGTTAAATAATGTTGCACATAGCTGGAAATATGTGAGAAAAATTCATGCAATAAATAAAAACTTTCTCTAAAAAAAAGTAGTCTGTATAGTAGCAAATATTACCAATTGTGACAGCCGTATTAACTTTGCATCAAGTGGCATTAAGAGACACCTTGTATATATATGACACACACAATTATGGGCAAACGGAAATATTAGTTGGAACTTATAACTAGAGATCATCCAGCAAATACGCGTGATTTTCTTTATATTTCATTCTTTGTTTAGTTATAACAATTGCTCATTAACTTGTCATGAAAATATTTGTTCAATTCCAATAATTAAGTAATAGACATCGTGAAAAAGAAAAATGTCTTTTTCTAGTGTTTTACAGAAGTACGAAGCTAATGTTTTTCGATATTTGGAGAGTAAATTAATAGTGAATGAAAAAATACAGGTCTCATTTATTTTGTTTGCTTTTCTTGCTCATAGCCCATTACTTTGCTTGTGTACATTAAAAAAAGAAGCTGTTTCTTTTATCGTCTTCTGTGATTTGGTTTTTCCTTTTTTCTTCAATTAGTATCCGTCTGTATCTTTCCAGTTTTTTCCCTGGATGGTATCATATCTTGATGCATATCATCCACGTTGAGGTTGAGTGAAGAAACAAAACATCAACGGAATAATTCATGGAAGCTTATAAAAATAATCTGGAAGTAAAGATTTTGAAAGTATTGCTTTAAGCAGAATAATTTGCCCAATTTTATGTTGTTATTCTCTCGTTTTTGTACTTTTTACTATGTTCTTAATTGACAATTTATACTAATTATAGGCTATGGAGGTCTTAGTAAATTTTCAAGATGGTGACTCTGAAATCAGCTTCCTTAAAGTTAAACCCTATCAACTGTAAACGAAGTGGCACAGTAGGCTTTTTTTTCTTGCATGCATCTAAAAACGGGTTTAAAACTGTATTAAGTTCAGATTGTTTGTTAAAAATCTTGTGAAGATTTACTTTTTTTAAAGTTTAATTTAACATTTTCTGCAATTTTTCAAGGTTTTGCTTTCTTAAGGAATGAGATCTTAAAATAAGCGAAACTTCGATCGGGTTTTTACTAAATTAGCAATTATACTTACTTTTATAAAGAAAAGCTCTCTCCAATTAAATAAAGAAAGCTAAAGATGGAATAATCCAGGGATTAAATTGAATGAAGAAATATATTAATTCGCAATCAGGGAAATTCCACCTTACAGCAGGCAAAATTACGATAAGAAATCATGCATGGCTGGCCCCAATAGCGCATTTTGAAGGAAACCCAAAGGCCGTTAGATCAAGTCCTGCCTGGAGTACGGTCACTCTCTTTTATTTTCAAACTCTTTTAAGTCAAAGATAGCTTTCATTTTAAACAAAAGTTCGTGAATGCTGTATAAAGTAGTTTCATAATTAATTCAATTTATGGACCATCTTCCATTGATAACATACAGTTTCTTCAAAGTTAGCGAAATAATGTCACGCTTTTAACCTCTGCACTAGAAACCACACAATTCCGGAGTTTAACAACTTTTCAAACGACTTCGAGAGCGAAATGATTTTCCCGTGGTGGAAGAGGAAGACTACAGGGAAATCTGCCTAAATGAAGTACCGAAGATTTTAATCGTTACTTCGAACGACATTTTATGCATATTAATTCGCCCAAAAGAACAAATTAACGTTAATTTTCTTGAACGATCGCTATGCGAAAGTTAACTGCCTGTTAATTTGACAAAGCGGTTGTATGACGAAGTCGTTGACTCTATTAAAGGGAGTTTGTTCACGGATTTTTATTCGTCCATGGACTAAAGTCGACGTGCTAAAATTATTTATTTTCTTTATCCTTGAGCCTGTAATGTTAGGCATGAAATTCGAGCCTTGAGCATGAAAATCACGCACTCGTATTTAGAAAACTATACTAGACAAGGAAGCTGTCCATCTAATTTGCATTATATTGATATTAAACTTTCGTTTTAAAATTTAATTAAAATTTTAATGAATCTAACGATTAAAAATAGTTTTTATCTTTAAACAAGTTGTTAAAAATTAGCAATTAAAATATTCTATTTTTAATCCTTTATTTGTTAAAACTCTAAACAATAGTGGTTTCTGAACTGAGATTTACCATGAATCTGTCGGCATTGAATAAAACCGATAATGTACGTTAAAAAATTTAATTAGCTAACTTTTTCTCATTTTAGAAAGGGTGCCTTTTTATGAAACATAAAAAAGTTATCACACTCCTACAGAGTTTTTTTACCATACCATAAGCTGGATTAATTTTTTAACTGATCACTAATATTTGGGATTATTTTAAAGGAGAGTTTTTTCGAAGATTTCTAAAGCAGATTTTTTGCATGTCCATGGCGAAATTGAGAGGCTAAACTGTAATTGCGAAACCAATAAATAGGGCTATATTTCATTAATTATTGTTATGAAAAATTAATAGTTTAATTAAATTAATGCTGAAACTGTTGTTTCAAAATTGGCGGAGTTTGACGAAAATCTTGGTATAAAAACATGGAAAGATAAAAGAAAAACAAAAGGGAAAATATTGCAAAATAATTCGATGAATTTGACGGTTTCAAGCTCAGTAGGAAGGTTTTGTACATTAATAAAACTTGTGCTTCTATTATTTCATCTTTTGGTTTATTAGTTTGATTTCCTCATAACTATTTATTACATGCGCATTGAATACATAGTTATAAATGTAATGCATTGCTTAAAAGAAGTTTATTGTAACGTCCTTATTATGTATTCTTAAAGGGTTGAGAGTTTTATTTGCCTAAAGAATTCTTTAGTATTAATAGCGTTAAGTTAAGAGATTGCTGATTACATTGGCCTTTTAATGGAATCTACACATTTCAAAATTAACACAGCATATAAGTACGAAAGGCGAAAATAAGTAAAAAATTAGGTAATAAATTAATAAAATTAATTAACCAACTAACCAATTTAAACACAAGAGGGATAAAGGTACAAATATATTTCAATGTCAAGGGTTCTGTACTTCATCAGGGATTGCACAAAAACCCTGTTATTGATTTGCTTTTCCTGATTACAAACATGGAAAATTTTTGATTCTGGATGGGCCTATTAAAACCAGAAAACCAATTTGATATATGCAAAAAATTAACATTATTTAATATCAATAAACATTATATGCCAATGTTCTAGACTTAAGTATATAAAAGATTTAAACAGATTTATTAATTAGTTTAAAATTTATTGTAGAACAATTTTGGCTTCAATAAGTTGAATCAATCTCTATCTCTTACAAGCGGTCCAAAATCACACTTACAACCATATTAATATAAACAGGTTGTTTTTTTCAAAACAATATTATTCAGAGCATATAAGTGAAATGTTATTCCCCATGAATATATAAAGTAAATCATTTAATTATCTGTATTTAATTTTAAAGCTATTTTTCACACAAACTGGGATCGTCTCCAGAAAGGTGCTAAGAAATATTATTTGCTCACAATGTCCACTCATCTATCGAATTTGTTATAAAAATCATTTGAAAGCTAAAAGCATTAAGACTTTAGTTGCTAAATACAATTAAAATGACATTTCTAATTATTTAATTAAAAATCTGATATTAATAACCTCATAAATGAATTAAAGCTACAATGAGCCTTCCTAATCTCTTTCTCATCTCTTTTTAATGTTTCTGAACTCTCTCCAGTAATTTATCATTCATTTTATATGTATAATCATAAACAATTTATTATTAACTTAACCCAACTCCATCATTCAGCTTAGTCCTAATGATCAAAGTCAGCTTACAATTACAGCAATGACTGAAAGTGCCCCTTAGGGTGTACTAAGATAAAAAAAAACCGTGGATAAATGCATTACATGGATGATATTTCACAATTGAAGGGTCTTTCTATTTTAAAAATATTTTTATTGGTGAGAATATAATGTTTTGTCTGCTTAGATGAAAGAACTCTATCTGCAGCCCCTATTATTATTATTTTGTTTTTGACACTAAAAACAAAGAACCCTCCGTCATTTCCTTTTCAGAGTTAGTTTAAAAATTTATTAATTATGATATATAAATAAAAATTGTATATATACGTTCGAAACTTAAGATTTTGTGCCATAAATAAATAAATAATTGTGTAGCTTATATGTGAATATAGGTGTATATATATATATATATGCGTATAGCTGGGAGGAGCTGAATGTAGAGTTGGTTAGTTTGTTGAAATTTTGTGTCACAAGGAGTTAAGTACAACAGAACCCTTGCTTAACCGGCTTAATTGGGACTGATGGTAAGCCTGTTAAGAGAAAATCCTGTTAAACGGAAATAATTTAAAAATATTAAATTCATGGCACTTCTCTTATAGCTCTGTCAGATAGTCTACGTTATAAGGAAAGCTGTGCATTGTATATGTATTTAAACAAATTAAAGAAAAAATATTTACTGTCCGTACTGTACTTCTTTTAAAAATTGCCTATATTCATAGGCGTACACATAAAGTTCGCAAGGGTGGTTATAGGCTCAATGGGGGTTACAGAGCTACAACTCACATATTCCTATGTTAAATATACAAAATTTCATTGCAATGGGGGTTACAGTCCCCATCAACACCTTCCTGCATAGGCCAATGCCTATATTTAACGGACTACATCAAGAAAATTAAAAATACTTACCGTACTAATGTACATATATAATTGCATTACTATTCTTTAAAGAAATCAGTTACTTTTTTTTTTTGTTTTAAATTTGAATACCGATGTTTTGCCATGAAGTCCCGCCATTTTGTTATTAATGTTATATCACGTGACGTAGAGGTTGATTGTTATTCAACATAACGAAGAGCCTCTTATAAATCATTCATTCCATTGGTATGGGAAACTCGCGAGTCTGTTGGTGAATCTACATCGTCTTAATCTTCCGCGACGTCTTGATGCGCATCAATGGTAGTCTCGATGATGTCTTCGTCAGGTAATATTTCGACGTCCAAGTCATTATCAGTTTTAAATCATTCTTCGACATCTACTTCTATGATATCACTACAGCCTTGAAGAGCTTCAAAAGTTTTGGTGAAGCTTAATGTAAGGAATTCTGTTGATGGCATTTCGTCATTCACTCCAGATGATCCTTTTTCATTTGTTTCTTGCTGTATAGGAGCCATTAGCTTCCGCCATGATTTTTCTAAAGTTGAAGCAGGCATTTCTGACCATGCTGAGGCAACCATATACGCCACATCTTTAATACTGGCAGCCTTTATCGAGCCAATAAGGTTGAAATTAATAGTATCATTTTGTAATTCTACTAGTAGCTTCCGACGGTATCTTCGTTTAAGAGATTCGATTGCACCTTGATCCATCGGTTGCATGAGTGACGTAACATTAGGTGGGATGAAACTTCCTTTATATTTCCCACTTTAAGTTTTATATTTGAATTGCCTTTAAGGGCAACCATTTTGATTCCAAATGTTTTTCAACTGCAGGAACAAACTGTGATTTGAACCTTTCTTTAAAGAGGAAAGTATTGATCCAATGGGATTTTTTTATCTCAAAATTAATTGGAAGTGAAGCCATATTATCGTTTTTAAATTCCCTCGACATCCTTGACTTTCCTATAAGCATAGTCAGTAACTTATGTGTGCCAGTAGAATTGCTACTCAAAGATAAAGTTACCTTTACTTTTTTACATCCGGGGGTAGCTGCTTCTGTTTTAGATGCTAAAATTTTTGAAGGTAGCATAATATTATATAGATCAGTTTCGTCGACGTTGTATAACTGTTCAGCTGTTAAGGTTTCTTCAGCGATAATTTCTTCTAGTTTGGTTTTAAAACAATTTACACCCTCTGGATCACCAGAAATGGTGAGCTGATGGATACCATGCCTCTTTTTTCACCTGTTTAGCCAACCTTCACTAGCGATAAATTCTTGATCTCCAATTTTTTAACGTAAAGTCAATGCCTTTTCTTTTAAAATAGGACCGCTGATGGGCGTTCTTTTCTCTCGTTCTCGGTTAAACTAAAGCTGTAATGCCTCGTCCAAATTTTCTAAATTAGACTTCTTGAATGTTAAACGTGATTCCAGTCCATTCTTTGACGTTAATCGGCTACAAAATGCTTCAACTCCTTCCATGTCCTCTTCCAGTTGCTGACGGTACTCTTTCTCTTCGACACCAAAATCTAAAGCGATTGTCTATAAATATTTACCTCTGTCCATTATTTTTATAGCTTTAAGTATTTTTTCCATCGATACCATAACTCGCTTTCTCTTACTTGCTATACTAGATATTTTCTCTCTTTAACGATGTTACCTCTACAACTAATGTAACTAAAACAACACGTGAATATTTTTCCGTACCTTAAGTCAGTGGTGATCAAAAACTGTGGTTCGTAATAAAATTTTAGTGGGTTGCCAAATTCAAAGAAATGTACATCATATGTACATAACATATTTTTTAAATATAGGACATTTCGTCCAGGGGTCGCAACAACATTTTACACAAAATGGGGGTTGGCAATGAAAATAGCTGGCGCACAAATGCCTTAGGTGATGAAATAAAAACTAAAGAAAAAATATCGCTCTTGAACCACCTATACTATGGAACACGTATTCCCATTTTAAAATATCCAATTTCAAGCGAAGCACCCTGTGCCCCTCGCACCCGCCTAAAAGGATGAAGTTTCACACCACAGAAAACTTCCTAAAAATAGATTCACGAGAAAAAAAGAACACCCGCAGATCACGTATAGAACAGCTTCCATTATTGGAAGGAGCGATTTTTAAAAGGGGAATAATTTTTAACTTTTTCAGATTAAATTGAAGCCGGTTTAAGCGGAGAGACGGTTAAACGGGGGCCGATTAAGCGGGGTTCTTCTGTACATATATTTATGTACGCTTGCACATGCGTATGAATCTACATATGCATAGTGTAGATTCTATTGCATTAACTGCATTTATTTGCCTATACACAGGGAAGAAATTCACACTTGTATTCTCTAAATAACATTGTTTCTGACAGCCAATAATTTGTTCATATAAATCTATCTCGTAAGTTTGCTTTTGGGCCGCCCACAACATGGAGATCATGGTTCAGCTTATTTCAGCCAAAATTATTCTATGATAATTTTTAAATTTATTAATGAATATTTTATATACCTAAGCCTAGAATATTGGCATGTATTTATGTACATTAATCAATGTTAATTTTTGGCATATCGTAATTAGTTATCTAGTTTTAATCACTTCATCCAGAATAAAAAATTCTCTGTTTTAAAAACCACCCAATAACAGGGATTTTGTGCGATCCCTGATGAACGGAATCCTTGATATTGAAAAACATCTTTGTATTCATACATTTATATTCCTCTTTTGTTTAAATCTGTTAATTCTGGTTAATTCATTTTATTATTTTTGTACTGGATTTCTTACTTATTTTCACCCTAGGCACTGATGTGTGACTTTTGCAGCCTGTAGGTTCCCTTAAAGGCCAGGCCATAGGGTAGAAATTTTTTACAGGGATTTCAGAAAGCCACAGGAAAGATTAGAATTTGTTAATGTTTTGATGTATTTTATTAATATATTTAATAATATTAAATATCTAAGCGGACTAATGTATTTAACATTAATGGATACATTTTTAGCATAAATTTGGCACTGAGAAAAAAAATTCAAAGTGATATACAAAATCTACAAAGTCCCTTATCCTTACCATAGAATAGATGACGTATTAAACGCTGTAAAAACATGGTGTACACAATATCTACTGTGAAAATCTGTTTTGAGTATATTTTAGCATGAAAGAACCATTTCTATTGTCATGAAATTTTATGTAAAACAAAAGATGTGAGATAAAGTTCTGCAATAATTTAATTTAAGAATATTTTTTCTGGAGAATGGAGGCAGGCTTACTAGGGGACTCGGTCCACCCTGCTTCTGTCCTGGCTACGTCCCTTTTTAAAGGGATGATTCATGTGTCAAAACAAGCTCTTAACTTTATATTATATGCAAGATGCTCTCATACATAAATCTTTATGTATTCATTAGAATGACTTTTGAACGTTCAAAAGTCATTCTAATGAATAAGCGCCCTCTAAAGCTCCCTCTTTGGCAAAATTCGAAAGCTATTTCACCAATCTCTGGGACTGAAAGTGCTGCAGAAAAAAATTTAAATTACTTAATTAATTACGAAATTAATTAATTATTAGTTAAGCATTAACTAATTAGTAGAGAATTAGATATAATGTAAGCCGATAAGGTGAACAGACGACTGTACATATATGGTGTAATCAGATTCTTTATACTATTACATCATAAAAAAATAATTTGTAAGGTATCTTTACGCTTCTCAGTGTTTACAAAATTGCCAAATGGTTAACGCACAAAGCCACCGGGACATGTTTTTTATAATTTTTCGTGGAGAATTTTTATAGGTAGTAATTTCTGATACCCTTACTTGATTTTAAACTAGAGCTTCAATGTATATGAGAAAAATGAGACATCGCCTTGGCCTGGAGTCGAACTAGGGTCTATCCATTAGATCCAGGGGCCTTAACGGATAGGCCACCTTATATACGAAGAAAGTGGGCGTCGCTTCTGTGGCTTGGTGACCTAGCGGTTGAGGTACTCCGGATCTAACGGAGATAACCTAGTTCGAACCTAGGAAAGTGCAATGTATCTTTTCCTTCTATACATTGAAGGCTCTAATTTGAGCTCAAACGTGGGTGTCGGAAATAATTTCCTATAAAAAATAATAAAAATAAATAATAATTATTAAAAATAAATAATAACAATAATAAATAATAATAATAAAGTTTATTTATAAGTACAAAATAATTTAATAAGCATAAGTAAGGTTGGAAATTTTGTTTCGATAGATTGAAGAAATATTGTAAATCCATAGAGAGTTCTACGAGTCAGCCATCGCTTTTCGTTGCTGGTCACGTAAACACAAATTCAACTTCAAACAACCTCCAATTATCTGCCAACCAAGATAAATATATGAATTACATTTTTGGAAGCCTTCCATATTAGTAAGATTTCTTCTACCAGAGTCAATGAATACAAATCTGCTTCCAATTTTAGTCACGCTTGGAAGTATTTAATAAAACTCACTCTACTCAGAGTAATTATTTATATTTATTCATCCATAATCGCATAATTGGCAATACACTAGTTAAAAGATAAAAACATCTTTAATATTCTAATATTTCCTTTATATGTTTGTATTCCTAGCGACAGACGCCCAATCTGTCAGAAACGTACGTCGATAACGAATATAAAGAACTTTTCAACCTTATTTAAACTTGTAAAATATTGTTGTTTAATTATGAATCTTATCTGAGAAATGCTTCGTCAAATTATATTGCTTAATAAAATTTATATCATCATAGCACAAATTTAAACTTGCAGAACAGAACTGAACTCCTCTCGTAATTTTCTCTCCACAGTTCTAAGCTATTACATAATTGCTTTCACTAAGACAAACTTGCGAAAAAAATAAGTTCATTTTAACCCTATGCCAAATGGTGAAGGTTACGCCACATCACAGTAGTTAATAATAAAAGGCATATAACCTTTCGGGGAATTAAAATGTGCATTTATTTAAAGGCGCGTTATTATCAAAGTATTTGCACATTATTAAAATTATATCACCCGCACACGTATACAAATATTTAACTTCTCCATTATATGATAGCACCATTCTTTCATTTTATTATCTTAAATTTTTGTGAAAGTTTACGTGAAGGAACGATGCTGATTTGCTTTGAAATACCTATTCCCAAATGGTTATTACTTATTTAAAATTGTTTCAAAAATTGTTTTGCCTGTAATTTGAAGTAATTTTGGCTCATTTCGCTATCAATACTTTCATTTTTAAAGTACATTCCCTGCTTCCAAATTTGGTACTAAACCTACAATCAACGAATATAAAAACATCAATTTATATATTTAGTATCGCATTATTTTTTATCAGGTTTCTTTATTGGAATAATATCCGATGAAATATGGTATATTTGCACTTTTCTACTGGTGAAACATTCACGATAAATTACACAGTGTTACATGCAAAAGACCATAGGCGTAACTTGAGGGTTAAATATAGCGTAAACTGGGAGGGGGGGGTACAAAAACCCAAAATTGTATGGGGAAAAGTACGATTTTGCTTCCTTTCTAAACAAAACTGGAGGCAAGTGCCCCCCATTGTCCCTGCCAGATTACGCCTACGCAAAAGACTACAAAGACTAACTAGGGTTTACAATAACCAGTAAAATTTGGTCAGTGGGCGGAATATTAAAGAGAAAAGGAAAAAAAAGGTAAAATAGAAAGAAGAATAAGTAGAGTTAAAAAATAAAATGGAAATAAGAATAGTAATATTAATGAAAGGGCGAAACTAAATTAGGAAAAATTACGAAAATAAAGGAAAATAAATTGGAAAATTTACAAAAATAAAGGAAAAATAAATTACAAAAATTTACAAAATTAAAGGAAAAGTAAATCAAGAGAAATTACGAAATTAAAGAAAAACTGAATTAAGAAAATTTACAAAATGGAAGTAAAATGAATTAGGAAAAGTTACGGAAGTAAAGAAAAAGAGACTAAACATATAGGAAATTGGGTAGAAAGATAACGATTTCTGACACCCACGCTTAAGCTCAAACTGGAGCTTTATATATTGGAGAAAAAGAGACATCGCCCTCCGGAGTTGAACCGGGAACTCAACGTATGTCCTGTTATGATTTTACCTGCTCAGCCATCAGGACAGGAAAGATGCTCTTTTTCTCTGTACACAAGGTTTCATGTGGGATGTTAGCACAATTGCCAAATGGTCAACACTCAAAGCTCAGAACTGGGGTTATAAATACAGGACATCCCCATTTTCTCGATACTTCACTTGATAAAGAAAACAGTTGTTCTTGAAACGTTACGAAACTTTTCTTATGCCGTTTGTAAGCTTTATTTATCTTTTTACTTCTTTTTTATATCTTTCTACCCAATTTTCTTGTCACCTAGACTTCTTTCTTCTTTCTTAATTTTCCTTTATGTATTTAACTTTTTCTAAATTATTTTCCTCCTTTCGCTACTCTTACTATTCTTGTTTCCATTTTACCTTTCTACCTTTTCTTATTCAACCTTCTATTTTCTTTCCTTTCCTTTTCTCTTTTGTATTCCGACCAATAACAAAATTTTATTCGTTATGGTATTATATGGTTAGTGAAAACTCCTATTGCACTTTCCATGTTTCATAACAATGACTGATATTATAGATTAAGAAACTTCGGGATAGAAATTTTTGAACAGTTTCAAGCTTATAAGTGTTTGATATAGTCGACTGGAAGGTAAATATCTTTAAAAAATAATTTCTTAAACATAGATTTGGGAGAATCTTTGAGCAACTTGAAAAGATTAGAACAAACATACTATTTGGAATGCTGGGAATCTATTACCTTTTTTTTATCGTGTTTTTAAGCAATCTCTTACCTTATCAGCTTAATAATAATAAATTATTAGTAATATTTATTCTAATAATTCGGACAAGTGGGAATAAGAATGATTCAAAGTTTGGGTGAAGATTCCTAATCTTTAGGGAATTCCTACTCTCAATCCAACTCTTTTAATCTGGCATCTGAACTAACGGAAGACTAGTAAAAAGTCAGATACTAATTATTTGAATCAAAATTATTACTACGTGTTCTAAGGCTTGCAATTTCAAATTAACGATCTTCGTATGTAAATCTATGATGAAGCAATTTTCGTACAAATACGTTAGTTGATAGCAGTGTAATATTACAAACTTTATTGTATTATTAATAAATGGCATTACTAATTAATTATATTATTAATTAACTTCATCATTAATTAATTGCATTATTAAACGCTTTGCAATTAATAATATTATGTATATTGTTTCTAAAAAATAATTGGATATCCCCATAGAAGCATTTGAGCTATTGATAAAACTACCATTATGCTATTAATTAATATTTGAATAAGTTCAATATGTTTAAAAAATTTATTCAATGATGTCAAAATTGTCTCTTCCCCTCCCCCGCGGCTGTTGAAAGTCAATTTTAAAGTCTTAAATGAGAACCATCATCTCTTATTGCAGATTTGGATGCTCCCGAAAAAATACATAAATTTGACCGACGATTTTTAGTCTCACAAATGGCTTTCTAATCGTTAAAAATAGAAAAGGTGTACGAACATTTGAAAATGGGAATAGCACGAGAAATAGAATTTGGATCGAAAAATAAAAAATACGTGTTCAATATTTAAAAATAAACCATATAATAAAGCCAGAATTAAGCCCTCCCCACCCCCAGGGGTAGGGGATAACTTTGTAAGTATAAATGGGAGCGTCCATTTTTTATTGCAGACCTAGATTTTAGGAATGAGAATGTCCATTCATCAGTTAGGAAAATTGCTCAAGAAACTGATTCAAAGGAATCCTCTTTTGGTATCATATTAAATAAGAATAAATATTATCTATCGAAAGTGTTGCTATTGCAAGAGCTTCTCGGGAACGACTTTGATCGTAGACTGGAATTTTATGAGGAAATGATAGGATGGTGTGATGACAAGAGAAAATTTTTATTTTGGACGTGCTTTTCGGATGAAGCTACATTTAAATTAAGTGGAGAAGTTAACCGACATAATATGAAATTTTGGTCGAATAAAAATCCTCATTGGATGAGAGATTGTCATACGCAACATCCAGAAAAAGTTAAGGTTTGGGTAGCAATAATGCGCACTCACATAATTAGGCCACATTTCATGGACGGTAATTCAACATATATCAAATACGTCGATCTATTAAGCACCGAGATAATTCCTACGATTTAAAATGTTGATGATGATGCCTTTGACAAAATTTGGTTCCAGCAGGATGGGGCTCCGTTTCATTTCGATCTGAATGTTCGCAATTTGTCGAATGGCATTTTTCCTGAACAGTGGATTAGTAAAAGGGGTAGCACTGAGTGGCCACCCAGGTCACCTGATCTAACGCCTTTAGATTTTTTTTATTGGGGATACTTAAATAGTAAGGTTTATGAAACAAAACCTGCTATCATTGATGAATTCTATGATCGAATTAAACATTGTTCGAATCTTCTCACACCCAAAACATTGAAACATGTAATCGATGAATATGTGTACGGTTTGGACATTGTCAAGTGACTGATGCTCAAAGGTTCGAACATTTAATCAAATATGTTTTTTAGGAATTGTTTATGGGGAGACGTTAATCAAGCATCCAGAAGGGAACAGAAAACTATCCTGTCCACGTCGTTATTCCTGGTTAATGCTAAAAGTAGGTTTTGACTGTTTTCGAAACTGAAGTCAACGGTCATCGTTTTTTGGAATAACAGAATCGTATATCAGGAAGTAAAAAGCAATATTTAGGATGAAAATTACGTAAAATTTTCCTAAAATCCTGATCTGTAATGAAAAATGGAGATTCCCATTTAAGATATCAAAGTTGCCCCCACCGCCGGGGGGGCAAGGAAGGGGGGTTAATTTTGGCGTCATTGGCCAGCATTTTTAAAACTATTGAATACATGTTTTTATTTTTTGGTCCGAAGTATATTTCTCGATATATTCCATCGCTCCGGAAATTTATGAACAACTTGTATATATATAAATGTGGGTGTGTATGTGTGGGTGTGTGTAATTTTATCTTTTACTGCAAGGGTAAATTTGAAATTTTACTCACTCGTGTTTTTTACCTTTATAAGGTTAAGGTAACTGTAAAAGATTTTGTGACTCAATTAGCGACCCTAAACCGGGTCAAGCAAATTAATATTCCCTGTGACTTTAGAGAGAGAGAGGGAGAGGGAGAGAGAGATTACGAAGTCATCGATGAAATATGAAATACGTTTGCAACAGATTATTCAATGGTCTATGTATTCAAAACCCATTTTAAGGATATATGAACGAGACCTTTTCTGTTTGTAAAAATACAATGTCTGCTTCAGTTTTTAGATTTAGTTGCTTATTTGAAAAATTTGCAGCAAAAGGAAATTGGTTGGTTGGTTATATATTTATGTCTCTTTATTAAGAATATGAAATATGAAATCAGTTTTTTGTGAATAGCATATAAATTTTTTTATTAATATTTAAAGTCCAAAAATCACACTTTTTAGGTGAAGTTTGATATTTTTTATTCGCACTGTATATGAAGATAATAATTTTTGAACTCAATTCGAATAAAGAGGGTAATTGTATTTAACGGATAAAATTATAAAATTACACGAAAGGTCATTCAGAGTATTTTAAAAAAATTTATAAAAACTAAGCTTTTTAATACCAATATTTGGCGCGTTTGGCTATGGTTTTGAAGAATTGGCGATATCGGCATGAAGCATTCATTATTCAATTACGCTCATATTGCAACCTTCATTGGCATTATTTTTAGGAAATATAATGGCATAATAAAAAGGAAAAAATCTTCTAAATTTTATGGTCGTAACATCTAAATATTTCATATAATTTTTAATAAAAAAAAATAGTTTGATGCAGCTGGCATTTAAAAAAATTTATAGGTAAATAATTTGTTTTAAAAAGTAGACAATCATCGTATCATACCGAACGTCTACCATTTTTTGCGCAGTTGACCTATCTCTCGTAAAAATTTGACGCGGAAAGTTTGAATGTTGTAAATCAAAGACTTTCGATATAAGAAAATTATAAAAATGAC
>QLNU02015360.1:103622620-103658079 GCA_006491805.2 Dysdera silvatica
TGCTTCCTATATTTAATTATTGTTCTAAGTAATGCTGCTTCTGTTGATTTTCCTTTTCTAAAACCATGTTGATATGTATCCATTAAATTATTTTTTAAATAAATTTTATTATTCCATTGTAAAGTAGTGTTTCAAATAATTTCGCAAAAATTGATGTCACTGCTATTGGTCTATAATTTTCTTTACAGTCTATTTTACCCTTTTTATAAATAAGTATAATTTTAGATATCTTCTTTCCATCAGGAATTTCTTCCTTATCTATAATATTATTAAATACAATCAATAAGGGCACAACCAACAATTCCGCACTTTCCTTCACAATTTTTGGGTGAATCTCATCAACACATTCTCCTTTTTTTACTATTAAGTTTTCTTATTTCATTTAATAATTCAAAATACATTATTTGCTCAACATACATAGTTTTATCATGATTTTTGCTCATATATTCTTTAAAGACATTCTCAATATATCTTTCTCTATCTATTATTTTTTCAGATATTTCAATAAAAATTTTTTTGAAGCAATTTGCCATTTCCCCCTTTACCGTTATAATTCTATTATCATCTTTTATTAATTTTATTTCTTTATTTTTATTATCTACATTAGTCAAGTTTTTATCCAAATGTCGTTTTTGTGCCAAACAAGTGATTTAGTTATACAGTTTCTTAATTTTTTGAGTCTTCCTAAATAAATCAATTTTTTTTTGTTATTATAAATCTCTTAAATAAATTATTCCTTTTCTTTTTACTGTTTTTGATTCTGTTGTTTATCCAACCCTTACTATTTGTTTTATCTTTAATATATTTTCAATTAAAATTTTTTTCGTATAATTCTTTAATTTTTCTTAAAAACATATCACATTTGTTATTATGATTTAATTCTATGTCCCAATCAATTGACTTTGAATTTTCCTTAAATTTATTAATATTTCTTTTACTTAGGTTTCTAATTCTCATTTTATTATCATTGTTTTTACAAATTTTTCATATATCTCTACTATAATGGCCCTATTATCGCTTATTGGATAATCTGAGACACAAGATTTATATTCCATAATATTTGTAAAACACACATCAATTATTGTAGATGAATTTGTAGTTATTCACTCGTGGAATCTTTTATTACATTTTTTAGTCCCATTATTTTCATTGTATGTAGTAAATTGTTTTTTATACTTGATTCTTTGTCAATATATTTAAATCTCCAATTAATAAAATGTTTCCATTTTGCAATTTCTCCCATTTCTCGTATAACCAATTAGTTAAACTATTTACATTACTACCAGGTTTTCTGTATATGACTCTTGTTCTTAGTTTCCCTCTTTTTACTCTTATTATTTCCCAATCCTCAGTTAATTGACTAATTTCGTTCAAATTTTGAAAAATTGAAAAATTTTTCAAAATTTTCAGGTTTGTCATTAATGTAAATGGGTACTCCACCTCCTCTTTTTTTTTCGCATTACATGATACTCATACCAACCTGGAAACTCCATATGATCACGTGCTTTTGACCAAGTTTCTGTAATTGCTAATAAATCTATTTTGTAATATTTGTTATCCATTAGTAACTCTATTTCATCCACTTTGTTATTTATACTCCTGGCATTGATGTGTAATATTCTTAGTAAATCTTTATCATTTAGGCACTCAATATTCCCACTATTATAAATGTTATTTATATTATTTACTCCATCCCTATTAAAGCATTGTTTACATATATTACATATTTTATACATATTACATTTCTGACACTTATTGCATTTTTTACACTTATTAAATTTTTTACACATATTACATTTCTGACACTTATAACATTTTTTTACACTTATTAAATTTTTTACACATATTACATTTTTTATACATATTACATTTTTCGCACATATTACATTTTTTAGATATAACACATTTTACATATATATTGCTTGCATTATTTGATTCATCATTATCATTATTACATTTATTACACTTTGTATTTTCTAACATCTGTATAATAGCATCATCAATATCATCACTCCAATTATCTATATCACTTATACTGTCTACACATTGACCATTTGTGTTCACATTATTGTATTCTGTACCTGTCTCATAATTTATCAGACCTTTAGTTAAACCATCATTAATTAATTCATCTTTCATTTCATGAATATCTATAATTTTGCAAGCAGTATCAAATCTAATATTTTCATCCACATTACATAAATTTTCCATTGTGCTCACATTATTTTGATTGCTATTAATTGAATTACACAAATTATTTACATAATTTTCCATACTTCTTTGTGTCTCGTTAATTTTATCTATTCTACGGTTAATGTCATTATCATGGGAATATTCATTAACAAAATTTAACATCAAATCGAAATTTTTAACCATGTTATTATCAAAATTACTAGCACGTTCATTATCAATATTATTAATATCATTTAACAACATTACATAATTGCTTTTATTATTTGACTCCAAGTCGATACAATCAACAATGTTTTTATCACCGATATTTTTAAATCACAAATTAGTAATACCATCAGTATCAACCCCAAAACCACTCTCAATAATAGTCCCATTATTTCCAGTTATAAATTGTCATTGTAGTTTGTCGATATCAGAGTAGTTACTAATTAGGATAACATCACTTTTATAATTTTTTCTAATTTTTATTTTGCTATTTGTTGTCCAGAGATATTTACTTTCTCCATACCTCTGTAAATAACCTTCTCCTGAAGGGGCAAAGATGTTCATTAATATAAATAATGTTATTACCATTTTCATCAGTTTCATTTTCGATAATTTCATGTGCTCTTATTTTAATTCTTTTTTTTTAACATCAATCCATTTTTTGTTTTTCTGTTTAAAAATTTCACTACAATTTTATTATTTTTGTTCAGTCGCATGCCTGCTCTGTGGTCTGTCTCTATTTGATCTAAATTTATATTCATGTCCAATTTTTTACATAACTTTAATACCAAATCTTCACAGTTTTCATTGTCCTTATATGTAAGTCCAATAATTTCCACATTGTTCCTCCTATGATATTGCTCAATCACGATTTGGCCGTTTATGATTTCACCCATCTCATTTTCTAATGATTGTACTCTTTCCCTTAATTCACCGTTTATTAAATCTCTTCCTCTTCCCCTATTTTCACTTTCATTTCTCCACTCTCTTAATTCCTTTTTTAATGCACTGTTTTCTTCCAAAACTCTTACAAATATCCTGGACATACCCATAAATGTAAATCTCATTTCCTCATATTTATTTTTCATTTCCTCTATCCTTTTATGTATATGTGTAATCTCTTTGAGTCTGTCTTTCTTCACTTTCCCCCATACCTTTCTTTATCTCTCTCAATTCCCCTATTAGTCCACATATTCCCGATTCTCCTTGATCCAGATCTATTGGACTTACTTCTATGCTTTCATTTCCATCTCCTTCCATTTCCAATCTCCTCCCCCTATCATTCTGATCTGATATCACATCATCCTCTCCACAATTCTTTTTTCTTCTTCGGTTCTTTACCACTTTTATATGTAGCCTCAATTATATCAAAATATAACAGAATTTAACGGAATTACTTTTGCATTGTTATTCACAGGACTCAAAGTTAGTTATTATGATCATAACTCATTATCATTTCTGAGTAAACTCATCTGGAGTTACAGTTACTGGTTATGCACAGTAAGTTTTAAATGTTGCAATTCGTGTTTCACTGCACTACCTTAACAGTCTATTAATTTAGTTTTGTGCAGTAATGTCTCGTACATTTAGTCGACTATATTAGTGAAGTCACTTACCATTTGCCGACTTAATAACTTCGTATACATCAGTAATTCTGTAAATGTACTACAGCAAAATCGATGCAACCCCAAATTTGCATTATTACCAAGCACTAGTTAATGCCACGTAGCAGTCAACGGCAATGTTTTGAAGATTAGAAATTTCTCCACAATAAATATAAAATACGACATCTTTTTGCCACTTTTCAAAATATATCGGTTTAAAAATTTACAATAACACTAATTCAATCTATATTACGACCACTAATAGCACTAACAAACATATTTTTAGGAGCGTAACTTTCACACGTCTTGCCTTCTAAACTGCCCTCTGGCGGATGTATATATATATTTATATATTCTATGAAAATATTGTATGTCATTATGAAATACCAATATGTTATAAATTGTCATTTTGAGTTACTTTATGGTATTTATGTGTGGGATTTGTTTATTTGATACTACTCAGGGCAACGTAGCTCAGTGGGTAGAGCCTCCGCCCGGCAAGTGGAAGGTCGTGGGTTCAGGTCCCACCGAAGGCAGAAATATTTATTTTCTTTCGAACGTTTCACCATCTAATCACGCCATACCATCGGCGTTGGTATCACTACGCCAATAAACGTTGATTGATTGACATTGTTGTTTGATTTAATCTGCGTAGTGTTCGATTTATATAAAATAAATATTTTCTAATGTTGATTATTTGCAGCTGTAAGCGCATTATCATCTATAGACTGGATGTTAAAATTCCTATTAATTACAAACGAGGTTTTTCTACAAACTCTTTTTCAATGCTTTTACCATTCTAATTAGAATGTTTACCTATTATTCTTATTGCACTACCTATAGTGATGCATCAGCACCTTAGTAATGCAATATATATTACATCATTTATCTTTCCAAACTATCTACATTACCTCTTATTCCATAAAAAAACTGGGTTTTAAATTTTTATGTGTTATGATTTGTGTTATATGTTTAGGTAATTATGTTATTGCGTGTAAAAACTCGCCAATTTTACTTTTATGCACTCTGTAATTACAAAGGACATGGTGCCAGGTCCTTCGCGCTCTTTAACGAGAGTCCCTGGATCTGTCCTTTCGCAAGGGGATAATCCGGTAAAAAAGCTACCTGTGCCAATGTTGTTGTTCTAAATTCGTAAAGATAAAATATGTTTAACATGCCGTCAAGCTAATCCATGTCAAATTAGAGACAATTTTTCCTTTTTCTTCAAACAAAATCACTGTGTGTACGCCATAAAATGTAAAACGTGCAATCTTGGGTACATCGGACAGACTAGTAACAAACTAAATCTTAGGAACAATGAACACAGGTCGGATATAAAGAGATTTAGTTACAGTACCAAAAAAGATTTTAAGTTAAAACACTTTCAACATCACTCCTTTGAAGAAATTGAAATTTCTATTCTGAATATTTCCTACTGTGACGATAAAAGACCGGAAAGCGAAAATCACCTCATGGCTAAACTCAAGACTATTTATTCATATGGACTCAATATTTTTTTCAATGGGGAAATGAGTTTCAACAAGCTAGAAGAATACTGTGTATACAAAATATGCAACATGTTTTAAGATGAAAAATTGCACCTGTCCTGGACAGGAGAGGCAAAGAAAGAAAGAAATTTGCTAAAAAAAAATTCCTTATCTCGGCCTGGAAAATATAAAGAAATATGAAGACCAAGAAAACAACCCATTTTTAATCAAGGATATTAGGATTCACATTTTTTCCATGAAGAACGATTTTATCAAATTTCATCTATAACAAGGCCATTTCTATTCTGCCCGTAAACAGTTTAATGACATTGTCAAAGACCTCATTGAATTCAAGCTTGAAACTTCTACTCTTTGCCTATATAATAGATCTGTGGAAGTTTCTAAAAATTCTGAATTTTTTACCATCACATTTATGAATAGAAAATTCAATGGTCTCTATCTTAATAAAATCATTGGAAACAACGCTTCGGATTTTCAGTTAAAAGATGTCCTCAATATAAAAGTTTCCTACGGATTTGGTAAAACATTAAAAAATTTGTTTTGTAATTACAATTATGTTAGTAAAACTTTATCCGAAGACGAAGGAAACTGTTTCTGTCAAGAAGAAAAATATGTGGGCTATATATACTCTACTCATGGATGTATAGTCACTGGAAACACGGACATCGTTCAAGATAAAAAGCTGGCTGCTGTCATGAAAAAAAGTTCAAAATTTAGACCGAATTATATGTTCTCTAATGAAAGTTTGATCAATTAATTCAAAACGGAAATAAATTCTTTTGTTCTAAAAATTGCCATAAAATATTGGTGTCCAATGGAAAATTTTAACTGTTGGATCACTAAAATGGTTTAAGATTTCCGAAGTGCTATTGGAGGTTTGGAGCACTTCAACTTCAATGATATTTGTAATAAAACGAACAAGAGCATCAAAGAATTAAAGAAAAAATTTGCTATTACCACAGTGGATAAACCGAGTAACAACTTCTGTGTTATGTGCAAGAAATTATATAAGAAAATTATTCTCCTCGAATATACTACTAATGGCACTTTTAAAATTCTTCCTACCTCAATCAATATTTTCAAGAAGAAGATCATCGCCTTGCATAAAATAACTTAATATAAAACTGCAGGACTTCAATTTCCCTTGCCTATACCTCACTGTTAAGTTCCATAAATATCATGTCGGCTTCAGATTTATTACCTGCGGTCGTAATGCTTACAATAGATTAGCTTCAAATAAATTTCAGAATATACAGCACTTGCTTTCGCCGTAAATATTCCATCGCCATGGTAACCATGTTCGCAAAACATTTCCGTTTTGAAGCGAAGCTCTGAATTTCTATCGTCGCTTCATTCGGCCCTTTTTCTCGGCGGGCAACATTTCGTTGGTGCGTTTAACGCGTTTAAAGCGCTGACTTAAAAACGTAGCCTTCTGTTCCTGAATGTAATTCCAATTATATTAAAGGAATTAAATTAAAAAAAAAAAAAAAATAGTGGGCTCAAAATAAAATTCTAAATTTTATTTTTCTAATCAAATTTTAAATTTGACAAAAAAATAAAAATAATTTGGAGATTAAATTAAAAAAACTGTTCAACCGCCCAATTTTTTTAGGTGAAGTGCCGCTTCACTCGCGTCACCCGACAAGCCGCCACTGGTGTATACGTGCCTTATGGGAGTATTTTTTATCTTAAAATTTAACTTCTAAACCCATTAGATTTTTTAAATAATAATTAGAATTTTGCCCTTTTTTGGCATTTTCTTTGCTGTTTGAAATTTAATTTGTTAAACATGCAGTTTGATAGAGAATTACAAAATATTCCATACACATATAAACAGGAATGTAATATACAATACTTCACAACTGGGAATTGTTTGTAGTTAAATATAAAAATGATATACAGGTTCCAAAACACATGTTCCATTTTTGGAACATTGACGTTATAAGGGAGCTGAATTGCCTTGGAACGAGTATCCATTATGCAGACATATGTCTCCCCACATTTATGCCTTCCCCTTTTGTTTATAGCGTAATTATCAAAGGCGCCATGTTTGTTTAGATAACTCACTGGAGAAACAAAAGAAGTGGGTGGAGGGTATCAAGATTACGGAATGTTTTTCTTTCTTCCCAAATTTGAAATGAACTAGTCCGCTTCGCCTGACCCGCAATCACAATCTCACTACGGTCGTCAAACCTGCAAAATGTTTATTAGAGAAAAATCTAATAATCAGGCTTAGATTTAAGATATGGCTGCTGTGTTCATCATGCAGCTATCCATACGTTACGAAAATATTCGCTGGAAAAAAGAAGCCTCACTTCTTGCGCATCTGGGATTGAGAGTTGTAAACAAATTATTATTTGTTCTTGGTCAAAATTCAAATCAGGATATAAACTTCGATAACTTTTTACATCATACGATTTAATTTCTTAGTTGTCAAAACAGGGATTAAAGGTAACAGGAAACATTTGTGAATTTATCACTGGCCACTGTCTATTGAAAGCTGAGGGAAAACTCATTAAAGCAGGGAAAGGAAAATTTGACTATCAATCTGATGGATCAGTGTACATGTGCAATTGGAATGATAATTCGGTAGTCACAGTAGCATAAAACTGCTACACGCATGCATCTATAGGAACTATTAAGAGAGATTCAAACTCAAACAAATGCAAAATTGATTTTTGCCAACCTCACATTATCAGGATATACAATGAAGATATAGAGGAGCTTTGACAGTTTGGATAAACTTTGAAGCAGACGTAGAGCATACTGTAGTTGAGAAGAAGAAAAGAAATGGTGGAATCTATTTAATAATGCTTTTAACATGGCAATTATCGCAAGTTGGGTTTGTTCCAAGTTATATGAAATAAAGTTTTCTCTTTTAGACATTCGAAGGCAAGTGATAGTGCGCCGTCTGCGATATAAGGACCGTCTAACCATCCATCCATCCTGGACCTCGCCGTTATGTACAAAAGAGTCAAAATATCCGATGGGCATTATTTTGTACCTACAGTACAAGGGCGTTGTGCTGTATGTCATTAACATACTAAGAAAAACGTTTTCATTGTGACAAATGAATTCATCAAAATTGTTTCAGTCATGCCATGGAAAACAAAACTTAATTTGTTCATATTAATTGTCTTCAGAATATCTAAAATCAGGTTCGTATATAACATTTAATTATGAAATAAAATAACGGAACCGTGCAATAAAAAATATTAGAGAATGTTTAAGAGAAAAACAATCTCCATTTTTAATGTTCACAAATATATGTAGAAATTTAATACAAAGCGCCAAAAACAAAGTGCTGAAAACAAAGAGTTTTTGCGTTTCCGTGGGGAATTTATTATACAATAATTTTTGCCACCCACGTATATGTAGCTCAAACTAAAGCTTTTTGTTTTAGTATATTTTAGTGTTATAGAGTATTTTTTTGTTCCTGTCCCCGTTCGTCTGGCGGTCAAGACATCCCGGGCACAACGGAGGGGCCCTGGTTCGAATCCAGGATGTGGACGTCGTCTCTGTTTTTCCTAAAACAAAATAGCTCTAGTTTGAGCTATTTATACGTGGGTGCTGAAAATTATTGTGTAATAAATTCCCTCACGAAAACTCACAAAAATCTCGCCCCGGTGGCTTTGTGTGTTGACCATTATTTGGCAATTGTGAGGATGAGGACGGCGTCCCCTTTTCTCCAAAAACAAAAAGCTCTAGTTTAAGTTATATATACGTGGGGAGAAAATTATTGTATAGTAGTTACTACTCATGCCTACTGATATTAATTGTATATTACTGTCGAACCTTGTTAAGACGAACACGCAGATGATGAATTACTTTTAATACGAACCGTTTTCTGAAGTCCCGTCAGATTGTATAACATATTATCCTTTCCGGACGAAACGAATTACTGTTAATACGAACAGATTTTCTGTTCCCCTTGGTGTTCATCTTAACGAGGTTCGACTGTAATTATAACGTTTTATTCCTTTTGTATGCATTTTTGATCCAAATTTAGGCCACGCTTAATTCCATAATACGTGAGCAAATTAAACCAGTATGTAAATAAAAGCTTTAAAAAATCAATTCATTACACATCACCCAGTTTAGATCCAGCAAACAGAACATCAATGATTCGGTTCTAGCTTTCGACCAGACTTTTCTTGTTCTCTGATTGTTTTAACTCATACAAAGGAGATTTCTCTGAACCCAGAGAATTAAACACCAAAAATCAATGAATCGTTATTTTTATTCAAAATTTGACACTCATAAATTTAAGTTATTATATTAAACGAAGATAAAAAAAAGTACAGTAATAAAAGAGAAATTTAACTGAACTCTATCACTGTCAGTAGCAGGGGCCGAAAGCCAACGTGGATCCCCTGGCTCATTTCGACCGACCCCATGGCCCCTTCCCTGGGCCGGGCGCCCCCATAGCATAGGTCCTTGCCAGCACGGGCCCCTAGACTTCATACGGACCCCCGGGCTGCAGCTCCTGCTACCGCCCCCCCCCCTCGTCGGCTCTGGTCAGTAGAATTCGCAGTTGTCTCAAATAGAGACGTTCAGAAATTACATTCTCTTTGTATCCATATTCATAGTCTCTTCATGGAATCTTTTATTGTTACACTTAGGAACAATAGAACTACTCTATGAATCGCAATTTCATATGCAAATGATCAGACTGTAAAAAAAAGTGCCACGTTAATTTAATTTACTTGATATAAAATATTAAATTCTGCGCACAGTGTACCCACATTACCAACAGTTGTGTGTAAAAATATTCTACTCGGTGTTATCTCAGATACACAACGATTGTTACGAATTGTTAAGAGGAACTCTTAACAATTTAAAGTAATTGTTGCAGTTATTCGCCCACCAACCGAAATCTTTTAAAAAGAAACGCAAACTCATATCTTGGAGCAAACATTTGAGCTAGAACTTATGCTATATCATTTTATTTTATATATCTTATTTATGTTATATCATTAAATTTCCACAAGTGCGAATTTTATTTACGTACTTTTGTATTTATGCAATCATTTCTGAAACTCCTGATTACACGTTAAGAACAATGCAGTTAAACATAATGGCAAAATAAGATGTTTTTGAAGCAAGGAGAAACTCAAAATTGTCAGTTCAATTTTTATGATAAAAACAGCCATCTGGATTTTTATGATTTTATTTTTATTTATTTACTTTTTTATTATTTTTTGTTTTTATTTTTGACATGCCTCCGCTTAAAAATTCCCGTTTTAAAAATTTCTCTTTGTCTTTAGGCCATTGTAAGACGTCTTCTTTGTATATTCCAAATCTTGAGGCGACGACGTTAGAAGCCTCCAGAGACTGATAAAAGGCGAATGTCTGTCTTTAAATTCCGTAAAAGAATCAACGATTTTTCTGTTCCCGCAAATTTAATCAAATGACATGTTTGATCTTCAAAAAAATGTTTATTTCCCTTTCATTTCAAAACAACTAATGAAAATAGTGGATAAATGGAAAGCGCTTCTAAATGTGATTGTTCGCTTGGACCAAAGGCTTTGTTTATTAAGGCAAATGAACGCGGACATTTTCCTTTATAATCTCATCAATCTTAATGGCGAACGTGTAGTTTACTAAAGTCTTCTAAATGTTCAGAAAATTTACCAAATGCTCTTTTTTCTCGCTGTCTTCCATACTTTGTTTAAATCTGGCCTTAATGTATGTAGTACCTGCTCCTTAAGAAAAGGTGATCACATATTATTATATTTGTCCTCGTTCTTTCACTTAATACCATCAGTTTAGGAATAATGTTGCCCAGGAATTTTCTCAAAAAAGGGGTCGTTCTTAATGTTATTTATTATAATTACTTTGTTCCAGTTTATTACAATACTTTCACATTTAAATCGTAATTCACGCACATATTCTCGTAATTATTAATTGAATTTAATAACATCTTGTGTCTCCTTGACAAACTCTTTGTGAAAACACGCTCAATATGAAAAATATTTTACATTACATTGGAAATATTAAACTATTAATGAATAATATTAGACACAATATTGTTAAAATTTAACAATGACTGACTGATTAAAATAAACTTTGGCTGAGGTCGTTTGCCAACTGCTTATTTAATTGTTTCGTTCTGAAGAATGTATCACGTGACTACTGAAGTAGCGGTTAATGACGTTAATCAATTTTAACAGCCACAATATTGTACTTAGTAAAATTTATTAATTTTTGTGTGTTACACTTCAATGCATTATTCAAATAGTGGCACTACATGTATTTCATGAAATTATTAGCAGTTATATTCATGTCCCAGTTCGTCTATGGCGTAAGGACAATAAAGATTATTCTGCTTCATATTAAATTTAAGTATGCTTCATATAAAATGGATTTAACAGCGCAGTCAACAAGGAATTATACACTTTTATATACGTCTATATAACAAAGTTTATTTTGTTTTCGCATATAATTTATGAGGTAGATTTAAAAAATCAGCTCTGTCTGATTTTGCATCAACTCGATCTTTTGAATAACTCGCAAACTTATGATGTCCAGAGCAAGGATTTCTAATTTTTTTTTGACTAATGGCTCCCTTCGCCTACCAAATGATGCCGACCACACCCAAATATAAAAAATATACGAACACATGTTAGAAATATTTTCATATAACGTATCAAAAAATGTTAGTCGGCGTCGCGACGCCCTTAACTAACTAACATGTTATATAAACTGTTAGTTGATATCGCGACGTCTTTGACAGAAACCTGCGACGTGAAGTTTGAGATTATCTGGTCTGGAAGCAAAGAATATTTGGTTGGTGTCTCTGGTGCAAGAGAATATATTTTTTATATTAGTTTAGAATTTTCTATTATATACAGATTCTATACAGTAGAACATTTCAATATTTGTACAGATTCTAGAGAGAAATTAATTATGTCTCGTACACAAATAGTATGCAAGAAGTGCTTGATTTTATCCTTGAAAACGACCTTTGACTTTTAATTAGCTTCTATGAAATTCGAAATATTTATCAGAGATTGTGGGCTTCGCCTATGTTGCGATCCATGCCGGCATTTGAATATCGAGATATTTAAAACAGCTTGGCACCTTCTATGGTAACATATTTTTCAAAGCGAGATCCATTCTTGTTACTTCGACGTTGAATACAAAACAAGTTTCAACTGACTTCATGGAGGATCATCTAGCTCAAATGATTTTCTGAGTCGGATTTCTCACGAATCTTGGAGATATACTTGAATATTTGTAGAAGATAACGCTTTAAAAAGTACTAATTGGAATATTAAGCACGGCTTATCTATATTAATTAATCTTATCTGTATTAATTTTTCGTTTAAAATTAAAGTTCTTTAAAGTTTTCTTTGTATTTGCTGAAAGCTTCTTTTTTCTCCCATCATAAGATATTGCGATTCTAAAAATTACCATTATGCTATAATTGTTTGCGTTTTTGTCGCGCCTTAAAACGCAAACAATTACACTTATGCTATACTTGTTTGCGTTTTAGGACGCAAGGTCAGTGAAGGTCATGTTGCGCCAGGACCTAAAATTTGCTGAAGAATCCGAAGCTTTTAAGGCCTAGGAATCCAACCTCCGGGTTACAGCGAGCAGTTAGTCGGTAAGCATCGAATCTGGTCTTGGCTACAGCGAGCAGTTCGTCTGTAAGTATTGAGTCTAATCATGGCTACAATGAGCATTTAGTCTGTAAACATTGAGTCTAATCCTGGCTACAGCGAGCAGTTAGTCTGTAAGCATTGAGTCTAATTCGGACTAACGGCACGCTACGCGAACTGGTTACCACTGCCCAACAACAGGGTTTTAGGCTATAATTGGGCAAATATTAAATGGCAATATGGTTACTGACTAGGTGTCAATAACGATAAATTCTAAAGCAGACAATATTAAATTTAATCTTGACTATTTAACGTCTACAGGCCGATTCGAGCATGTCAATAATCATATTACATTTTACGCAAGAGTTAGAGTGGTTTGGTTCTGTGATGGATCGATAACAATTTCAAGCCTTTAGAATATCATTGGATTCTAAGTGATAACTGAAGGGCGCTATTTATTTGCGGTTTTATGGCGCAAGGTCAGTAAAGGTGTCCTACTGCGCCGGGACCTACAGTTTTCCGAGGAACCCAAACCTCTGCTTCTAAGGAAACCAAGGTCTGCATGAGGGTGGCACGGCACATATCCTAAGGTACCACCGGAAGTCGAATTCGGATTAATGGAACGGTGGACGAATACGTTACCGCTATGTCACCATAAGGTAGTGATGGTGGACTTACGTTTGCTCAAGGAATTGAATTTCAAGGCCTAAGGAATGCATTCTCAGAACACAGAGTGCAGAAATTCATAAGCGATTTTTTTTTCTGAGTGGGGGTTGCCTTTGGAAATCGAACCCGGGTTAATAGCACGGTAGACAAGTACGTTACCGCTAGGCAACAATAAGGTAGTGATGGTGGACTTACGTTTTCTCAAGGAATTGAATTTCAAGGCCTAAGGAATGCATTCTCAGAACACAGAGTGCAGAAATTCATAAGCGATTTTTTTTTCTGAATGGGGGTTGCCTTTGGAAATCGAACCCGGGTTAATAGCACG
The DNA here is from genome assembly GCA_006491805.2 of Dysdera silvatica. Lineage (NCBI taxonomy): Eukaryota > Metazoa > Arthropoda > Arachnida > Araneae > Dysderidae > Dysdera > Dysdera silvatica. The sequence goes on from QLNU02015360.1 coordinate 103,636,506, forward strand.
GTAGACAAGTACGTTACCGCTAGGCAACAATAAGGTAACGGTGGACTTACATTTCCTCCAGGAATCGAATTTCAAGGCCGAGAGAACGTACCTGCGGAACACAGGGTGCAGAAATTCATAAGCGATTTATTTTTTGGAGGGGAGAGGGCGCCTTTGAAAGTCGAACCCGGGTTAATAGCATGATAGACGAATATATTACCGCTACGCCACTGCAAGGTATGTAGTGGACTAAATTTCCTCAAAGAAACGAATTTCAAGGCCTTAGAAATTCACACTCAGAATACAGGGTGCAGAAATTCATAAGCGATTGTCTTTTTTTGGGGGGGGGGAGAGGGCGCTGCCTTGGAAGTCGAATCCGGATGATCGGCGTGCTAGGCGAAAGCGTTACTGCTACACACACACACACACACAGAAGGGCACAATGGGCATAATATTTAACGTCAACACCGCCTTAAGCGCTAATTATTTAAGATATTAATAATACTAGAATCATTTTCAACGAATTGCATAATTTTCACGCGAGTATATTTACCGGAGGAAGCATACGTTTAGAATTATTCTCGTACGAATGAAATATAGGATAATATAAAAGATCTAAAGAGATCGCATATAATGGGCAGGAGGAAAGGATTTAGTGACCCCTAGGCAGTTTAGCAGATCCGGCCACCCAACCAATTAGGTTTCTTCAGTTGTTCAAGTTCCGCACCGGGCCCTCTTAAGTCACCCGCCCTTGAGCATTTACCTCCGGCCCGGCGCATATACTTCAGAGTATTGAAAGATATATGTTGGAAATGATCAGGAGAGACCCAAAACATTCAGCACAAATACAAATTTATTTAGGCGGCATTATGTTACATCAAAATTTCAGTAAATGTAAATAAAGTATAACATTTTATGATTCATCTGGGAAGCAACGGGTACGGACTGCGAGATCTGACAAAGCCCGTGCTAGTCAAGGAAACTAGCAAATTAATATCAGTACAGTGACGATTTGGTATAAGTGAAAGACTATTGAGTGAACAAACAGCTTGTATCCGATAAAGTATATTGTTGGCTTCATTTCGAACGCCAGTATCACAGTTTGGCAAAGATTAGTCAATAAATTGGAGTAAATTGTTGGCGAAGAGAATTGAAGACGGCTATTAGATTGACATTGCAATAGGTGAGAGAATATGCAACAGTAGAAGTACCATTAGCTAAACGGGAAAGATGATACTGATCTGTACATATTACGTAATCAAACACAGTCAATAAATTGTAAGAAACAACTTGTAAAAACGGCCAAAGAGATGTCCGCGCTTTACAACATGAAATACACGAAAATGTTTAGAAATAACAAACAACTTCACTATTTCATGTTTGATATGGGAAATATACAAAATTCTGACTCTTTCCTTTTAGTTTCATATCCCAACGATGTTTAGATATGTATAAATGTTTAACGTGACATTTGAATTGGATATTTAAACGCAGTTTTATTTCAAAGAGAAATTAGAGTTTTCACCTACGAAGGAAGAGATACAGTATAGACAATAATCAGTGGCATAGCGTGACTTAAAAAATTAGCCATCTTCCCCATTGTCCCCCCCATCAAAAAATAAAGACACAATGAAAACATGTATCATCATGATAATATATATATATATAAGACTACAAACATAGACACGATCAAGTAGCGAAAATAGTCCACCAGAAATTGGCAGCGAATGCTGGCTTTCTGACAGAAAAATGCCCGTACTACAAATATGAGCCAGAGACCGTGCATGAGAACGAAACACACAAGCTTTACTGGGATAGAGCAATCATAACAGACAAGACAGTCCCACATAACCGTCCTGACATAACCCTCGTCGATAAATCGAATAAGACCACGTACTTAATCGACATAGCAGTACCCAACACCAATAACATACAGACAACCTACACAACGAAAATCACCAAGTACCAAGATCTCAGACATGAAGTACGAGATATATGGGGTATGGAAAAGATCTTCATCATCCCGTTAGTCATCTCAGCAACAGGGATAGTACCAAAAACGCTTGCGACGAATTTGGGAATACTCAACATTGACCCAAACACCTACATTGAAATACAAAAAGCCACAATCCTAAACACGTGTCACATTGTCAGGAAGTTTCTAGACATGGCACATTAAGAAGTGATGTAAAAAGAGGCTTGGGAACATGGCGCTCTGCCCGTCCCAAAGCCTGTTTCCGCCAAGAATGGGCGAGGAAAACTTTTATATATATATATATATATATATATATATATATATATATATATATATACATACAGTAACTTTTTATTTGAGGGGAGGATGGTGAGCAGTTGGAGTTGGCTTATTTTTGAAGACACGCTACATTACTGATACATATGGTTATTGAAAATGTAACGAAATTTTAACCACTTTCTTTTAAGAATGAATGGAAGATGCTGAAGTAGTAAGATATCGTACACGCCATCATTACACATTAGCGTAATTATGAGGGGGGGCTGTTAATTTTGCAAAAAAATTTAGCTCTTCCTAGAAAAATGAAAATGAAAATTTGTTTATGAGTTATATGGTGCAAGACCAGTAAGGGTCACGCTACGCAGGCACCTACAGTTTGCTAAGGAATCTTAACTCCTTACGTTCTAGAGAACCAACCTTCCTGTGTACAGTGAGCAGTTAGCCGGCAATGTGCTTTTTTTTTTTTGGCATCGTTGGAGTCGAACCCGTGATTACGACACGCAAGACGAACACGTTACCACTGAAAGGCCGAAATGACAAATAAATTTTATGTGCGAAGCACAAGTTCAGGGGCTATAGCTCCTTCTAGAACTTAAAGCTTGCTACACCAATGTCATTATAATCACGATTGGGACGAAAATGATTAAAACTATTTTCGTAAAATTCTGACTTACGGAGTCACAATAATGTAACTAAGAATAAAAAATTTACAGATTCTTTATTAAAGATATTAGGAATCTTTATGGTATCTAGTTTAAAAATAATTTAAAATGTAAATTAAAGAACCAAATATCATTAAAATTTACATTTTTCATTGTTAATAATTTTTATATTTATATAGATATAGGCTGTGAGTCTATTCAATACAGCATACAAATTAATCATTGCAAAAGAGTGTCTATCGAGTGGAAAATATGACAGAGAAAAAAGAAAGAGAGCATATATTGATTGTAAACATAATAGATCGAGATAGGATTGAGGAAAAATGTATATCTTCATGAGGGGAAAAGAAACTGAGAGAGGGTTGCAATTATTGTTGAATAATCAGAGAATCCTTCAGTACGTAAATAGGATAATACACAGATCTTATGCTGGAGGATAAATGGAGTTATCGAAAAGAGCTGACAATGTGCGAAGAAACGCTTCTCTTTTTTTAAGAAAGTTTATACTTTCACTGAAATGTGTGTGCTTTTCAGCTTTAAAAATGGAAATACTTTGATTGATAATCTAAAAATATTGCTTGAGTGTGAATATATTGGTTAAAAGACTTCGTTCGAAGTTAATAACGGAAAGTTTAGCAGAATATCTCCCGTGAATGAAAAATTATGCTAATGTTTTGCTAATTTTAAAGGATGTTCTATAGACAGATAGAGAGGATGATCTTATATCTTCCCAAAGAACAATCCGTGTAACGGTCTTGTAACTTATTTGCCTTCAAAAATATTCTGATGCGAAATTTCATTACGGAAGAGAAAACTCAGACAAGCTTAATGTGTAATGTACGCGATGCATGATGAAAAACGTTCTCTGTTTTTTAAGATGGGCGTGAAAACTCTCAACAAGCGCCACTCCTATTTCTAAACCGAGCTCCATTTTGTTTATTTACCATTTGTCAAGTCCGACGTGTACTTTTAAAGGAATTCGTAAAATGTTTGTTTATAACGAAGAAGGGTTTGTAATATTTCATGCAAATTTTTAAGTATCAAACGAATTTCAAGACCGCCACTGAAAAAGTAGATTCTGTTTGAAGGCTCTATTATACTTCTAAAATTTTGCTGGCGACGATGAACTTTAGAAACTGAAACTTTTAAAACATTTTCTTATATTTAATTAAAATTTACCACGTTGTCGTACTGCATTTAAAAATTATACGTGTATGGTTAAGATGTAGTTCCGCAAATTTTCATAAAAGGTTACAATATACAGCACGTAAACAAAAGCATAGAGATTTCTAGTTCAAAAACAAACATTAGTATTGATTAGATGGAATCACATATTAGGCTGCCTTTGGCTGTAACGACTGCAGGTATCCTCGAAACCATCCTCCCTAAGATAAATCGGTAAGTCTATGCCAGAATGGCTCCGCCATTTCTTTGCGAAGCTTCGGTTGATGATTCTGCAAAGTCTTTATATATTTTTGAACATATGTTTATGATAAATCTTCGTACGAAGTTTTGCAGAATGTTATCAAATGTTGATTTGCTCTTTGAGACTACCTTTTGATATGCAGCAATACCTCTCTATCTCGTATCTCACGTAGATGAGGGAAATAATTGAGATAGAGGGTCTCGAGATATAAGGTTTCATGAAAGTTATTTTATTAATATGTAATAAGAGAAGTACAAGTGTAAATAAATTATTCTTGACTTACCTCAACAAAAATAATTAATATTTTCTCATTTCCGCGAATAGAAGGGTAATACTGCCCACTTACTTATTATTCACCACTCCTCCAATCCCGATTGTTCAAAAACCCCAGTCCCTAAGAAAAGGGTCAAAGAAAGTTGCTTTACAAGGTATATTTCCCAACTGATTTCGAATTTTTAAATAATACTTCACTCCATACTTCGAGATGTAGAGGTCTTTGGAGAAATAATTTGAGATAACCATGGAAAAACACATTGAATTTAGATTGGAAACGCAAAGAAATGCCTAAATTTCGAGATAGAGAGGGTTATGAGATAAAGAGGTTCGAGGAAGACAGGTACTACTGTAGTTTAGAGACCATCTTCAGACACTTAATTCTGCAAGCATGATTTTTAAGGAAAGCAAATGTATGAAGAGGGTTTTTCGAAAAGATAGAAAATCTATTCCTTAAGAAGAAGGAAACGTTTGAAAACAGTGCATAAAGCTTTCTATATAGGGGAAGGTATTAGCTAGCGAGGTCGGATTAACATGTTCCATTGAACTGAATATATGTAGGTAATAGGAAATAGGTGGGGTGAAATCAAATGAAATGATGCATTTGATTATGGCAGATGAGACTTTCCTCCACGAGATCTTCCGCAAAAGTTTTCCGCGAAGAAAGAATTGATATTCTACTATAGGTTTATTGTTATGTTACACCAAGCATGTTCAAAAAAATTGCTGCAGTCGTAAAACTGAACATGCGTTGTTTAGATAATAAATTTTATTGTTTTCTTTCGCTGTAAGTGTTTAAATAATGTCATGTGAAATGTCATTAAAGTCTTAAAATTTACCCTCATGTTATTGCTTGATAATAATTCTTAGTTCCTTTTGCAAAAATTTCGAATAAGAGTGTCGGTATAAATTTGAAAAGAAAAATTTGCTTTCATCATTATCTCAAAAATAGGATTTGAAACTTATCTAATGTAATTAAACTATTGAAAAGTTAATCAAAACTAATTTTATCTCTTATAACGGAAGGTTTTTCAATTATGAGGCGAGCATATTTATACGCATTTAACGTAATGCATGTAACATAGACTTTTTTCAAGAGTCTTTATAAAAAATCATGAATTACAATATAATGATGGGCTTCGACCCAAAATTTTAAAATGCTATTTGTATATATACGTCGAAAGTAAATCGGTGATTTAAGATGTTAATGAAGACATTACAGATACAATTGATGGTAAAGTGAATTTATAATTAATTACGCAACAGTCCTGTATAATTTGAACAAAGTAGACAAACATCTTATATTTAACTATGGACCTGCGAAAAAGTAATAAATACACCTATATTCTTTTGTTTGAAATTCTATATAATAAATTAAAGAAGTAACAGTACAATAATAAATGTAATTTCAGAGGTGTATATGCTATAAAATGTTGAGGATAAAACTTAATACATAAATACGTGCGTAAAAACCAAATATATATATACACACAAACACACACATACATATACTTATATATACTGGTGTGCAAAAATTAAGGATAAGATGGAAAAAGTAACATAACAGCGGAACGAACAGGCAGAACTGACCGAAAGACCAATCAGGAGACTGCCTAGGGTCCTACACGGTAGGGCATTTGCGTATACGCATCATGATGTAATGTGGGCGTGTGGGTAGGGTATAAAGCGCGATGGCGGCGTACATGCAGCATTTCAGTGGAAGTTATTGCACAGTGTATATCGGTTTGAACGACGGCAAGTTGCTGTAGCAGTGCGAGATATTCAACAGACAGCCCCGTAGACAACATCTGGATAACTTTACTCGAGGTCGAATCATTGGAAAGTTGGAAGAAGGTCGAAGTGTGACGAGTGAGGCCGAGGAGTTCGTAATCGCACACAGCATCGTGTCACGAGCATGGACGGCATTTCGAACGACAGGAACAGCTGTCCGAAGGTTTAGTGGTGGTTGTCCATGAGCAATCACGGCAAGGGAGGATCGGTATCTTGTTCTACAGACGGTGAGAGATCGACGGCTGACAGCGGGTGAAATCTCAACTACATGGAACACACTACTGGACAGCTGCTATCGCGTTTTACCGTGGCTAGGAGACTGCACACAGGTGGCTTATTCGCTCGACGACAATTACGGTGTGTGTGTGTGCCATTCATGCCTACCTATCGGGGACGGCGTTTTCTTTGATGCCAGGAATATAAGGAATGAGGAGCTCAACAAAGGAGTCGAGTGCTGTTTACGGATGATAGTCGATTTAGTCTCATTAGCGATTCTGGATGTCTATGCACTTGGAGAGAGCGGAGAACACTTAATCACCCCTCCAACATGGTCGAAAGGGACCGATTTGGAGGTGGCAGAGTTCTCATTCAGAGGGCATAATGCTTGATGGCTGTACGGAGCTCTACATCTTCCAGGGAGGTTCAGTCACTGGTGACCATTAGTGTATCGAATTTCTCCTTCCTTACATCTGTCTTTATGTCTGTCTTTTCCGGGGTGCTGTGGGCCCAGAATTCCTCTTCATGGATGGCAATGTTACATTTCATCATAGAGAGGCTGTCGCTGAGCTGTCAGAGAGTGAAGATATTCATCGTATGGAATGGCCCGCACGGTCTCCGGACCTGAATCTAATAGAACACGTGTGGAATGTTCTCGGGAGATGCCTGGCAGCACGTTACGATCCACCAGCAACGATTCCTCAGCTGTGATCGGCATTACAAGAGGAATGGGCTATGATGCCTCAAGAGCTTGTCGACAACCTCTTACTGAACATGAACAGATGGTGCACATCCTGCATCGCAATCAGGGGTTATCATATCCCCTACTGAAAACTGTTTTTCTTGCCTGCCGTTTGTCACATGGACGTTTCTGCCTTCTGTCCTCCTGTGCTGAAAGCCCATTTTTGAATAAAAGTCCTTTGTATCCTTTGGATTACTTTTTTGGTCAGTTCGTTCACCGTTTCCATAATCTTACATTTCGACGATGTTAGGGTATGATCTGTACCCATTTGAGACACTGGGCTGTGACGTTACATGTGAAAAACTATCCCTTCCTTAATTTTTGCACACCAGTTTTTGCACACATATACATATACTTTATATATAAATGCGTACGTATGTGTGTCAGATAAAAAAGTACGAGTAATTATGTGTTAATGAAAATTTAATTGAAGTAGTTATTTTTATGATATAAACGTTGGATAATATTTTTAAAGATTTATAAATTAATAAAGAACTTTAAATTAAGCAGCTTAATGACCTATGAAAATCTGGCAAAATATTTGAAAAAAAAAAAAAATCCTTTAATGAACATTGAATTTTTACCGCAATCCGAGTTTAACCTCTTGAACCTGAAGATTTCGGAATCTCATCTCATTACATTTGAACACTTAATTTAAGACGGGTTACAATGGTCAATAAAAAACAATGTAGCGGAGAATATATCACATTTTAAAAGTATTGGGACAGGTTCATAAAATATTTCTCAAGTATTGATTTCACTTAAACGTTCAAAAATTTATATAGGAGTTAAATTGATAAGATTTCCGCAGAGAATTTTATTCTAATTAATAAGGCATGCTTACAGTTTGAGTTTTACAGAGTGAAAAATTTAAAAAATTCGAACAAAATTTTTTAATGGGCCATTGACACATAGTGTATTTTGCCATTTTTTAGGTTTTGAGGATCATGTACTAATAAAAATTGATTTTCAAGGAGGTTAACTCAAAAATCTCACAAAATGACTCTGGAAACGGAAGAGTAATTTCGATAACGGTCATCTCTAGTTTCCACACAGAAAAAAAGCAAGAAAACGAACTGAAGACCTTACAGTTGTAATTTTGTAGATATGTAAGGTTGAGGACAAATCATTAATATAAATGTAAAACTCGAATATTCTCTGGTAAATACATATCCTATTCCTAAAAACTATGCGTTATAATATTAATAATCTTTTATCGTAAACTGATGTTATTTGCTTTCTGCCCAAGGAGTTTAGCAAAGCAGATATTTTGGATGTGATATGTTCTTGTTCTTAATATATTTTATGTACCACAGCCCGTAGCCAAACTTTATAACTATTGTACCACACACACGCGGTGGTAAATAATTGATGAACAATGGTGTAGAAGAGCTAGGCGAAAGCATCATTAATTAGTCTCAAATAGCTATAATATAAAATGCCGACAATTCATCTCCCTTTATGATTCCACATCAATGCGTGGTGGTCAATTTGATGTATGTAAAAAGAGGCCTTCCTGCTTGACAGAAAATTCGATAGGATCGTCGAGACATTTGTAGGAGCCAATGGATCGAAGATTGTAGGAGTGTTTGTAAAATTCCAGGTACATGTTGTTGGTTTTCATAGCAAGTTAACATCTCAGATGGTTAAGGTACAACCTAGTGCAGGTGCATTTAAATAACGTGTATGTTTTATATCCAATGGGATGCTCGTCTATTTCATTCAACTTTCCTGCGTAAAAGTATTTTCCAAATACAAATAACTTGCATGTTCTCCATTTTCGTCTTATTAAAAGATAACGAATCCCAGTATAGTTTGTGGTACTTCATCTGTCTTCAAATACCATGGACAAACACTTGTTCCGAGACTTCTGTTCTGTTCTATGATCTTTCATTTTACAGTCGAAAGATTACCCTGATTTAAGCCTACTTGATCAAGTTGAGAAGTTTTGGAAAGTTTGAGGTTTGTTTGCCCGTGCATACCAAATGATTTTAACATCATAACACTTTAAAGATATCACGAAACTTCGGAAACCAGATTAAAATGATAAATTTTGTTCGTTGTTCCAGTTACTGAAACTGCATAACATTACATCTCGAGAAAGCTAACACTAAATCATATGGATTTAAACTAGTAAGTACACATACATAGGCACGCTATTTGCTCGTCTCAGATATATGTTATTAATAAAGTCAGCCCACTCACTACACATGCTACCCATAATGAAAAAAAAATAACAAATAGTTTCTACATATCTGCACGCTACGAGAACTATTAAAGTTCGCAAAATGTAGTGTCACGAACTTTGGACGAGCATATTATGCCGCTGCTTGAAATAAACTGTGGGTGATAGAATTTATTAAGCCCTCCGGGCTGTCAGTTAATGATTTATATTTGACGGTTCTTCCTTGAGAAATTCGGTGAATGTCTTTGATGTTCGTTTGTGTTTTACGGCGCAAGGACTGCAAAGGTGATGGGCCAGAACCTAAACGTTTCCAAAGAATTTAGACCTCTAAAGACTCAGGGAACCAAGCCTCCTGACTCCAGCGAACAGTCGATAAGCTTTCTTTTGTTTTGGTGCCTTTGGCAATCCAACCCAGCTGAACGACGCTAGGCACACACAAACCCGAACGCGTTACTACTGGACGACCACAAAGCTGGAAGTGTTTGAAAGAAGTATTGCGTATCCAGTGCGATATATATGGACCACGTATTTATAAACAAAAGTAAACTTTGATATTTTGTAGAAAACAATTTACTAAATAAATTTTATTAGTTTATTAGGGAGAAAAAAGATACCGAAATGATTGTTTTCACCGGAAGCAGACATTCAGTCATCAGAGCTTAGAATACTGCTATTGTGTTAAGATCTGCTCACTGTAGTCCGGGGTTTGGTTCCCTAGGCCTTAAGAGGTTCGGATTCCTCGGAAAACAGTAGGTCCCGGCGCAGCATGACCATTGTAGTCTTTGAGCCGTAAAACCAAAAAGCAAGCAACAAACAACAAGCTATTGTGTTAACGGAATTTTACTATGTACTTTTATACAAGTATAAAAGTATATATTTTAATTATATCCTCAGTGTTTCTCATTTTCATTAACAGTTTAGGATGGAAATATTAATTACCTTAAATGTAATCTAAGTAACGATTATTTTCGTTTAATGGCCCTATTTTGCAGCCCCCCAAGTAATTTATATATCACGGATTAACGACTTCTTTCTGTTTAATGGCATTTGACCTTGATCTTCCCCATTTGTTAGTGTGGATCATCTCCTGTCGCTAAACGCATGTGCACCTCAATTGGTTATTTGAACTGGTAAGGTTTCCTATTCATATAAAGTTAAGTCGTTCAGCAGTGTTTTTTATTTAAGTTTAGTTTTACTGGTTGGCAAATGGCTGTCAAAAAAAAACCCCTGACGTTTAGATAAGAAAACAACTATTAAAGAATAGAAAAATGATCGTGGCAAAAGTAAACTCGAGTTAGTTAAACAATTTCATTTTCCCGGTTCTACTCTTATTAACATTATGGCAAGTCAAGAAAAGATATTATTAGCGTCTGTACAAAAGTGCGGATTGGATGGTCCTCGTATAAACGTCTGAAAATTCATTACTTTATAAGAGAATTTTACAAGTCTCCTTTCTCCAATTGTTTAGCCAACTTTCTCCAATGGTTTAGCCAAGCAAGAACATCCGACATTACAGTTTTTGGTGCATTACTAAAATAAAAGCCATATATTTAGCAACAAAATTTGGAATTGTAAATTTTCAGGTTTCTTGCAAGTTGGTTATCCCAGTTCAAAAGAAGATATGGGCTTAGTATGGGAAGTGCATGTGCAGAAAATATAAGCTATCATTAAAATAAATATATAAATAAATAAAAAGAAATAATTATAAATAGGCCAATGCATTTGCCAAGTGTACTGACACTCATAGGCCTGAAAGTGTGAAAGAAAGTTGACTAAAACATTAATTAGCCCTTATTCAGCACAGTATTCTGATTAATATCACTTTTTGTTTAATGATATTTTTTCTCCTTCCCTTCAGAGTTATTGACTAGAAGGATTACTGTACATTATATTTCTAAAGACCCATAATTGTTTTTTATATTATATTATTTATACATGGGTGTATAAAGCTGGGGCTGGGGAGCTAGTCTCTATAGTTAGCATAGTAAAAGGGAATGCATTCAATGAGGTAAAATTACCATTAAAACCTCCATTTTTTAATATTGCGTTTCTTGTAATACATGCGATGAAACACGATATTGAAAATAAGCAACATTCGCCTACATGCTGTTATAATAATATTCATAATATTTATTTATTCTCTGGATTATTCAATCAACACGTTAAAATACAGCTACGTGTTTAATAACCAACACGATGTAGAAGGTCTGGAGAAAATACACAAGCATAACCGTCTCAAGAACTCAAAAAAAGAGATACGTAACTGCATACATACAGACACAGTTTCTCCACTCACGTCTCAATCTTTTTCTCTCTCCTCTGTTCTGACAAATAAATATTTCTTCAGTTTTGATTTGAATAAATTCAGGTTATTAATAATTTTGTATTCATCTGGTAGTGAATTCCAGAATTTAACTCCCTTGTAACTTATGTCTATGTTCAACTCGAGTCTAATTTTTGTCAAATTTAATTTTCTGCCTTCTCTAATCATATGTACTCCTGCCTTTATTGTATATCTAGATGTTCCGTATGTCTTTGTTCTATTATTCTTTGGTATATTTTGATTAACACATGAAGTATTTTGAGTCTCTTTTTATTATACCTATACTTTTACTTATTTTGTTACATATCTTATTAACCTGGTCATTCTAATTTAATTTATTTGCTATAGCAACGCCGATGAGTTCTGTTTTTTATAGTTTGGTGTTTATAATGACATTGTTATCAATGGTTTTTGCTATCCACGACTGACGAAAGCATTTCAAAATTAATTGATTGCGTATCGATAGCAAAATACGTAATTTGAAAAAACAGGATGGTCATATTTGATTATGACTTCAATGTAATATTTCTATAAAGTTATAGAAATCTATATATTTATAATATATCGAAGTTCGGATTCTGTTAAACTCGGCTATAAGTTTAGTGGGCAAGCTGGACTTATAGGTGCAGCTTTCGTCAACACGTCTGGTCAACGCGGTGAGCTTAATGCTTCCTCTGCATTTCTTTCAATTGTACTACGTGTATGTGTGATAACAGAGAGATCTCCATTCTGCAGTGGATTGAAAATGGTTGACGACGACGACGATGATATATATATATATATATATCCTACCGATATAATGAATGCCTATTATGTACATTTATTACATTTTTAGATTAAATTATTTCAGTATATGCCATATCCACAGATGGCTTAGGGAAGTACTTGAGTGGGCTTTGGAAATTATTAAAATATCATATTCGAGATTAGACAAGAAATATATCAATCTATTAAAAATAAATTCGCCAATTAAAAAACGTTAATATCATACTTAGTTCAGTCAAGACAAATTAGGAACTGCTTATTTCAGAACGTTAGCTTATAGTATTTAAAGGGCGATTCATGAATATATATGTAGACTAATGACAAAACTATCATTAACATAGTATTATATCACTCATATTAATTTACACACGAACATATACGGGAACCCTGAGAAAGGTGGGAACCTTAACGTTTGAATCAGACAAGCGTATATTTTTCTGTAGTACACATCACAAAATCCCTACTTGATTACGAACCTGTAAGGAAATATTGAACTTCATGCAAAAAGTTGTACAGTGTACTATCTTGCCCAACACTTGGGATACACGATGATGCAACCGAATTTGTAGCGAAACAATATTATTTCGAACTGATTGCAGTTAATTCCGATTATGTTCAATTTCAATTATATTAATATTAATTGTAATCGATCACTGAAATTAGAAATAAAGTAACTCTAAACGGATTATAATTAGTCTTCAAATGACTAAAATTAATTACATTTACAGGTCCTGTGGAGATATTGAGTGAAATTTAATTAGAACAGCCAGTTTGTACAGTGCTGTCGCCTTGATTTTCAGTTAAGATTTTAGTTGTGGATGATGGATCATACGCATACCACGTCTTCACTCACATGCTACTGAAAATATAATGGCAGCTTCTAACTAAATGCGTGACAACACGTGCTAACATATCCATCACTTTTTAACTAATAAGCTTATATCTTATCTAAATGTTATTATGGTTTGTATTAGATCGCATCCTCATACCCATAACGATAGAAGTAAGTTGAATAGAAAATCAAAGCAAAATAATAAAATACTTCAAAAACACACAAAACTTCATTTAGTCGATGTAAGATATCATACGTCCAATTCATACTTGTTCAGAATACTTCATGGAAAGCATAACCACTTAGCAAAATAGTGAGAAAGTGTGACCACTTCCTAAGGTGAAAAAAACTCGTCTTGGATTCCCTGTATGTGTGCATGTGTATGTACGTACGCACGCGTGTATGTATGTAGGCATGTATGTAACAACAGTTACTTCAATACTGGCGCAGTGTTTAAAACGCAACATTTCGAGAGCCAACTGCTCCCTTTGTCAAGTGAAGGCAGAATGATTGACTTTGTCAAATGAGGGCATTCTGTCTTTACTTTGCAAAGGGAGCAGTTTGCTCTTGAAACTGTTTTTAACTTTACGCCAAGGTTAAAATAACCGTTGTTATGGAATCCCTGGTAAAACTTTGTATTGTCTTATATGCATGCATACACGTATGCAAGTCTCTCCAGATAGGGGGGAAAAGTCACCTATCTAGAGCTACTTTGCCTATAACAAGAACCACAACCACTGATCCACAGCAAGCTTCAGCGGAGTAATCAAACTTGTGACCAGTGCATTGGCAAGAGCAGACCTTTCACACCTGTATAACATCAGTTTTATTTATATTCTGAAGCAGGAAGATCCATGTTTCCGAAATAGCTATCAACGATTTGATTAAAATTTAACTGGGATTTTGTGTATTTTATATTTTTATCAAAAGGCAAAATGTCAATTGGCTTTTTGGAGTTGTGATTCCTTTTCTAAAATAGTATCGCGGAATTTGAATTATACGTTTTACGCAAACTGAAATCATTAAAATCTGAGCAATGATGGTCTTTTACAGATGTATTCTGTCACAAAGGGGGGCTTCTAAAATCCTCTTAGATCGCACACATTAGGTTTGATTGATTTGCTTATATTTCTATACCCCTCAATACAGGATAATAAGACGCGCCTAACATCTGAAATATAATAAGTAACTTCCAGGTAAATTGAGTACACTATATTTGGAAGTTGCTTATATTAAATGCATTAAATTTCAAAAGATAAACTCCAATATATATTGACACGCAGTGAAGTCCACTGAGAATTAAATGACCCATGCAAGTAAGTCAAAAAGCCGTTGCTGTAAGAGCTGGAAAACTATAGTGCAAATCACTTTAAGGTGAGAAATTCAGAATTAACCAAACTTGAAGTATTAAATCTGGGTCTGGCAACAGAATCATATAATTCGTAAATAAGCCATTTAGGCAACGGAATTGCCTATTGACAATTCTACTAATTAGAAAAGGGCGATGTTAAATAGTGGTAATATATGCATATCATATATTACTGTTTCATCTAAAGCGAAATAGAAGGGCGCAACGCCCTGCCGAACCTATTAGCACCCTGCCCTTCAACTTGTCTGCCCTTGTGCCCAAATGTCAGACCCAGCCCTAGGAAAATAGTGCACCATCTTTTCCCGATGATAATTTAAATTCCAAATTCAAACGCGATCCAAAACGCGTGACGAAATTTGTTGGTTTATAAAAATTTTGTACTTCATTATTTCATTTTCGTAATAACACTGATGGTTTTGGCAAAACGAGATTGCTGGCGAATATTTGTAAACAAAGCACTGTTGCCAGGTTTGCAGACTTTCAACCACGGACTACTGCGATAAACGTTAGCGGTTCCACCTATTTTTGAGATCAAATTTTTGTTAAAATCAATTTGTTTGTCTTTAAGCTCTAAACTAAGCATGTTTTACATCCCTATTTTATGAAGCTTACTTGTCATATAGTATAGGACAGCCGTTCTTTAACTTTCCTAGACAGCGGACCCCCTTCAGAGATCACTCGCCCTCGCGGACCCCCAAGAATTAACTCAAAGTTTAAAGCCCAGAATTTGCATCATACATATTTATTTCTAGTGTTTCATCACTAATTTTCACCATTTAAGGAAGGAATTTTTCGTTCCCTCATAATTTATTCTTAGCATTAAAGAGTAATTGCTCTTGTTTCGGTATTTTTTCGAATCTTTGTGGAACACTGGGAGGGTCCGCGGCCCACAGTTGAAGAACTGCTGGTATAGGATATTTGAATAAATGAAATTACTGTAAGATATTGTTTAACTAAATTATAGTTATATTAATTTAATTATTATTTTGTATGAAGTTGAGATTTTTTAATCTTGCCATTAGATTGCAATAATCACGCACACCTTCCGCTCGCCTTTCGCATATACTTAACTCGGAACTAAAAAAAAAAAAAAAATCCAAAAAATGGTTACCTTCAAACGAAAACTAAGCAATTTAAAGAAAGCAACTATAGGAACTAAACAAATTAAGACGTTGTTTAAAGGAATTGGTAGCAGTAACGCTGACGTAACCGCGGATATATATTATGACTATCTATGTATTTAGAACGCCAAAAAAATGCCCTTTTGCCAGGCCATGTGACCTGCCCTAATTTTTTTCTAGATGAAACATTATATATATATATATATATATATATACGTCAGTTTGGAATTCTAATATATGGAACCGCTTTTCTGAACATATATATACAAGAATAGTACCGTGACGTATAAAATGATTAATGTTTCTTAGCAAACTCACAGACACTGTAGATGATATACGGCTCGATATATAACCTAAGACTGCATATGACATCAGCACGATTTAATCCCTAGATGGTTAGCCAAATACATAGATAACAAAGAAGAGCGTCAGTACTCGTATGGCCATGTTACTAATTTGTTTTGTACAACCAGGGCCGGCGCGACCATTAGGCGAACTAGGTGGCCGCCTAGGGCGGCAGTATTTGTGGGGCGACGTCACGGCAGAATTTTTTAGGTACTTAATGCACTATACGGTAATTTAAATAAACTCGACAACGAATAAATGGAAATAAATGGGTATTACCGCCACCGATGATTATCTTTGATATTACAGGCGAGAAAGAAACAAAATCTTCAACGAGAAAGTTTGGGACGTTCTTCCTTTAGTTTTGCAGAACCTTGTTGCGTTTTGACCCCGTGACCTCATGGTGTTAAAGTTCCTTTGCCAGCTAAGCGGCGACGAGGTGTCAGAAATAATTCTGGACTGTACATCTCAGCTGCGTATAAATTTTCTCTCCTGTTCTTTCTTGGAATTGCAGCTTTCCTCTCCACAGTACATGGCGCCGGGTAACAAAAATTGTGTCGAAATAGTAACAACCCCACTTTTAGAGATACCAGAGGCGCGGGGTGTGGGGGGGGGTTGAGTAGGATGACTACTAACTTACACAAGAAACTCGGCGATATCAGTCGCACTTCTTCCGTCAGGTTTCTTCACCATTATTGGAACGAGGTGATAGAATGACGGGATGACATCTCAGTTAATATTCATATTTCAAATAAGCAATATTTATTTGAACTCTAAGATTACATAATATTTCAAATGCATTTATAAATATATACTTTTAAAATTTAAATAAAACTAATTAATAAAATTAATCAAAGACATTATTTGGTGTCGAACCACGGCCAGCCATATCCTTGAGAACATTCACACCTATAGTTAGGTAGTGCTGCTACAATATGAATTAATAAGAAAAATGGAAAAAGTATACAGGGTGTCCCAGTAGGTCGTTACCAAACTTCTAGGGGTTGTAGAGGACACCAAATGAAACATATCGGCCAATGGAACCCATGTCAGAAACGGAACCGGTTTCGCAATAGAGTGAATTTAGTGTATACGTCCACCTCGCGGCTGCGTAACCAATTACATCAATTAAAATATTTTTCCCACACAGAATTTAAGTGATTCACCTAATAATACAGCAGAGACAAAAACATCCGGAATTCACTTTTCTGATCCGGATCTGCATACCACGTAGTGAGAAATAATCGTAAAACTGCCTTTTTTAGCACACTGGAAATGAATTGTGAACTGCCAAGTATATGCAGCAGGTAGAGGGCATGAAAAACAATTTTTGTTTAGTCACTTTTCCTAAAATTAGTCATTTGGCCGCTACAGTGAATTTAGTGTTCGCATTCAGCGCATTCAAGGTTACCACATATAGTAAAATGCGCCATTTAAAGAATTTCCAAAATTATTTAACGCCAACGGACAGCGGTCTTTCTCTGCTTGGCGACTTAGTATTGACCCTAGTGCTATTTCCCCTATACACACATATGCACGCTGAAGTTTGCCCCTAGATGATGCCCATTCACTACATTCATATCATATGGGGGAGAGTAGCGCATGGGGCTCGAAAAATCTGCTACTGGCCCGATGGAGACTACATGGTATATTCTATTGCAGTGAAACATGCCCCCCCTCATCTAACGCCAGCCGTGACTAAAATATATATTATGAATTATACATAGATTGTAATTAATTTGTCAGTTTATGTGCATTTCAATAACATTAAATAACTTCGACATTTTATCGACATCTGAGATTTCTTTGACCTTGTCAATATTGTTTGACCCCAGTTCGGACCAATGCAGTATTAGACATTTACTTATCAGTAATTACAACACTTCAGCACTTAAAAATTCTACGTTCTGATCTATCAGACCATTGCGAACAAGTTTAACATAGGAAGTTGTGTCTGTAAATGAAACCGTGCGGTGCTACAGCAACGTGACCAACACACAAAGAAAGGAAGTCGAAAGCGGTGTTAACATGACTTTATTAACAAACTTAAGAATGCATTATGAAGGAAAAAGTCATAGTTACATCATAGAAGATGTTCAAAATTCCTTCCATTTTCCACAATGTAGGCTTGACAACGTCGCCGCATGGAATCTCGTACGCATTGAAATTGGCCAAGTTTTTCACGGACACGTGCCGCTGCTTCCATGATCCTGGCGACAAGGTTGAAGTCGAATATTACAGGTGTGTCGTATACCAGGGACTTCATGTATCCCAACAGGAAAAAACCCAGGGTTGTGAGGTCGGGGGATCGTGGTGGTCATGCCACTGGTCCGCCTTTGCTAATCTAGTGATGAGGATAGATCCAATCAAGGTAGGCCGGCACGTTCGTGCTGAAATGGAAAGTGGGGAGGGGGGCATCATTCTGAAACCAGATGTGTCGACGTGAAGCTGCTGGAACTTCAGCCAACAAATTCGGCAACACCTCTTATAAAAAAATCTTATAAATATAACCACTCACGTTTTTAGGTAGTACGCAAGGACCAATTAAAAAGTCAACGATAATACCAGCCCACACATTTGTACTAAAGCGCTGTTGGCTTGCATGGGCACATTCACTTCTTGAGTTGTCGTGCACCCACATATGCATGTTAGGCAGGTTGAGGATACCGTCTCGTGAAAAAGTCGCTTCATCAGTAAATAGAATCGACGATGGAAATGCCCGTTGTGAGAGACTTGTATCCAAATACCAACGTGCGAATGCAACACGTTGAGGATAATCGACTGCGCCCAGTGCCTGTACTCTTTGAATGTGGTACGGGTGTAGGTTGTCCTCGTGCAATGTACGCATAACGCTGGAGCGAGACACACCAAGGTCGTGTTCGATTGCTCTTATACTTATTTGCGGGTTCCTCTCAATTTCCCGTAACACAGCTTCTTCTATGAAAGGTGAGCGTGTAGTACGTTGATGGCTGACGAGAGAGGATACATGGAAAGCATCTGCCTCATATAATCTGCGGTGCAATTGTCCAAACAATGAACGACTTGGCAGACGTCTGTTTGGGAAGCGCTTTTGGTACATGCGTACGGCGGCACGTCCATTTCCATCCACGGCGCCATAAACGTAATGCATATCTGCCAATTCACTGTTACTGAACCGATGCATCCTTCTCCTGCAACGCCCTCACCTGAAATGATCCCGCTTCCCCGTCTCCAGTACGCCTGCGAACATCGCCCTCTAACGGTCGCCTTTCCGGACACAACTTCCTATGTAAAACTTGTTTGTCATGGTCTGACAGATCAGAAAGTAAAGTTTGTAAATGTTGAAGTGTTGTAATTACTGATAAGTGAATATCTCATACTGTATTATTCCAAACTGGGGTCAAACAATATTGACAATGCTAAAGAAATCTCAGCTGGGTCGATAAAAATGTCGAAGTTATTTAATATTATTGAAATACATATAAACTGACATAAATTAATTACAATCTATGTATAATTCATAATACATATTTTAGTCAGGGCCGGCGTTAGGTGAGGGGGGTATGGTTTACTGCAATGGAATATTATTTATGTAGTCTTCCATCGGGTCAGAAAAGAATTTTCGAGTCCCTACTACGTGCTACTTTCCCTCTATATAGATATGCATGTAGGTCAAGTATCATCTAGGGGTGAAACTTCTCCTTCGTGCATATGTATATACAGGGGAAGTAGCACTTAACGGCAATACCAAGTCGCCAAGCAGAGAAAGGCCGCCATCCGTTAGTGTTAAATAATTTTGGAAATTCTTTAAATGGCGCATTTTGCCATATATGGTAACCTTGAATGCGCTGCATGCGAACACTAAATTCACTGTAGCAGCCAAACGACTAATTATAGAAAAAAGTAACTAAACAAAAATTGTTTATTTTCATGTCCTCTACCTGCTGCATATACTTGTCAGTTCACAATTCATTTCCAGTGTGCTAAAAAAGGCAGTTTTATGATTATTTCTCACTATGTGGTACGCAGATCCGGATCAGAAAAGTGAATTCCGGATGTTTTTGTCTCTGTTATGTTATTAGGTGAATCACTTAAATTCTATATTGAAAAAATATTTTAATTGATGTAATTGGTTACGCAGCCGAGAGGTGGACGTATACACTAAATTCACTCTATTGAGAAACCGGTTCCGTTTCGGACATAGGTTCCATTGGCCGATACGTTTCATTTGTCCTCTACAACCCCTAGAAGTTTGGAAACGACCTTCTGCGACACCCTGTATATACCATCATCAACCATTTTTAATCCACAGCAGGATGGAGGTCTCTCTGTTTTCACACATACACGTAGTACGGTGAAAGAAATACAAAGGAAACGGCCTTAAGCGCACCACGTTGGCCAGACGGGTTGGCAAACTGGACCTACAGTTTAACGAAGATTCCGAGCGAGGGGACATTCATTAATTCCCGAACAAACATTAATCCTGTGGGCAGTGCTGAATGATATTTAAAAATTTTGTGAACCCATATTTCATATAACTTATATTTATTTTTACAATTTATTTACACATACAAAAACACATACATGTGTTGGTAATTAAGGCAATGATTGTATAAGATACAGTGTTTAAAATTTGGCTTTTTTCACGAAGTTTTGATTTGGCTTCTACTTTTAAAGTCTGTTGTTGGTGATGTTATGGATGTGAGTTAAAAACATTTTTAATTTCAATATCGGTAACTTATATTTGAAGTTTTATTATAAGTCAATTATGTGTAAGTCTTGTCAGTATAAACATGTACGCTAATGAGCAATTAATTCAAATTGTATATATTTGATAATAATATATCATAAATCATGACCTGTACGTAGTATGAAACAAATAGCCTTCATTTATCCCACTGCTACAAAGCCACTGACCTAGTGCTCCTAGAAATATAGGCCAACGCATCAGCTGCCATTTTGTTTTACACTTCCGGTATCTTTCACCTTTGCGATAAAGGTTTTCCGCTTTGAGGCAATGATTTTTATTTCGACATAAAAATAACCAACAATCAGCGATTATCCGACGAATGTAAACATTGGCGCAACTTTTAAGATGTCGCCAATAAATACAACCATAACTTAGGCTTCAAAATGGCGGACGCGTCATCTCCCTTTTTTAGAGCCTTACACTGACCTAATCATCTTATTACATAATGGGCCTAACTTTTTGAGAACAGAGAGCCAACACGTACAAATTTTGAACGTGAAAGGAAGTTTTTTGAACTATTAGGTGGTCAGCATAATGTCCTTGCAAGGTTAGATGGGAGATC
>QLNU02015360.1:103669607-103680759 GCA_006491805.2 Dysdera silvatica
GTGTCCCACTGTCCCCAAGAGACTCATAATTGTCCCATTTTGAAGGGCAGTCTGTCCAGTCATAGATCGCTGAATCTAGATTCACATCAGTTTTATGTGCATCTTCATTTTCTATCTTTTGGTTAGTTTAAAAAACTACCTGCTTTTATCACAGTTTTGAGGATTTTTGCCTCCTTTTCCCGCTTCTCGTTGGCAAGTTTTCTATATTTAAAACCACTTAATATAGATCTTTTGTTGCCCGGCTTGGTAAAAGGAAAAAAAAAGTAGCAAACAAAATCACAAATATAAAATTGTAATGAAAGAGCGGTGTCGTTTTGTTTACCTTTAATGACGCCTGCAAAATGTTTCCGTACTGGCTTTTCTCAAAGTCAGACTGTTAACATCAACAACTAATGCCAATTTCCAGATGTATCTGATATTGATCCGGAAGTATCTGATATTGCAGTGTAAACAATATGGTCATATTCCCCTGTCTTTCGATTCTGTAGTTTTTATTTGCAGGCAAGTTCAAGTAGTCGCCTGTATCATCGCTGTTGGAGGAACAAGGCAATAATTAAAAAGAAACATTATTTTCAACATTGTCCAGTTTGGAAAATTTTATTTTCAAGCTCTTTGATGCCGCCCCACGAGAAGTGTCGCCCCTAGGCCTGTGCCTTGTATGCCTACTTAGAAATTCGCCCCTGATTGAGAATATACAAATCCGCCCTAAACATTCAATAAATATTCAGACCTGCAATGAAAGAGTTTTGTGCTTTTTGCTATTATTTATTTGTCTCGTAATTGTTTTAAACAAACGTAATTTTTACCGAAACGGTTAAATTTAGAGATCGTTTTACAAAGGTTGAGCCAAAATAAATACTTAAACTATATCCTATCTCAAAAACTCTCTCTCCTAACTCTATAAAGCACACTTATATCTAACAGTTTTCCTAGATACTGATCTGTAAATACAGTACGTTAGTGAGTTGAGAGCTTTCAGAATACACAGACAAAAAAATTAGTAAATACTGAATAGTATTTTGCATTGGAAGAAGTTCTTAAACACCAGCGACAATTTTCGTATATAGAAAGCACATGGCGATTAATTTTATCCTTGGTTGCTGCAGTGCTTTATATTTAGCAAGACTATTTAAATCATCCAACACGGGATGGATGAAAAACGCAACCTCTAAATAACATAATTTTTTTTCGGAAATTAAACTCGAACCCAATAAACAAACAGACGATGTTTATGTTTCACCACCGAACTAGTTTTTCTTTGAGCAAAGTGACCATTTTGTCCAATATGATATGTGTAATTGAATTTACACATTAGTTCTGAGGTATCGTAGATCCAGCAACGAAGTAAAGGTTGTTTAACTTGTGCATATTTCTAGTCTTCTTATCTTATCGTACAGCGACTTCTCCTCCGACTTAAATTCTGGTTTACGTCTTTCAATGTCTATAAAAGATGACGGCCAAATGCTTTTGCTTTTGGTCAAAAGACACGAGAGCTAAGTGACAATAGAAGTCACATAATTGTTGAAGCTGATTTCACTAACATTGTACGATACCTATTTCCCAAAGCTTAAATTTTTAAGTGAAAGATTTTATGTGAAGAAACAGCATAGGAAACGATCAGAATTTCAAGTAGAAACCCGTTCATCATAAGTTGATTCAACGTGACATCGCTTCGCAGTTGGAATAAGCTGCGAAAACAGAACCAACACGAGTAAAGCAAGGGACTAAAACACATCCGAATTCTCAGCTTCGACTGGTTTTGACCTTTTCTTTGGTATTTCTTGAACTTTTCGTATCTCATTACCTCACTCTTGGATAAGGCTGAAGACTATTTTTATCTTCCAAAGAGTATTGTGTTTTTTTATAGTTAATAGTTCTATGAAAATTTATTATAACTAAAATGTTTAATATAAACATACAGACACGTGCGTACAAAAGTTGTTGCTTTTTAATACACGTTCGAATTTTCTATCAGTTTTCTTTTTAACTGGTTCGTCGTATTTTTTCACAAGTTTTAATAATGTTTCTTTGATATAAAAATAATTTTACAAAAACGTATATATTCCTGCGAAATATGTTTGCTTTCATTAGTTAGATATCGATCAATACGTTTATTTTACCGTGACATACAATTATAAACATATTTTTATATATATAAACATACACATACCCTGTTATAGAAATAAAATACACACCTGACACAAATACCTGAAATAAAATACACACCTGACACAAATACCTGAAATAAAATACACACCAACTGAAGTTTAATAAAATCGGATGATTGCTTTTAACGGCGATTTTTTTTGTCTCTCGCAGCAGGTATATTTAGAGAGAGAGAGGGGGGAGACTTTTTGATTATGTGTCATACAAAGTCAAGAATGGCAAAAATGTTAATTTTTTTCACATGATGGTTTCTCTCTCTCTCTCACACACACACACACACACACACACACACACACACACACATATATATATATATATAATTATTCTAATACATTCATCGTGACTAAATACATTGTAAAAATTTTCGTAAAAATCACTATAAAAATATGTAAAAGCGAACTTTTCTTAAAACCACAACCATTAATAATGAAATCGTACAAAAAAAATATATATATAACTAATAGTTGAATAAAACTAATATAATCGCAAACTACTTACGTATTTTCTATATGAACATGTTTTTTGCTTATAAGTAAAGGTTCATGAGTTTAAAAAATATTTTAAAAGAAAGAAAAATTCTGATTTTAAGACGGTTTATGCACTTTTTCTCACTTATTTTGATACAGTCGTACAAATTGACTACTATAACATAAAATGTAAATCTGAGTAAGACACGGAGTCGTTGATTTAGATTTATAAAAAATTATGTAACAATAGTAGGAAAAAGGATAAAAGGAATTTTGATAAACCTTCTGTTTGCATTTTAACGTGTTCTAATATTTTAAATATTTGCATAAATTTTATAACTGATTATATTAACGAAATATTTCGAATAAATTAATTTCTGTAGAAACAAATATTTAACAAGGGTCGAAGAATAACTATTTTGCTGAATACACATCTCATCTAAATAACGATTAGAAGTCTTGAATGCAAATATATATATATTTGTAACTTTTTGGAATAATGTAAAATAAAACATAATGTCGGAGGTAACGATCTCCACACGAACTGATTATCAAATAATTTTTAATTCATAAAACGAAGAGAAAAGTGAAAAAGCTATTTTTATATGGCATATAACGACAGGTTCACTAATGTGTAGTTGAATAATGTACAGTTCACTAATATGTAGTTGAATAATGCACAGTTCACTAATGTGTAGTTGAGTAATGTACAGTTCACTAATGTATAGTTGAATAATGTACAGTTCACTAATGTGTAGTTGAATAATGTACAGTTCAGTAATGTGCAGTTGAATAATGTACAGTTCAGTAATGTCTGGGAAAAGTAGCGTTATGGTGATAGATTTAAAATATTTTTGTTAATTAACCTTTGAATATCTGATGAAATTCGCTTTTACTTAAGGCTATACTCTACACATCCTGAAGATCTTGTGCCCTCTTGGTATTTCATTTTAATGTAAAAGTATTTCAAGTAAACAAAAATTAATATATCATGACAGTATTTTTATGATCAGCAGTAAAAAGATGGAAATAATTATACTCTTTGTCAAGTATAGTTTTCTTGAGGTTTGTGATATACACCCTGGCATTCTAATATATTAAAGGTTTGCGGAAAACTCACCTCGTTTACTCAGTTTTAATAAACTTGGCTTTTCAGAGAAAAAATATTTAATCTTAGAGAATATTTTGAAGAACAGTGATAATATATTTATCTCTATACTGTAATATTTTTCTTATTTAAATTCTAAATCGACAGAAATTCAGTCCCGTCTATTTCTCCGTTTTAACTAACGAAGGAATGTTTCTAAATATTTGAGTATTTCTTTTTAAAGCTCACAGAAAATGTAATTCAGCGAGAAATGATTAGTAAATATAAATAGATACAAAAAATTAAACATAATTAAAATATAAATATCTTCTCTATTGGTGCTTTGTTTTATATTTAATAAATTATATATTTAGGGTTGGTTATATATAGAGATTCATATATATTTATAATTAAGTAGGTTGTATTTAATTTCTTTTTAATTCAGTTCAATATCACCAAAATATTATAAAAATACAAATGCACTAAATTTCATCAAAAAAATTTAAACACTAATTTTAGCACATTTCAAAGCATTTCGTGATGAATACCCTACGTTATGATAAAATATACTGTGATCGATGTATAGAACGTACTGTTATTTTGAAGCAAAAAACATTTTATGATAAAATATTTTTAAATAAAACGTATTGAAAATAAATATAATAAATGACAATATATTAAAAGAATAAATAAAAGTATATTTATATAAAAGGGTACTTTTAAAATACAAATTAGAACAAAACGGCCACGTTTCAATGTCTTTAGAAATCAGCCAAGTTCTCAATAAAACAATTTATAATACCTTTAAAGTTAATAAATTTACTTACTGAGTGCTTTTCTCTACACTTTTATCCAGTCCGAATTATTTGCAAGAACTATTGAAAATTATTGAAAAATACTCACTGGCCGCTGGAGCGTTTGGACCACAAGACGTAATTACATTTGCATCCACCTAGTGTACCCGAGTACCCAGATAACTTACAGAGAGTTTGACAACTCATGGTTCTTTTCCTTTCCCTGGCTTCGCTGACCAGCAGGCAAGGGTACAGTAGGCAAACGAGAAGGCAAAGCGAATACTGGTGCACCATCTTGTACAAATGCGAAGACGGAGGAGCTTCACAAAGGAAGTAGAAAAACTGATCTTAAATACTTTTTTGTCACTGTGGACGACAGAGCCACACAGAGAATTTTGGAATATGATTTCGCCGTTTTGTGTCGCAAAAGAGTTTATCCTGCGCCCGTTAAAAACGAGATTATTGCGTCACGCGCCGCGCAACGTCACGTTTTCCCAGCCAATGGCGATGCGAGGATGCTGTAAGTTCCTTTAGGGGTATGGATTGGAGGGTGGGAGAACTCCCACATCATTTCTGTCAGTTCTGAATTATTAGTCGGAATTACTGCGCTGTTGTACGATACAATGCCTTGGATAAATCGCCACTTTCATAGCTTAATATGCCCTTAAGTATTTTCTTGTGAGAAATGCCGTACTGGTACGCAATGTTGCAAAAAATTTCTAATAAATACTAAAAAAAATGGCGTGGTAGTACTTATAAAACCTACACTGCGTGGATAAAAGTATTTGGGTATTAAAGGTCAAACGAAAATAACTTTTATTAGCCGAAAGCAGTATATTTTCAGCAAAGCTATGACTATACTGATGACAATAACCTACAACCGATTTTCTATGACATGCCGGTATATCTGTATGAAACATTTTGTAGATTTTGCTTTTAAAGTATTTGTTAGAGTAGCCACAGAAAATCTTGCCGCCCAATACGGATGAGGTTTTTCAGCTCGTCTCACACATGTTCTACTAAATAAAATAAATATATTCACAAGAATGTCCGTTGAATGAAATGAAATACAGTATTCGATCTCAGACAGCAAGATTTTCCTCCACAACAGCGTTGATAGAAACTTTGCACGAGGAATGGGTGAATATTCGCCTGTACAGATCTAAAAATATGCCATAGAAACGAAAACTGGGAGGTTTTATACAGTTATTACCAAGATCAGAATTAGAATGTAAGCCAGCCTAGATACAGCGTTTTATTGGAAGCCTTCTTGGCGCACTACATATTCCCAAAATACGATAATAAATACGGAAAATGTATTGAGAGGCGTTTTCTTGGAATTTGCAATTAAATGAAACAAGCAGAATTCCGTCGATCTGCCGCCCTTCTCAATTGCGACATAAAATCAAGGTGGATGTGGGTGGGGCAAACATTTTTGATTATATTTATATTATAATATTGCATAGAAGTTAATGGTATTTTACAAATAATTTTTTTTTTGACGACGAAAAATTTTTCGAAATTTGGAAACTGGGGACCAGGTTAAAGGAATTTTTAGAATTTAAAATTAAGGCAAAAGGAACGGGCCCTTTCCTAGGGAGAGTGGAATGACGGACATTTAAGATGATTGTATTTAGAAAAAGTTTTTTTCTTTTTTTTAAATTTAGCGTCTTGGACACTTTTCTAACAACATTCATAGACAATTACGGACCTGGCCATTTCATCCAATGGTAAATCGGCAATTGAAATTGTTCGCAATTACTGGTTTTTTTTTTATCTTGCTCTTAAAACAACTTTATTTTTATAGTATATACACAGTTTATATCAACGGAAATAACAGAATGACAAATTTTCATAATCATTTGTATAAAAATAAATTAGTTATCCTGCAAGTCATATATAAAAAATAATTTTACTACAATCCAATCGAATGAGATGGAATTTTAATTTTATAAAGCTTCAGAAGAATACCAGAATTTAACAAGATAAACATTTTTTTAAATCTTTTCAAATTTCCGAATCCCCCGATACACAGTTCACCCAAAGAGTCATTTCCCATATAAAAGAAAATCTAACTCACCATCGTTTACCTCAAAATCAATTTAATTAAATTAACATTAATGAAATTAACCGAACTGAGGAGAGAGAGAGAGAGAGAGAAAATTATATAAGATTTTAAAAGTTTAACAGCTTCGATGAAGGAAGGGGGATGTACAAACATGCGCTTGAGGCAAGAGCCAAATGAAAAAACAGCTCTTGCAATATAGCTTTGTTAATTTGTCAATGGGATATCATTAAGTAATCAAAGGAGGCTTTAGAGAAACAATTATGAGTATCTGACATGTTTTACTGTTTATACGAGAATTTATTTTTGGCTTATGATAGTTGGAGAAATTTGCCACGCACACAGACTGGACACCAACAAGAGACCTCTGAGTTACAGTCCCAATGCGTTTTATAACTGGATGGCTTAATACTCCCTTGTATAGCTCTTTTCCCTATATGTAATAGTGTGTACCATAGTCTGACTCGATGAATGACGTTTGGCACCCATGTTTACAAAGCTTGAGCTAGAGCTCTTTTATAAAGAAGAAATAGAAGGAATATTCCGGCTCTGAGTAGAACTGGAGTGCCATTCTGACTGGATCACAAGGACATAGGAAGGATGCTCTTATTCTTCCTATTTAAAGTTTATTGGATATTATTCCTTTCGCAAGTGTAACTTCATACGTTGACCAATATTGGACAATTATATTATCCCTGCGGAGGGTAATAATATCGTATGAATATAGAGTTCGACTTTTCCAGATTTTATGATTCATATTAGCATCTATACTCAAATCATAATAGCCGCAGAATTTAATTTTGAGACTTATAGTTAACCGTTAATTTATTTTATCTTTAAATTACTTAATCATCAATTTACTTTATCATTAAATTACTTAATCATCAATTTACTTAATCTCTAATTTATTTCAATTCTTAATTTATTTAATCTCTAATTTTATTTAATCCTCAATTTATTTAATCAACAATTTAATCAATCAACAATTTATTTAATTAACAATTTACTTAATCATTAATTTATTTAATCATTAATTTATTTAATCATTAATTTATTTAATCGTTAATTTACTTAATCATTAATTTACTTAATCGTTAATTTACTTAATTATTAATTTACTTATGGGTAAAGCCATGGTATTCAAAATGTTACGGAAGAACGACATTCATGGTTAATGTTTTCTACAATTTCAAAATATTAAACTGCAATGTTTTTCGTAAGTCATTTTAAGAAAAGGGCCTAATACTACTTTTAACTGAAATGGTATGAAAATTTTCCTGCAGTATAAAAAAAATATACATTGAAAAATGTGTGTCGTTAAGGAAGGACAGAAAAAACATGAAATTATGACCTTTCGTAACGGGGTTTTCAAGGTTCTTTTCAAATTCGGAACTGTTAATTAAATAATACAATTCATTATTTTGAAAAGACTTGCAAGATTATGATGATATAATTTATTAGTTTTAATATGATATATAAAAAAAATATCATGTTTTTTTTAAATTTTAAACGTGTCCCAAAATACCATGGCTTTACATTTAACCATTAATTTATTTAGCGATTAATTCAATTAATCATTCTTTTAATTAATCATTAACTTAATTAAACTATAATTTATCTAATCGTTAGCTTAATCTATAATTTATCTAATCGTTAGCTTAATCTATAATTCACTTACTCGTTAATTTACCATGAAAATAATTTACTTACTTAAAGAGGTCCCTTTGGTCAATATATACATATAGATACGTATAACAGTACTTATTGATCCAGTGATCAAGGAACGGTAATCCGGAAGTTGTTGGATCAAGTACAGCTTGAATATCTGGAGAGCTTTATTTTGTAAACAATTTTTGGGTCCAGGACTGTGAAACGATATAAGTTCCAGTACTTATATATATTATTATTTTGCCGTATTATATAATATTAAAATTACTTTAAAATTAACAAATATATGTACATAAGCGTGGGATTTCAGAATTGCCGTTAAAGGCCTTTTTTAAAAGCACACACGTGGCGCTTTCTCTGGATACGTATCACCAAATTTGTCATGAACAAAGTATATATCCAGTGACGCCGACTTCGTGGGTCCGAGACACTTTTTGAACCCTCAATAATTTTGTTGTGGGTTCCTCGAACCCCTAATATTTTTGTTCGTGGGGAAAATACATATACGGAAATATATGCACAATGTCATTTGACTGCTTGTTTCATTTAAATGTTCTTGTAAGACATTATTACTCTGTTTAGGGCTAACACAATTTCCAAATACTGGTTAACACACAAAGCCCCGGGACGAGTCTTTGTGAGTGTTTTTATGCCTACAAAAGCAAAATAAAGAAATAATTATCAAGAGGAAAATATTTTTCTATAATTAACTATAATTTGCTTCATTTTAACATTTCAGGTGTCTTATTGTACCAGATAATCTGATAATGAAATTTAAATTACTCTTAAATCCTTTGAAAAACGCGCCCGTCATTTGATTTAAAATTTTCGGAACATATATTAATTTTTCAAGTCGGCGCCTATGCATACATCCGATAACATATGTAACGGTATTTTGTCGAGAAATTATTAAATTATTATGTGAAGATATATTAAGAGCAAACATATAAAATAAAATGTAAACTATCTTACGTAATATTGATGAATATGAAAAAGTTTGGCAGCATTGCAGCGGATCGGGCCGCAGCGTTCAATATCATACATGCATTACCGACCCCTCATTTACCAGCCATGTTAGATATGTCATTTGCCTCTTGACTATATCCCCTTTCGAACTCAGCCATACATGAAGATTTACTGGTCGACATTCCGTCCATACAACTCGAATTTCTAACGCAAAATTACTCTCCCCGGATCTCGGTTGACATCTGGAATCCGACCTTTGACATGTGTGAACCAGATCCGGGGATAGGATGGTAGCTGCGACTTGAGACCAGAGAGGGGCCTGGACGCCGAGAGATACGTTACCCTTAGACAGCCCTCTCTGGGCTGCCTGTACATAGTGAAAATAAAGTTATTTTCAATCAATGAAATGTGATTTTAAATTAATTCTTCCAAGCGTCAATTGCCTGTCTCGAATTTTACTAGCTACGTTACAGCTTAGTAATTTTTAGTGCCTAGCGGTGTTATCGAATAAATTCCAGTGAGTTAAGGAATTGCGTAACGTCCATCGTCGAAGGGAGCGAGCAAAAGAAATTCCAGTTTTAATGTCCTGCTATTAACCAGCTGTTGACGACAAAAGTGCTTGCGCTTCTTCCAGTCGCTGTTTACGTGTGAACTCTGAGTTTTCTTTACGTTCCGGATAATTCAACAAATTCAACTGTGACGCCTCCAATCTTAGAAATGTTTCATCAGCGGGGTGAGTACATGATTTGATACACTGGGGCCATACAAGAAATAAATTTAAATTAACTGATATTATGATAATTTCAGTTACGAGTATTATCGTTAATTTTTGCTGGGTTGAATTTTCTTTAAAGCAAAATTTAGGGCTACATAGCATCGTATTTTAATGTTTTAATGCTCCCAGTACATGAGTACTAGTTTTAAAAGCACGCTAGTACTAGTTTTGTGGGTGCATCATTACGTTTTATTTTTAAAAAGCACACCAGTGCTTATGTGTGGGTACATAATTACCGTTATATTTTTGAAGCACACCAGTGCTTGTTTTGTAGTACATCAGTACAGTTATTTTTAAAGCACATCAGTGCTTTTTTTGTGGGTATAATAGTACAGTTATTTTTAAAACATATCAGTATTTGTTTTGTGGTATCTTAGTACCGTTTTTTTAAGGCATACCAATATAGTTATTGGTTACAACATTAGGATTTCAAAATTGTAGATCTTGCTTATAATATCGATATTTTGAAGGTGCATGCCAGGTGTAGTTATTGTTTGCAATATTGTTATTTCGAAATTGCATGACAGGTGTAGTTATTGTTTGCAATATTGGTATTTAAAAAAATTGCACTATAAGTATAATTATCGGTTATAACACTAGTATTTTGATATTGCATATCGGGTAGGCCTATAGACTTTGATTATAGTATTGGTATTGAAATTATTACAGTTGCTGTAATATTGTTATTTAAACATTATTACTGCCAGTGAGGAAATTGGTATACTTTTGAGATATGCCCTATTTAGGGAAGGCGAAGAAAGAGGACCACAAAATCCTCGCGGAGGAGTTAGGACAGGAAGTGGGTGCCGAATTTAAGGTGTTAGATTTGAGAGGGTTAATTTTGAATAGCGAGGACTACGAAGAGGAATTTGTAAAAAATCAATTGCACGTTACAATAGCAGAAAAGCAGGAGAGGGAGGAAAAAGAGAGATTGCCAGAATAACAAAAACAAGCCAGAATAGAAAGGGGACAGCGCGAAGAAAGAGAAAGAGAATTTCAATTACAGAAATTATAGATCGAATTACAAAGCCGGCATGTATATGATAATCCGGAATCCACAGTTAAGAAACCCCATTTTAACTTACAAAAAATGATTCAGAAATATGACCCGAATGAGAGCCTCTATTTAATTATGTTTGAACGACAGGTAAAAAGGGCAAACCT
>QLNU02015360.1:103687765-103733430 GCA_006491805.2 Dysdera silvatica
TGAAATTTTGGGTGTGTTTGTTTAAAATTTCCTGTGACATTTGTATTACATTTGTATTATATATGAATTATTTTATTAATGACAGACATTAATAGAACTAGAATAATTAATATAATTAAAGTAATTGCATCAGTTTGCTTCTTCAACTCGTTGGCCTCAATGTAGAATCATAGTATACTCCTCTAATTATTTTGAACTAACTAGTATATATATATACAGTTAAAGCATGACAGAGCATCACCTTCCTACTTCAAGTTTGGACATACTGGTGTGGCTGCATTGTTATCTTGCTGCGTTGTGCTCCACCTTGCTGTCATCTGTTATGAGTGACCTGTTAAAACTTTTCGTTCATAACTTCAAGAAAAGTTCTGCAAGGAGGGAAGGGCTATACCGACCCCCTATTTACCAGCTATGTGAGATATGTCATTTGCCTCTTGACTATATCCCCTTTCGAACTCAGCCATAGCATGAAGATTTACTGATCTACACTCCGTCCATACAACTCGAATTTCTAACATAAAATTACAGTCCCTGGATCTGGGTTGACATCTGGAATCCGACCTTTGACATGTGTGAACCAGATCCGGGGATAGGATGGTAACAGTGACTTGAGACAAGAGAGGGGCCTGGACGCCGAGAGATATGCTACCATTAGACAGCCCTCTCTGGGCTTCCTGTACGTAGAGAACAGAAAGTTATTTTCGATGAATAAAATGTGATTTTAAATTAATTCGGCCAAGCGTCAATTGCCTCTCTCGAATTTTACTAACTACGTTACAATGCTATAAAGGTGCAATACAATGTCTTTCATATTATCCATTAAATAAAATTATAACGATTTTATACAAGAGTCAAGCAAATAACCATACTGTATATCATTCGCCAATGGAAACTTTTGTTGTCAAAACCACCAGCACATTTTTTCCTAGAAAACAATAACAAAACATACTCGTATATTCCGGGAATATCTCCATCAGCAAAGACACTATTAAAGATTTTGTTGGAGAGTAGAATCCTGATCATTCGAAATTCTCTTAATCAAAATGATCTGCTGCACTTACTAATTTTTTAGTAACCATTTATTCAACGTTTTAGGAGCTCATCGTTTTATAGCCTACTCCAGCTTTAAGCAGGAAACCAGTATAAAAAATAAATCTGAGCCTATTTCTGAAGCAGTTAATATCTTAATTAACGCATATACATAAATATACTTTGTTTATAATACCAATAGAGTAGTTTAGTAGTATGTAATTAAACACCTCAGGGTAAGCACAGAGTTTTCGGTACATCCTTACACGGAAAATCTAAGTGAAATTTCGGGTAAATCAGAACTTACCTGAAAAAGGGACTTCCCAGCTCCCCCCCCCATCTACGATTATTTCGAATAATAAAGGTAGATTCATAGATAATTTGAGTTAAAAAAGAAAAATCTGGTAAATATTCTTTCTGGAGTAACGCTGGATTATATTACAAAATTATTGATTAATGTATACAGAGTGTCCCATCAGGACCACATAAATTCTGCACAGCATGATTCCTTAATGTTAATCCGAAAATGCTGAGAATTTCATATTTTTCGAGGTATTAAAGTTTAAAATTTAACCAATCCCGTGCTGTTTTCATTTTATTAACGCCTTTTAGGCTGAGATTGAAACGAATTGAAAAATTATTGTTTTTGAAAAAGCGTAGAATATATGTTTTTGATCGTTTATTCGGTAATTTTACTTTGAAAGCCAACATGCATGCGAATTTTTCTTCCTCAGCCAATACTAAAAAAGTTAGTTATATAATCAGTGATCTTGATAAAGTAAGCTTCAGGATTTCATTCTTCGCCAAGTATCAGTGAGTAATGCAAAAATTTGATGCATAAAAATAATTAGCATTTTTTACTTCTCATAGAAAACACGCACAAGTATGTAACATTAATATTTAAAGAAATTCAAAAGTAACGAGTGAGTTTAAAATTTACATTAATATTTTACATTAACATTTAAATTCATATTGATTGTAAAATAAGTAATTGTTGTTTGTAAAAACTATTGGTATGATAGGCAACTTTTAACAAATAAGCAGAAATAGGCAAGCTTTTGAGAGTAAAGAGCTATTTTTGATATCATATACGTACCTCCAGGGCCGACCCCAAGGAGGGCGAACTGAGCATTTTCCCTGAGCGGCAGATTTTTCGGGCCAGCAAAATGGGATTATTATAAAAAATGAAGTCCTTTTGGGACGCCAAAACATTTGCTTGTTTGTTTGTTTTTGCGGCTCAAAGACTACAGTGGTCATGCTGCGCCGGGACCTACTGTTTTCCGAGGAATCCGAACCTCTTAAGGCCTAGGGAACCAAACCCCGGACTACAGTGAGCAGTGCGATCTTTATGAGATCTCTGAGTAAGCGTTCTTTTTGCACTGCTGGGAGTCGAACCCGGATTAGCGGCGCACTAGGCGAACGCGTTACCACACTGCGCCACCGCAGGGCCAAACATTTGTTCGCCCCGCACGACATAATACATAGTGCCAGCCCGGCGTACTTCAGTAGTCTAATAGTGACCACACCTGTCTTCAAGTCCGTTGGACTGTTTTCGACTTCTAAAATGTTTGATTGAATGGAAGCGAATTGCGTTCCAAAATCACGTTAGAGATATTGGTTCCATCGCAGAAGACCCTTAGCACAATTTGGAGACGTAAAATATGCAAACTTAATCAAATGCTTTAAAATCATGTAAATTCCTTTTACAGCTTGTTTTTTGTATCGTAGCATCTAATATATTAAGGCATATCTATTGAAATAATGTAATATCAATTATTAAGTTAATTGTTAAATCATAATATTGCAATAACCAAGAATTGTCATTCTTAATTGTTATGTTGTATGATATAGAGAATTAATTTTCTTGTATTTTTATGTCGCAAGAACAATAAGGGCCATTCTGAACCAGATTAAATATAGAATGATGAACATTAAATATTCTATGATGTTGTGATTAATTATAGCGAAAATTATATTTTAAAGGATGTTGCATATAGTGAAAAAGGTGTATGAAGTATTTATGTGTAATAAATAAATAAAACGTTTTTCAAAATAAGCTAAGTATCACAGTCGGAAAAATTGTGGTAACTTTACGTAAAGCTACGTAATGTCTCACGTCACAATTCCAGTTTTCTCAGAAAAAATGGGTTGTGCTTGAAAAAAGGGAAATCACTTTGAAGCCCAATAAGGTTCCCACATTCTACTATATCAGGCAGGGTTTAGTGATTTATTTTGTAAGTATTTCTCGCCAAGAAAAGGGGGGTCAAATTTTGTTCTCATTGGCTGGACTTAAAACATTAATAACTAAGAAAATATGGATTTCTCAGTATTTCCTCATTAACTTTTTGTGCTTAGAATTTTTAAAGGAATCGCATTGTGCAGAGTTTATGCGCTTTTCACGGAACACATTGTATAATTAAAAAAAAAATGTACATCGGTTGTTCCAAAACAACTGCCGGTAGCGCTACTTTTTCCGAATAACGCTATCTGACAACTTGTTGGCGATGTAAGCTAGTAGTTCAACTTATCAGCTAACGATAGAGTGGGCTGTGAGGTAGTTTAGATAAAGAACTTTCGGTGCTACGCGCATTTTAAAAAGTACAGAAAGCTTAACCCTCGAGATCTATTTTACGAGTAATTTGACAACGATTATTCGCTATCCTTGTCAGTGTCATAGCATTTCTGTTTCTTCTCGAAGTATTGACTTACACCTTTAACACACAAATGCATCCTTTTTGGCCATTTGGTAAGCACGGTCTTCCCAAATTCTTCTCGAGTATGCTTTTAAAGAAATACTACATCACACCTTAGTTTCAAATTTCTGACCACGTAATTCTAGATTTGACATCGGGAAGAGTCAGAAATCGCATGGGGCGGGATCTGGGCTGTAGGGTGGCTGCGAAAGTAACTGGATTTTTTTTTCCTGTCCAACATTTTTTTCACAAAATTCGACGTGTGTGATCGCGCATTATCTGTTGCAACATCCAACTTGTTCGATTCAGGTCGTTTTTTGGAAAAAAAAAATCATACTTACAAAATGGCCAAAAAGGATGTGTTTTTGTATTAAAAGTGCAGGCCGGTACTTCGAGAAGGGGCAAAAATGTAATGATACTGACAGCATGGGCGTCCATAAGGTGGGGAAGGGGGTTTGAGCCCCCTTAACCGTTAGTTAAAAATTTGATTTTCCCGATTTTGCTATGCAGTTACGTTCAAAAGTACAACAACGAATTTTAGGTGACAGTTTCAGCACATCTTATTACAACTAATAAAATAGTAATGCTTTTAGTAGTGGGAGAGTGGTGTATACGCATGCGTGGATTTAGGTGCCCACGAGCTGTGTTTGTTTTGACGCGATGATAGGATTGACCATTAGTATGTTCTAAACAGTAGTTTCTGTAGAGCTTTCGAAACGACTGGAGACTCTTCTCCGCTCTTGTCGATTTCTGTGGAATTTTATTTTTGCTTTAAACAGCGAAGCATTGTAAGTCCGAGTAAGTTGATTTTGCGATTCCTTAGTTTTGCTATTGACTTTGTTACTGTTTTATATTTAAGTGCGCATTATTATTTTTCATTCTATTAAGTATTGAACTGATTCGCAGCCGTGGATACAGAACTGTGGATTATTATTTTAATGCTGTAACTCTTTTTGATAATGGACATAGGGAAGATTTTTGATCAGACCAGTGGGAAAATCGTTAAAAAGGGGAAACTAGTGCAACAGCAATCTACAAGAGAATTATCTCCGTGCGGGATTGGTTTGGAACAATTTTTAGTGCCTTCAAAAGGAACAGAAAATTCATTTAGTGGTCTCTCAACTTCAGCAGAAAGAATAGTTGAGCAAACCATCCAGTAATGATAAAGACACTCCTCTTTAGCTGTGAAATTTTTGCTGTACGTTATGATTTACGCCTATTTTTGAATATTTCATTATCATATGTTTCAGATGATACAACGTACCAACTGCTAACAAATCCACGGGTGAAGTTTTTTACTCGCGATTTTAAGAAAGACGTACAGGATTTTGGTAAAGATAAACGCCAATTTTAGAAGAGCTGGTTGAACGCATATCCCTGGTTGGCATATTCTCCTTCTTTAAAAGGTGGACTTTGTAAGTATTGTGTGCTGTTTAAATCGACTTTAAGAAGAGGTGTTTTTGGCGCCTTTGTGGTTAACGCTCAAAAGGACTTTAAACATTTCCATGAAGATCCAAGAGCACATGCCAAATCCCAGTGGTACTAAGAAGCTGCGACTGATGCCAATAAACTTCTGTGATTCTGTGGAAATGAAAAGAAAAATGTTGTTGAACGTTTGGGCTCATCCAGAGCTGAACTAATTCATATCTGCAGAACTGAACTTAAATCTATTTTGCAAACAATAACATTTTGTGGTGTTCACGATATGCTCTCCTCCATTTATAACCTAATCACCAGTTAACATCTTCAACGTCAAAGTTAAAAATATCAACCTACCACCATAATTGTAATTAGGTTGAATAAAATTTATTCTTATTCTTATTATTTCTTTTAGAGCGTTCAGTGCAGCCTTAGGAAAATCCAATTTTCCTAGGGCAGAAAAATCTCCAAGTTTAATTAATTACCTACGATGTAATACTTTAAAAACAATATTTTCAGCAAAATAACCCTACGTAAAAAAATTTAAAAGTACTTAGTACTATGTTAAACTACTTATGTCGGGTCATGGTACCTGTTCAGTACTTACAGAAATACTTTTAATTTATTCGATATGCAAGATACAGACATAAATCGAAGTTATTTAAATTGATATAAAAAGTATTCGAGAATTGGCATAGAAAACGCTTTGGTCTATACAGTATAGGCTGAAATTCATTTAAAATAATGTTTAAAAGCATGCTTTTGGGTGTAAAATTGACCACCACATTCAAAACTGATTAGACTTCGCCAATAACCATACATTCACTTCTACTTCAGTCACGCT
The DNA here is from genome assembly GCA_006491805.2 of Dysdera silvatica. Classification (NCBI taxonomy): domain Eukaryota; kingdom Metazoa; phylum Arthropoda; class Arachnida; order Araneae; family Dysderidae; genus Dysdera; species Dysdera silvatica. The sequence continues at coordinate 103,693,751 of QLNU02015360.1, forward strand.
TGGCTAGACCTGTTCAAATTCTCTACCAACAATTAGTTTCACCAAAATATTTCACGCCAATACCGTATGATTCAAATTTATGAAAGAAAGGAAAACATCCATGTATTCATTTATCATTTTTCATTCAAAATGGCGCCTGTAAACAAGCTGTGGATCGAAGGATACGTTTTTGTTCTTTCCGAAGAGAAATATTCTTATTCCATTATTAAAAAACGTTGTGAAACGCATGGTATAAAGATTTCTAAGTGCAAAATAAGCAACATTATTAATTGAAAAGGGAAAGACCGTCAATCAGAACTTCTACATAAAAAGAGGACTCCAAATGTATACCCGAACAAGATACATACTGTTGCAAATATTTCTAAAGTGAGATCACTGGTAACAAGAGAAAATCCCCCGACGCAGAAATCAATTGCAAACTCTTTAAGAACTTCTGTAGCAACAGTAAATAAAATAATGAACCAAGATTTACAACTTAAAAAAGCTAAAAAACATAATCTTCACCGTCTTTTTCCGAGTCATGTGGCTCAACGCAAGACATGTTGCAGAATCCTGTATGAAAATTACTTATCAGGAGATAAATGGAAATACGTTGTTACCCTTGATGAAGCATGGGTTTACCTAAATAACTGTAACAAAAAAGGTCCATTTACTATCGTAAGCGTGGAGAAAAAAATGTCCAAACTTGGTTCCGAGAATGCAAAGAAAGCTTCAGTAAAGGCTTTATGATTGTCGCAGGTTTCTCTTACAATGGGAAATTAAAGATAAAAAAAAGTGGAAAACAACGTTAAAATCAACTCATCATATTATCAGGAGAATTTTTTGCATCCAATATTTACAGAAGAAATTCCATTTTTTTTATTCCAACAATTTTCAGAGTATAAAACTGCAATGAGGTAAAGCCAGCAGTCATACCTCAAAAACTACCACTGCATTCCTTGAAAAAATGAAAATTAATACAGCTATTGCATGTATTCCGTTTCATCATATTCCTGAGAAGTCCCCTGTTGTTTCTCCTATGAACTATTGTGCCTTTGGTCCGCTGAAAAGAGCTCTCTCTAAGCGCAAACCCACTACCATTGATGGACTTTGGAAAGTTGTGGAACAGGAATGGCAAGCAGTACCTCTGGAAATATTGCAAAAAGCCCTTCTATCATGGAAAGTACGATGCACACTTACAGCTCAGAAACAAGGTTATCAGATGGAATATTTAAAAAAATAATCTTTACATTTTAAACATTAAAAAATGGCTCCAAAATGCGTTCTAAAAATATGTAAACACTCTCTGTATTAAGCCTAACTTTTAGATTCGTGCTAACTTTCTAGTTTAAAGTAGATCTTTCAAAATGGAAATATTAAAATATACTGTATCAATACGACATAGCTAGGCTCTTTGTGTTTTTTACACAAAATAATCGTTCAATAATGAAGTACGAAAAAATTCGATTTTACACGCCAAAAAGTATAATTTGAAATTGCGTTTTTCCCAAAGAAAAATTGTGATTCTCATTGGATAATTCACCCACCTCCTTGTTATTTTCACTCTCTTGCACTACCCTTCTGGAATACATCAGATTTATAATCTATAGTAAGTGTTAATTCTAATATACTTTTCATAACTAACGTTCTTATCTGAAAATATAAAATTAACTCTAACAATACAGATTAAAAATTAATTTGTTCTTATACGACACCCTCTAGAGATCTAACTGAACCAAATTCTGAAAAACGAACTTAATTCATAATTTTATTCCAGCTGTGTACTATTTTAGTTTAATACATAAATTTTATCCACTTACGTGTCATATTTTTCTCAAATGAGGCACAAAACATATATGGTATTAATGTTGCTGCGTACCAATTAAGGTAATATCAATAAAACTTGTGTAAGCTGGCTGTAATCCAATATTAAAAGCGAGGTTTATACAACGTTTTCTGTTTATTGCCTTCTTAAACACAAAACAATATCAAACATAATAAAAAAAAATGATTCGCGAATTCAGAAGTCTTTCGTTCTCTTGACTTCACGCGCCACTTATCGATAAAGCATTCGTTGAGTTCAAACAAATATGTTCTAGTCGTCGGTTCACGGAAATATTGTTAATTCAGTTAATGAATTATATTATGTTTTACGTTTCAGATATTCAAAATAGCAACAAACCTCAACAGAAATATATAACCAATTCTGGAAGAGAACGCCGTAAGAAGCTTCGGCTTTATGTTATCTTTCAATTCTAACCCAAATCCTAAAACGTAAGATCTAAAAGATCTCTTTTTCTATATTTATTATATCGCTTATGACATGTACCTCACAAAATGTATAAAAATTGGGTTGAATATTATTATTATTATAACTGACCATCTAAGATTTAGATTAGAGAAGTAAAGTATGCCAATTTTCTGTTTAAGAGTTTGCCTTATAAATAAAAGAAACACTAACAATAAATATGCTGGATTCAGCTTGAAGATGAAGTGCAGGTACTACTTTTTTAGCATGTAAGTGAAAGGTGTCAGTCGACGTAACATCTTATCTGAAGTTCATCTTCGCAATGGAAGCATACAGACATTGTAAGATTGCCTTTAGGGAACATTGTAGCTTTCCATATAGATCATCGCCTACGGACAACTGTCAAAGGTCTTCCATATTTTCGAAAATACAAATTCTTGACTTTCCAGCTGTCACAAATTCAAAACGACACTCCAGTTCCGTAGGGACTCTCCCATAGTTTCTACTAAATATAAAAGGTAAACAGTCGAGTGGGAAGAAGGAATGCAGATAAGCTTAAAATGGCAAATACGAAAAGCTTTTTATAAAAATATATCTTGAAGAGTAAATTCTAACGTTATGTTTCCCGTATTCAGTACTTATAAATCCGTTACTTTAATATTTTAGAAAATTATAAACAGTCCCTTGGATGAAAGAGAATAAACGCGAGGGTTGAGGACATTGTCGTTGAAGTGAATCAGTTCGTGTGGCAATGAATTAAACATAGTGCAAGAAGAACTGACCAATGTTGAGCAACCAAAATTCTTATCTTCAGGGCTCAACGGTGTACTGTACTTGCCAAACATGAACGATATTCGCCCGCCTCAAACAATAACCATTGGAACCTAGTAGGTGAAGAAGCTTTTCTGCTCACCAGCTGCAAAAATCTAGGCAACAATGGGGACCCTATTTATCGAACCCTGCTATCTGCATAGTTAAAGAACAGAAAGGTCTAGGAAAGGTCCTCAGATAAGGTAGGTAAAATAAGAAAATATAAGTTGGGGCAACGCGGGAATTTTCTAAAATTAACGAGTATGCAGGGTACATGGAGAAACCGTCATCTGGCAGTAAATGATGGTTGAATATGATGATGTAAAGAACATATAAATAATAATACTTAAACTTTGCCTAATAATATTGGAAACTGTTGATAAGTAACAACAATTTTGAGGTTGGTTGGTATTTATGGAGCAAGGATAATAGAGATCAGGCTGCGCCGGATCCTACGGTTTTCAGAGGAACCTCTTAAGGCCAAGGGGACTAACCTCGGAATAAATTGAACAGTTGGTCTGTGAGCGTCCTTTTCTTTTGGCAGCATTGGAAGACGAATCTGGGTTAACAGCGCACTAGGCGAAACGCTCTTCACCACCGCAAGGCCTAAATAACGATTGTGAAATTTTTTAACAATGGCGTATTTATACAAATTTTAGCATTAATTAAAGCGTTTCTGCAATCGCTACATACTAATCCCTGACTTCTAACTCCTTAATCTTTCCTCAGTTGTAAACGCTTTCGTGCGAATATATTCAATGAAAAATTATTTACAGGACAGCTGTGTGATTTATCATCAGAGCTGTGATGATCTAAGGCAGGGGTTCTCAACTCCCGCTTACCCTTTCGTTCTGCCCAAGTGTATAGAAATAGTAGAGAGAGAGAGCTTGTAGGGACTAAGTCATGCCTATAATAAAGGCTGTCGTGTATGATGACCACCTGTCTATGGTGCCCACTTTTTTCCAGTCCCAACGATGGTCATCTTAGGAAGGTTTTACTGTATTTCTTTATAATTTAGTCAATACATAGTTACGCATTTAATGAGATGGATCAGCTTGGCTCTTTTCAATAAGTAAATCAATTCTGGGAACCGTTTCTGAGAGAGGCACAGGCGTATAATTTTCAATCGACAGTTTTGCACGGTATTTGGTTTTGATCATACATGTTGTTGAAAAACTTCGTTCGCAACAAGAAGTAGATGGAAACAATAAAAGATAGTACGGGAGACGAGGGAGAACGAATTTAGAAAGCAAATTGCCTCTTTCTATTTAAAAAAAAATCTTGAAATCATAAAAAGCGGCAAAGTACTAACTCGTTCGTGTGTCCCTTGATTTTCACTCGCGTACCCCCAAGGTGCGCAGACCCCCGTTTGAGAGCCGCTGATCTAAGGATTAACAAATAGAGCTAACAGTCGGAAGTTATTGTTGATTTGGCAACATAATTTAACATTAAAATTTTTAATTTTTCAGTTTATTAAAAGGATATTTTCTGGCTTAAAGCGCTAGTATAAGCAAATGGACAAACATTTAATCATATTTAGTTTTAACATCAGTAGCTAAAGAGTTGTCTTAATTTAACAACCATTTTTAATAACGGTAAGTAGTATGGGCATGCGTTTGGGAACCAAGGGTTGCCACTCAGATAAACAACAACATACTACTAATGTAGAAAGAAGAAGAATTTTACATTTAAGGAAAAAACCAATTACTCATTAAGTAGGGCTGACTATTGATTGGTAAAATTTTTTTAAATTCTTTTAAAACTCTAACGCATATTGCGTAGATAATAAAATTAAATAGATTACTCGATTGGAATATACGAAATATTTTTTATTAAATAATGCTCAATATATTTAAACTACTAAATTAAAATGAGGGCTGCCGTTTAATGAAATTTACTTATATAAAATAGAATAACCACTTCAACGTATAAATATTGAGAGACTTTTTTTATCGCTCATCTCCTCCGTGGTCGTGTAAACGTTCTGATGAGAATGAGCATGTATCAAATCGAAAACTTTGTTTGAATCCCCATGGGTGTTTTAATATAATTATCAATTTTTCTTTGCTGTGCAAAGCAAATTGAATTCGTCAGATAAATGTAACATACTTATTAAATTTATATAATTAAACACATTTATCATTTATTCTCAATATTATATTAATATACATAAAGTGCCAGCACAGAGATCTGTTATTATCAATATTTTGGTTTCTGTGCAGATAGAAATTTTCAAAAGGGGAAAAAATGACCTAAACTGAATTACATGCAAAATTGGATCTTTAAGTGCGTTCTTTCCGTACTTCGTGCTTATGGTGTATTTAAGATATTTGCTTCTTCGCTATTTATCAAATTGGGGAACAAAGGGTTATTTATTAAAGATTAGGTTAAGTAATAAATTATTGTGGGATTATTATTATTATTAATGTAGTTATTATCGTCGAAGGTTTTGATGGGAAATTTATTTGTTCATTATAGGTTCTGCATAGGCTTATTTTAGGAACTGGTGATATATTGAAATGACGAGTTTGGATGTCTTTAAGGGGTGGTGATATAATATGGAGAATCTTTTTATTTTCCACAGATAATCTGTGTAAGATTAGAAATACTTTATGTAAAATTCTGATACTTCCCCAGTCTTTTGTGCATATTTCTCTATAGAATATTTGGACAAATCTCAAACTTCGGCTAGTGTACTCTTACTTTATATAATCCCTGTTCTTCATTAAACTCACTATATATATGAGGTAATGATGATTAGTCTGTCCGGATGTAGATAGTAGAGATGAAACGGGCTCGGACGGAAATGGACGCGGACACTGTATTCCATATAAGGATGTGAGATATTATTACCCTTCACAGGGATAACACAATTGCCAAACATTGGTCAACACAGAAAAGCCTCCGGGGCGAGACTTTTGTGTTTTTTCGTGGGAAATAATTATACGTGAATATTCGTATACGTGAAAATTTCGAATCCAGGATGAGGACGGTGTCTCTTTTTCTCCTAAAACTCTAGCTCCAGCTAATAAACGTGGGTGTCGGAAATTTTACGATAGATTACTCCCCGATAGATTTATCCGCACGAAAACAAACGCGAAAAACTCGCCCCCGGAGGCTTTTCTGTGTTGACCACTATTTGGCAATTGTGTTATCCCTGTGAAGGGTAATAATATCTTACATCCTTATATACGGAGAAAGAGAGCGTTGTTTCCTGTCCTCGTTCGTCTAGTGGTTAAGACTCTCCGGGCTCAAAGGAGAGACCTGGTTCGAACCCATGATGGGGACGGCGTCTCTTTTTCTCCAAAAACAAAAATCTCTAGTTTGAGCTAACAAACATAGGTGTCGGAATTTTCACGCATTTCATATAGTTTTCGGGCTCATTAAACAGACACAATTGAAGCTGAAAATTAATTTTCTATATCGAAATTCTCCAAGGAATACAACTATATGATTCGTTTTCGAGGATTATGCAAATGCGTGTATATAAGAAATCGAAGGAAAGTAAATATTGCAGTTCAGCAATTTTTTTTAAAATTTAAATCCTTTGTCAATGGATTAATGCTACATTTAAAGCTTCGGGCTCGTGCTGAAATTCCCATGAAGTATTTCGGGCTCGGGTGGGCTCAAATTGCCACTGTTCGGGCTCAGGCTTCGGAAAATGAGCCCTAACTCATCTCTAATGGATAGCGAGTAGAAAAAGAAAACCCCACTTTACTTCTGTTAAAGGTTAATTTAGTAAAAATTCTAAGCAACGTTGATAAACTATTCGGAATTTGATGATATCCTTGTAATCAAGCGAGAAACGAACAATATTTTAAATAAAACTGAGTTTTTGTAAAGGTGCTCTATACGTTAAATTATTAATAGGGCGAAATTTTTTTATCTAATTTTAGGCATAAGCAAACAATTTTGGAAAACGGGTGAAAATGTGACTGCCGCCTGTGAAAAAACAAGTGAAATTATTTTTTTTTTTTAAATTTTCAAGTTCTCTGAAGTGATTTACAATAAGCCTATTAAGTGAATGTAAGATCTGCCAGGAAAATCGTGCCTGACAGGCCATGTAAATTGTTATTTCATGTAAATTAAAAGGTCAGTTCCCAAATTTTTAACACTGTCCCCATTAATGTTATTAACTAGCTTGCACTTGCGTTATTCACGATTGCACTACCGTGGAGGTGAGAAATTCCGTTTACGTGGGTAAAAACCCTTCACTGGAGTAAGTGAGATAACGTCGCCTTATCTTCACTTTCCCGCTATCTTAATGTACTAAGCAATGGGTAAAATATCAGTTTTACACAGTCGTGCAACCTCGAATGCCTGGGTAAAACAGTTTTACACAGTCATGTAACCTTCAATGAAACGCTTGTTTTGTGAGACATCAATGACGTAGTGTGGAATTAAACTTTCTTTGATATTTATCTACATTTGATTGTTTTAGTAATAGGTATGACAGAAAAAAAAATCCAAGGAATTTGGTCACGCGGTTTCAGGGTCACGGGCAAGGAGAACGCAACGATAAAATTTTCCGCTGACGTATATAATCAAACAACTGTTTTATTGTTTTCAGTGAATTTTATCTATCATATACACAAGTCCATGCTACTAAGGGCAATTTAGGCTCTAAAAGCAGCGCTGGAATTATATGAAGAGTAGCCGAGTGTATTCCAATTTGCGTATAGCCCCCCCAATCCCCCATCTTCACTACTAGAGGAAGATGGAGAAGACTGTTTTAAACAAAATCCTCAGTGAAGCCGATGATGATGACGGATCTTTAAAAATCCGCAATTCACAATTCCTATTTATAAGGACATAAGCTGTCAAAACCGTGCCGAGGGTGTGGTGGACGAGACTTTTGACGCAGGTTAAATGTTGAAGGAGCGCAAAATGGAGTAACGTGGGATGTATCGTGGTTCTAAGAGGACATTTATGTGTAATAATTCAGGAAAAACGTAGTTAATAAACTAAAATTGCAATTGCTATAAATCAATAATAATTTATGGGGGTGGGTCGCCATTTTGCATCTTTGAATCATGTACGAAAATTTATCGGCAAGACTTTGTGAAAAACAACTGAAGAATTAATAATTATCTCCGTAAATCTAGCTTTGTTACAATATATGGTCCTGAGTTCGATTTTGAAAATGCGTACGTGATTTTTTTTTAGTCATTAAAAGATTTGAGAAATATTTCCCTATATACAGTTGCAATATATTAAATGACTATATATATAAATGAACAACGTAACTGAATTTAATCTCGTCGTGTATCCAATTTTGCAATCCCTTCGAAATTCCAATCCCATTGCTTATTTTATTACAAACCTTATCTATTTCTTGATTCCAAAGTGATTATTTTTTGTTGTCCCCAGAAAATCTAATTTTTTTACTATCTCTAATTCTTGTCCATTTATTTCAGTTTTTATATGACTCAATCCATTACTAATATTTTTATTCTTATTCGCAAATAGATACTATTTTATCTTTACCTACATTTACCTTCATTCGATTTACTTTGAACTATTTTCCACACGTTATTACTTTAACTTTTCCATTAAGAATCTTATATTTCTATCTTCTAAGATTGCACTAGTATCATCGGAAAAAAGGGTGATATTTTTGTATTTTGTTACATTAAATATATCATTTGCATACAAAAGGTATAGCAGAAGACACAACTTTGACCCCTCCGGTACCCAAAATACAGTAGAAACTGATTATCCGAACTTTGCTCAACCTAAATGTGAGTTAATCAAAATGGTTTGCTGCACTAATTAATTGATTAATAAATAAATAAATAAATTTATTTATTTATTTATTTTATTTACTTTCTAGATTATCCGCAAATTCGTTGATGAACTTATGACTATAATATAATGCAGTATTCCAGTTTTACTTTAATACTTGCATTAATGCATGAGCACTAAGAAGAAGGCATCAAAGCGAATGATTTATAATTTACAAACGAAAAATACAACAGGCGTAAATGCGTTACGTATAATAATGTAAAAATATTTTAACGCGATTTGTAAGCATTAACGAATTTTAGAATCATCGGTAAGTAACTCTACGTTTGCGTTCTAGCTATGAAATTTTATTGAATCCTGAGTCAAATCTTATTAAATTTTAGATATATAATATTTTGTTTCCGGAAGCAAAGAGTTCCGAAATAGGTTGTTTGTGTAGTGATATACTTCGGAACAGAGACTTACACTCACAGAAGGGTGAAAACTTTACAAAATTACTTAAGTAAAATGTATTAAAACAATAATTTGCTTGCCTTTACAGGCTAATTCCCTGAAATAGATAGTGACATGTTCTGTCAATAGCGATGCCGAAGACGATGACTAAATGGTGAGGCCGTTGGAATTCATCGCCAACGGCTCTAATCAGTAACAAATATCTTTGATGGTAATCGCTGACTGCAAAAGACAATGCTGAGATCTTTGGCAATAATAATCGTCTGTAATCTTATTAACAGTCTCACCTGTTAAATTGTAATGGACATATTAAATTGAGTTGCTCATATGTGCGCACAATTTCCGCATTTAGAAATGCCAGGGAGCCTTTTCTCCTTTTGCAAATCTCGGTATTTATTTGTCTATTTATTGCTCACATGAATACATTATTTACGCAATTCTTCAAAGCACATATTTTAGTTTCAAAAGATATTTCTATATTCACTAGCCTCTTTTGAGATATACTTTTCCTAAATATAGTAAAACAATTGCAAATCAGTAAAGGAAGAATAAAAATAAATAATGATTGAAATAACACTATGGGCAATTATTATTTTATACTGTTTTGGAATATTAAATGCGACTGCTCAAATCAGCAAATGTTAATAATTCCCAGTAATTGCACATATTCGCTAACTTCCAACTTTCACTGTGACACATTTACACACTCGTTTTCACGAAAAAAAATTGCTCTCAAATAAAACCATTTCATCACTGTGAAAATTGATATACAGATGTGTACAAGGTAAATATGCAAATGATTATAGTTTGGTGCGATTGCGCATAAATGCACATACATGAGAGGGCTGGAATGCCAATCACTGTGACGCGTGAAAAAGGCTTCCAGACAGCGTCTGTATTCTGTATATTCATTACATGTATTAGGTCTAAGTCGGGGAGTAAGAAGCATGCCTAGGTGACATATTATACACCACTATAACTAACGAACAAAGAGTTTGATAGGCCATATCGTTGGCTGCGAAAGCAGGATGGTCAACTCGTAGAATTACCAGCCATCTGGAGTGTTTCAACTTGAGATTGTTAAGAGCAGGGCCATCTTAACGAATTCAGGGACTCTTTAACACTAATTGTTAAAATTTCAAGTATTTGGAATGTAAAAAAACATACAATGTATAATAAACAAGCTTTGCCAATTTGGCACCCTACTTGATTCAGGGCATTGGACTCACACTCTGTTGGCCCATCCGTTAAGAGTGCATTGTCCATGAGATGTTGGTGGCAGTGGATACACTAGAAAGTACGTAGGGTTTCCTTTGGAACATCTCAGTTATGTTACAATACCCTTCCTCGGCTTACCCAGTTTCTAGAATTCTACGGCAGAACCTGCGTTTCTCAGATCTTGCGCGAACAAGGAAAAAATTCATAGTAGAGAGGTATCGAGATGTAGATTTTATGTATAACACACATAGATATGCAGAGAAATGAGTAAGTTCCGAGATATAGATGTTTTTTGAGATAGACAGGTTCTACTATATATGATATTGTAATCGCTTATTACCATCGTCATTACTATCACATATAAAGTTTCATTGGGATTGCAAAGTCTGCCTCTCGCCTTCTTCGTGTGCAGTTTAATTTTGCCAGAGCAATACACACACACAAACACACACACACTTTTTTGGAAAAAACTACCTGAGAGTACCTACGGCCCCGGATATACGCCACTGATATATATATATATATGCAGTCGAGTCTCTATTTAACGAAGTGCCATCGTTCCTCTGAAAAACTTCGTTATAAGGAAAATTCGTTAAATAGAAATTAACATAAATGATGAAACTTAATTTCGATAAAATGAAAAAAGCTAAATTTGGACAGTAAAAACTAAGTTCAGTAGACTCTTCTTTTTCAACGAATTTAAATATTTTTTGTATACAAGTACGTACAAATTAATAACAAAAGTAAAGACTGAGGATTACTTTATATCTGTATGATCCTCATACAACATATTTGAAACAGAGAAATAATCACTAATTTTGCTTTGTACAAGTATCTTGTTAAAAACGTTTTATTTATAGAAATTCTCACACTTTTGTAAATATCGGAACACGTCATCTATAACATTTTCTTCAACAATGCAACACGTATATGCGAGAAGCAAATTTCGTGGCTTAGCCACACCTGCAGAGTGATACATCCCCGCTGCTTCGAAGTTCCCAGTTTAGAACAATAGAATTATTTATCACAACTGACCCTATGTCCACAATACAGAAGGCTACCTCACCTCCATCTTTTTGCTTAAAATGCTCAACTATCCCTTCTACCTAACCATCCCGCTGAAAAATTGTAAAAGGTAAATTAAAAACAAAAAATCAAATTCTTTATAAAAAAAAATTCGTTATATGGAGACTCTACGGTATATATATATATATATATATACACACGCACACAATCGAACCAACGTATTTGCAGCTTGCATACGTACATAAAACGTCGAATCTCAAATTTTCTCTTATCTTTTTAATGTTATCTAAACCCGCTTAATTGCGATTTTATACATGCACAAACCGCATATACGCAAGTATTATTGAAGCCAAACGAGTGTTTTATTATGGAAGTTAAACCGGATATATGCAAACCAGTAGGGTTTCTGGACAATAATATTTGGGGGCCACAAATCCCTACCCATGTGTAGGGGAGCCGCTGTCAGCACCCATGCATATAGACAATGTAATAAAATCCGGTTATATTTTGGGATGGAAATGGCCCTCTGGCACTAGCCTAGAACCGCCACTGATGCAAACAAACTTTATGAACAAGTGTTCATCCACAATAAATAGCTGGCAACCCTTATTTTTAAGGAGTGGCTTTCCCCACCGGAAATGGCAATCGACCTCAGCTAAAGTGTCACTTACCAACTTATTTATATGGCTTTGTTAACGCCTTCCTTCTCTTTCTGTGTTCGGAATCAATGCCAAATTTGTTTTTATAACGGCGCCAGTCTGCTTTAATGCGTTTGCAAGATTATTTAAGGTCAAACAATTTTAATATGAAAAACGTTAATACTTTAATAGATCAAACCTTTAATCTGTCATCGGAACATCCATGTATGCAAAGAAAGTTAACTGATTTTTTCCACTAATAAAATACATGTGTTTATATAAGTATTACTTCATTACTTCTTTTTATTAACACAATAATAGTACGGACGTTATAAATATTGAAATAATGTGTATGATTTATAAAATTAGAAATAAGAATATCTAATTTAATAATAAAATTCATTAAAAATTTAATGAGCAAATTATTTTCGCACTATAGTTCAGAGAATACCGCTTAGAGGCCGTTAAAATATTACGTAAGTATCCATGGGGGAGTTGCGACTTGTTTATTTTTTCTGACAATGGAGAGGGGGGAGTCTGAACCATGCTTACCTACAAAGTGATAACCGCACTAACAGAACTGCAATACTGACAAGGGAAGTAAGTATCACAAGTGTCAGTGGCACCTTGAACTGGGACCTATGTTATATGAAAGGTTAATATGACTAATGAGAGAAATTGAAAAAATTAGTCTACAAAACTCAATTTTCGAATTTTTATGGATTTTTAAGATTTCGATAATTGAACTGAAATGTAACTTTCTTGCGTTGCTTCCAAGCTATGAGAGAAGTAGTAAAATAGGGAATTTGTTTATAATTTGGTGGGGTTTTTTTTGGCGTAATAAGCAAGTTCTTATTTGCTATTGGCGTTTTTTCGTAATGCCACAGCCTCCACAATACTGGGTGGTCCTGAACTCTACCGACAAAATAAGAGGGGTTGTTGGGGACACCAAATAAGGCATATTTGCCCATATCCCCGTGTCCGCAAAGGGGCCGGTTTGGCTGTAGAGCGTAACTACTGTTTACGTCTATCACGTTGCTACGTAGCCAATTACATGAATTAAATACAATTTTTGATACATAATTTAAGTGAATGAGCTAATAATACAGTAGAGACAAAGAAATCCGGAATTCCGTTTTCTGATTTTGATCTGTGTTACTGTTTAGTGAAAATAAGCCTAAAAATGCCTTTTTTAACACACTAGAAAAGAATTGAGAACTGCCAAGTATGTGTAACAGGTGAAGAACATCAAAATAAACATTTTTTGTTCAGTGAATTTTTTTCCAAAAATTAGCCGTTCGGGCACTACAGTGAATTTAGTATTTGCATCCACCACATTCAAGATTTTTACAAATGGCTACAATGCGCCATTTCAAGAATTTTTCAAATTATTTAAACCTCTAATGCACGACTCAAAACATACAAACACAAATGCACGATTGGGGTCAATTTGACCCCAATTGAAAATAAACGGGAAAATAGAATTTCTACTACATTCTTTCATAAAGAAGTTATGAAATATGGAAATATATCAAATAATCAGCTTTCATTAGTGAAAAGGAAAGAAAACATTTTCATTTTTTTAAATAGAATCATAATTTTGATTTTATAATGTGTACCAAACTAATATGAAAATCTTTTAAATCTCTAAGTTTACAAACGATTTTCGCTTATTTCTTCGCATATGTTCTTTGCAAATGAATTTGCCGCATTTTTGGCAGATTACAAAAGTCGTTTTATTCATTTTTTGAAGCACATATTGCATCATTTTTTTTACCAGGCACATTTTCGCATGTTTCCATATTCCATGTTTTGAAATTTATACCACACATAATCATAGCTCGTCTGATGGACGATTGCTAATCATAACAGCTGCTTCTTGTCTATATGTCAAGCCGCAGCAGTTGTTGCACTAGCTTTTTTTAAAAATATCCTTCTTGTGCGACTTACATCACTATGGTACGTTGAGTCCTTTATTAGAAATAAAACATTTGCTTTGATTGCTGCAATACCTAGCATATTGAAAAAAGAATCATTGGCCATCGCCCAATTTGTCGTTTGCAGCTCTAATTACGAGTTAACTGATCGAGTGTGTCTAGCCCTGACTTAGGTGTATTATAGTACAAAACAATATCAGGTTTAGATTTCATTTCTTCTTGAACTGCATCAGTACGCTGCATGAAACTGAACAAAATTGCACACCTATTTATTTATTTATTTATTTTGCTTTATAGCTCACCATTAGGAGATTATTAGTAAAACCAAAGATACTCGAATGAAGATTTCTGTTTCTCAGTAATTTCATGTACTCAGGAATTCCGTCTTATTGTTCCGAAATGTCCCAAATAATGTTAAGCAATTTGTTAGGAAGTGATCAGCTAATGGCGCATTTGTAAAAAAATTACCCATCGGTTACACCATTTCTGCCACTGTTAACAATGGAAGACATTAAATCATCAAATAATTTAAAACCCACGTTTTGTGAGGTTGGGGCATTGACTTCCTTTCCAATATATACACTCTATAACAAAAAAATCGACGCACCAAGAAAGAGTTGTCCGATTGTAATGAAATTTCGTATGCAAAGACATTTTGACCGAACATGCAAATGATTAAAATTTGGTGTCCAATGAATGAATAGCGGGAACTCCAGCGCATCGGAACTGCGCATTCAGCAGGTGTATATAAGGAGCGATTCTCAATATGTGGTCAAAATTTCTGTTGCATTTTGACTGCGGATATCTTACGTCGACTGTAACAATGCCTCGCCGAAAGATTCGTGCTCATTACGAGCATATGTCAGAGTTTGAAAGAGGTCGTGCTATCGGATTGAAAGAGGCTGGTTGGACGAATCGAAGAATCGCTGGACATGTGGGTCGAAGCGATGCGGCGATTGGACGGTGCTGGCAAGAGTGGGTCAACAACGGCAGATGTCAGCGTCGGGACGGCAGCGGTCGACCTAGGGCCACAACAGAACGGGAAGACAGAGCGATTGTCAGAGCAGCTGTCACAGCACCGGATTCGTCGTTATCAACTATCCAACGTGTGGCCCGCACACATGTGTCCAACATGACCCTCTGCAGACGACTGAGAGAGCGGAATTTACGCTCGCGCCGACCGTTACGCCGCTTACCTCTCACGCCTTTACACCGTCAAGTCCGATTACAGTGGTGCCGGGCTCGATCAACTTGGAACTGCGCTGACTGGGGACGTATAGTCTTTAGTGACGAGTCCCGTTTCCAACTGTGTCCTGACGTATCTGGAGTATATGCCCTGACGTCTCCAGACGTGTCTGGAGACGTCCAGGGCAGCGTGGGGATCCTGCCCTTACTATCGCACGCCACACATGCCCACAACAGGGCGTTATGGTCTGGGGTGCCATCTCCTTTGATACCGGACCCCTTTGCTGGTAATTTCTGGCACACTTACAGCACAGCGGTACGTAGACGACATTCTACGACCGGTTGTGTTACCGTTCCTTTTGCGACACCCTGGACTTACGTTTCAACAAGACAATGCCCGGCCGCACACGGCACGTGTTGCTATGAATTGTCTTCAAGCTTGCCCAACACTTCCTTGGCAATCTAGGTCTCCTGATCTCTCTCCCATAGAGCACATTTGGGACGCTATGGGAAGGCGATTGCAACCATCCCGGAATGTTGACGATTTAGCCCGACAGTTGGAGACAATTTGGCAAGAAATTCCGCAGGACACCATCCGGGATCTTTATCAGTCTATGCCACGCCGGGTGACAGCTTGCATCCAGGCCAGAGGTGGACCAACGCCTTATTGACTTCCTCCCTTTGTAACGGTCAAACTCTGCAATAAATCATTCAATTGTTCTGAAATTTTAATGATTTCTTTTTCTATGTATGTTCTTCACATCCACCAATTTTTATCGCAATCGGACAACTCCTTCTTGGTGCATCGAGTTTTTTGTTATAGAGTATACACCAAATACTTGTAATCATTACATAATTTGTGATCAAATGCTGTCCTGTTTTGCATAAAATCACCAAGGGACCGACACGCTGTGCAACTCATTTTAAAACATCTGGATCGCTGCTAGATTTACCAGAGGCTTCATTTAACTTCAAAAAGAATTAACGAAACAATACAGAGTTTCACCAGGAGATTCCATAACAAACAGTTATTCAACAAGAGTTTTTCTTACACCCATAGATATCCTTTGCTCCATGATTTCTTATAACAAACCTGAGCATGAGATCTCGGGATCTGGGTACCCAAGAAATGGAATTAACATCGTTACCCCAGTCTTATCTATTGCAGATAGTTTTGATTGAAAAATCGTCTAACTGTAATAGCAAAATAGCGTGTTAACTATGAGGGAGTTAAGTTACATTGGAAATAATCCACCCAAAGGTGATGATTAATGCCCATCTCCCTTTCTACCTCTTGCATCTTATGCCGAAACACAGGTTTCTACCAGCATTGCAACATAAAGTGTCCTACGTACGCACCCCTTAACAAAAAAAAAAAAAGCAAGTGAAGGAAAATCGTCTAAGGTCGATATTTAAATTTAGCGGGTTTCAATTAACATTAATTTGCAACTCTCTAATCCGCAACTCTCTAATCCACAACTCTCTATTCCTCAACTCTCTAATTCTCAACTCTTTAATCTGAAACTCTCTAATTCGCAACTCTCTAATTCTCAAGTAACTCGGTAGGTTTTCAACGTTAACAATAGCAATCATTATTGCATTTACGGAAGACCTTTACATTATCCTTTTTACTGCGTACAGACGGAAAAAACAAAGACAATAGCGAATTCAGTATCTATTTAAATACGCTAATAAAACGAGTAAATAAATAAAATGCTTCACAACATAACTGTGTTGTAAATGTTGAATGTTAATAAAACCAAAATTAAAAGAGATATATTAAAACAGTTTAAGCAGTTCCAAATATAGAAAACTAAACAAAAACAATGCATCATTAATAATGAAACTTTTCGAATTAGGCCAAAAATAAAAAAAAATAATCGCCAAATTTTGAGGGGATTTTCTTCAAAATTTTAGCGTTTTAAGGCACTTCTACTCCAAAATTGGCCCTTTTTTATCAAGAAGCACGGAGACATTATCTGTGTTTTAGAAGAAATAAGAACTACGGTTATGTCAGTAATATTTCCCAAGATAAACGCAATTAACTGTTGGAGTATAACCTGGAATTGGCGAGAAATAAAAAGTGAAATAGTGTCGCTATTTGGAACCAAAGGTTTCCAACTCTGAACGATAGCGTATCCAGAAATCTTTCAAAGGTGGGAGGGGGGGGTGCGGATTTGTTTCCGATTCCTGTTTTTAGTCAAGCGCCTGGTATTTCCTTATTCATTTTTCATGACATAATCCTGGCTCAAGGGGGGGGTGCGATCACCCCATCGCTCCCCTTGGATCTTCTCCTGACTCGGATTATGTTTTTTTTCTTTCGGTGAAATAAATAAGCTATACCTTCTACCTTATTCATTTGACCAGATCATTCAAGAAAACATAGTATATATGGTCGCCCCAGCGTTTCAGTGGTTATAATCGCCGCCTTTTGGTCAAGTGTGCTGGTTCGACTCCCAGTAAGCGGTGTGGTGTGTATTGGGTATCGTGGTTCGAAGTTCACGTTAAGCTGTCAGTCCTTGTCCGGATGACCCACAGCACAGCCTTAATATATATACAAATGACATGTGCTGGTTACAGGTCTGTGGCCAAGCCGGGGCCAGCAGGGGTGCGGCCCCAGTTGCCCCATCCAGCTATATATATATATAGCTGAGGCCTGGCTTTAACGGCTACAGGCCTGTAACCAGCACATGTCATTTGTATATATTAAGGCTGTGCTGTGGGTCATCCGGACAAGGACCGAGAGAGAGAGAGAGAGAACAATCCCGGGTGTCCTGTGTCCCATATGTCTTTTGCCTTGATCCAATTGTTCCTTCATCCTGGCTACAGGCCTGGCTGGTTAGTTGACTGATTTTTATGGTACAAGGTGGGTCGATTGTATTTATATGGCGCAAGGGCAGCAAGCGTCATTCTGCGCCTATTGCACAATAACATCAAGAGTTATGCTACACCAAACAAGGGGTGACACTCTGAATAAATACAAATTTCAGCACACAGAATCTCCTGGTTTGAATGGTCTGAAAATTTGCATATGAGAATGACACGGCGACGTTGGCAAATGATCAGTGCAGTATCAATCTCACAAATGTTGTAGCTGATATAAAGGAAAATCTGGCGCATTGCAATGTAGACGTTTCATACATTTCTACCGAATGGCTACTTTAAAAAAAGTAATAATAAATTTCAACACAAACTTGTTGCTGAAGAGCGATTAGGTTGGTCTTAATGCCTAGAACCCGTACTCTCAAGGAATATAACCAGCTAATAGACTTTGAGAGAGGACGGATAATTGGTCTTTACGAGACTAAAAAGCCAACTCGACGTATAGAGGCAGAGCCCGCCTTTTCTATAGGCCAGAGTTGTCCAATATACGGCCGGCGGGCCACAATGCGGCCCGCCGACAATTGTTTAGAATAAAAAAAAAATTCGTGGTTTCGAAACAAAAATGTTAGATTTTCTTTCTGTGGAATTAAGGAAAAACCACCGGAACAGCATGGGCGACCATAACAAATTGCTGTAGGAAATTTTGATGTCTAATTTATATGGTCTATTGCTTACTTGCCTTTTTTATAACGAAACTCGCTGAAATCGCTGGCCTGCGAGATCAGCAAAAGGTTTTTATGTGGCCTGCTTCCCGAAAAGGTTGGACAACCTTGCTATAGGCTAACTAGGCGGTCGCCTAGGGCCGTATTAAAGGGGGCCGCGGATTAAAGAAGACCGTGTTTGTATTTTCATAGTTGTCGTTTTTATAGTCGTTTCATAGTTATCGTTGTTTCATTGTTGTCGTGTTTTTTAGCGCCCTGATGTCACTGATGGTTAGGCCCTCGTGTTCCCCGCTACGCCAAACTGCTATATAATGAAGTTGCGATGAGAAATTACGGACGTATACTGTATAAGTACGTGCTTTATGTCATCCCTTTGGACCCGAGAGACCACAGTCACTACCTCCTAAATTTACAGTGTGATATAAGGTAACTTTAGGAGGTATTGCCTCAGTGCTGTCGGAAAGAGAATGCCTCAGAAAGCCAAAAAAATAATAATAAATGTAATAAAGGATTGGTAATTTGGCATACCGCTCGTTAGCGGGAGCTGGATACAGCGGGAACAGGGTCTTTGCACCCCCTCCCACACACACCAAACTTGTCAATCAGCATTCAGTTGCTAGTGGATAAAGTTTGAAGCTGGTAAATAAGGTTCCTCTGGTTTAAGTAATTTCTCTTTTAATATGGAGAGCTAATCTAATTTTTCACTAATGGAAAAGACTGTTATGACTACGTCCGTGCCGTAAGTGTAACTTGGGAGTTTAGACTTCGTGGGAGGGGAGCAAAGGCTTTTAGTTTTCCCCTTTACAACCCTAAAACTGGGGGGGGGGGCAATAAAATAATTTTCCTACTAAGCTTGAAAATTAAAGGAGGGGCATTCCTTCCTCTTCTCTCTCTCATTAGTGTAGCCGGGATTTAATTTAGGGAGTGGGGTTGAGCATTGGATTTGATCTCATTGCGCTTTTACCTTGCACTTTTCAGTGTTAAATCTTTTATTTTCGGGGGTTTGAACCCCAAAACCCCCTCCCTGAATACGCCATTGGTGTATGTCTTCACATCAGAATAGAGTTGTAATATTCGCCCAGAGCTATCAAATGTCTAAAGCCGGCCCTATCTGAAGGCCCATCTCGGCCGGGATAACATTATGAGCTTACAAGGCAAATGATTTCCAAGAGACTGGTAGGGTTGCATGAGCACTGACCATTGTGCTACTTACCGCTGACCTCAGCTTATCGTAGAATGTGCTTGAATTGGCGCCGTCCCCAGGTAATCTTGAGTACAGAACGGTGTCAAATCGTCTTCAGTAACGAATCCCTCTTTTCAGACCCAAACGTGGCCGGATATCCACATGGAGACGACATGGCGAACAGAACAATCTAGCTCACTGTATCGAACGACACACTCGAACACAGGACGTTATGGTCTGGGAGATCGATCTTGTATACTTTACGGATAATTGGACAGCTTGCGGATATGTTGACGACATCTTGGAATCCGTATAGCTCAAGTTCATAACTAGTGTAGGCAAAGCCTTATTTCAGCACTATAACGCCCTTCCACACATGGCACGCACTTTACGGGAATGTCTACGAAATTCCCACATGCTACCATGGCCTAAAGGTTCCCTAAATTCATGCCCGTTATGGGTAGCTATCTACGAACTCAGACACACCCACCGTAGACAACAGCAAATATTTTTCAACAGGTCGAGCAAGCATCACGAGTGGTACTTCAAGATTCTATATATCATCTATACGATTCAACGCCGTATATCTAGCGAAACTTATCGCTAACAAAAGAACTAACATCATCATGTAAGCAATTTTTTAACAATAGAAAACGTGTTCTTTTACTCTGAAAATATTATGTTTTATTTGCTATCTAACTAGTCTTATTTGTTAATCTGTTAATTAATGTTTGGCGAATCTAACGTACAATTCTTGGCGTTGCAATTTCAGTTTTACGCACAATGAAAGTGCCTGATAGCTATCTCACTGATTTGTTTAAAATTTACAAAGTAAGTTCTGACCAATGTCTGAAGCTTAACTCTGCCAGTAACAAAAGAAAATGGCGGTTTGGTATCAGCTTAAAATATTAACGAATGCGCATCGGCAAATTTGCGAATGAAAAGATGGCGGAATTATGCTTCAAATCCTAGACTGCACTTATTTTGCACACTTCAAGCAAATCATTGAAATCGCTATTAGGTACTTTTCTTGTCAGTCTATGCTTAAAATTATAATTTTTTTTTCAGTAATGCCAGGTGAAATCTAAATAAAAGTGCTGTAGTTTTTGGTAAGGAAAAACACTCGCAAATTCATTCATTTAAATACTGAAATTATAATTACTGCATTTACTGACGATTGTGTATCCAACGCACAGAGAGGTCGAAGGCTAAACCTAAATTTACAAATAAAACGACTACATTTTATCATATAATGTTTGTTTCTACCCCACAATTATTATTTAAAGGAGGTAAAACTAGATTTCCGTTTCTGATTCTATACCTTTAAGTGCCCCTTTTTGTGTTTTGAGTAAAGAAAAATTGAAAATCTGATGAAACTATTCAAACATACGTATTAAGAAGACATTTTCTCGCTGCTATGTGTTTCTTTTTCACGGCGAAACAATTGCAAAAGACATTTTCCTTGCAAAAAATGAAAACAGCTTTGCTTGATAATTTTTTTGTTTTTGTTGTTGCTAAACGTATATTCAAGCTTTATTTTTATAGAATCACATTTCTATAAAGTTCATAGGCGTAGAGTTATATGGGCTCGTGGGGCCTGGCTCCCCAAATAATTTGAAATAAATTATAATTTTACCTATACATTTTACCTATATATAGATGTAGATAATATGTGCTTGCCCCCCCCCAATAATTTTGCAAATTCTACGTTCATGATAAAGTTGTAAGCCTTCATACCAACGCTGTTTTCTTCTTTCCCCCATTTATAACCTAATCAGTCAACGGCCTTTTAATCCCAAAAATAATAATGTAACAACAGAAATATTACGAAACAAATGTATCACCAAAATGTATAAACACAGGTTAAATAAATTTATTTTTAGACAAATAAATACTTTTTCAGAATTTAAAATACGATTTGAGAATATGAAAAGAAACGAATCTCACACAAAGTAAGTTCGATAATAAACGGCTTAAGAAACAATTTTTATCAACGTTCTTTAGGCGTAGTAATATTAACGCCGATGTTATGGCGTGGGTAAATGGTGAAACGTTCGTGGGATCTGGGCATCACCTAACGCAGAAAACATTTCTTTTCTTTACGAACGTTTCACCATCTAACCATGCCATAACATCGGCGTTACTATTACTACGCCTAAAAAAGTTGATAAAAATTGTTTCTTAATTTAATCTGCGTAGTGTTCGATACATATAAATAAATAAGTTATTTAAATATTTCCAAACACTTGCGATAATACATAAAAAATTTACTTTATATTTACTAAACAAAATATTTAAAAACCGTGTCTTTTTCGTTTTCTGACCATAATATGAATCGGAGACTAACAATTGTGCAGCAATCGATGTAATATTTTGGCTGGTTGCATCTTTCCCCCAGAGTTAAATATTAAAATCGCATTTCAGTTAAAATTTTGAAGGATATTTTTTTTACAATTATGTATTTTCATATGACATCCAGAAATAGAATAGTTAAATATTACATTTTTATATATATCTAATACGTTTATCATTACAGAAACATTTATACCGATAAGCATATTATAACGATAATAATTATAAGTCAGTAAAGTCGAACTCTGATATAATGACCTCTGTAGTAACTATTACGTACAAATTCTAAAGTCCATTCCTGGACTATTTTCTATAATTTTATATCAGCTGTATCTCCCAAATTTTGACGATTCCGGAAGTATCGTTATAAACGTGTCAGACTGTATTTAAAAATTACATTATTTTATAGATTATAACCTTGCTTAATATCAATATGGTAATGCAATAAAAATAAAATTTATAAAGCAGACGCAGTTGGAGGTTTATTAAAGATTTACAATGTTGTATCGATGACACGTGTTACCTTCTTCAGGCCAAATGAGCTACTTAATAATTAATTTTATAATGTACATAAAATAAAGCATATATTGCTTTAGTTTTCGTTAGAACAAAAAATCAAAATTGACTTCCGTACAATTTAAAATTTTAAAATTTGTGATGTAGACTATGATAATGCTACTTGGCAAAATAAACGAAAGAAATGTTAAAAAAAAATTACCGAGGCCACATGTCTCAAATAATTTTTAATGTACTTTTCTTTCCTTCGATGTTAATGTGGGAAATGTCAGGAAGATAGATTCTTCAAAATTTACGTCCTGAAATTGACATATAAGGGTGAAATTTACGCCCAATAGCGCCTACAGTACATGAATATTACACGACACTTCTTTCATACGCGTAACTCACTGTCAATAACGACGCTTTTAAAATATTAGAGTTTAAAAGCGAAGTGACTCTTCCGCAGACTTGATCGAACGGCGTTCAATAGCCGAATTATTATATTGCTGTGTTTTATTATGATAGCCATTTTAGCATGTTAGTCGAAAATTACCGTTTATCAGTTACTTTTACTAAATATCGAAGCAATAAAATATGAGAAAATTTCAATTATTTTGGCATTTAGTTTACTCAGCTTTTAAATTTTAGTTAACGTATTGTCACTAAATAAAAGGGCGCAGTGAAAATGAAAGTTTACTGAAAAGATTGTACTATAGGTATCTATTTCATTTAGCAAAGAAAAGGTGAAGATATATTTTCTCTGGAAGATATAATAATTTACACATTTTCAGCATTACTGCGCAAACGATTTAGTAAATTGAAAGGTTCTTGGATCGAATAGCATGGATTCGTGGCATAACGTCAATGAACTATAAGATGCTTATTCCCAGTTGGAGACATAAGGTAGTTATTTTATTTTATTTATTTTTTTTTTTGACGCAAAGACAACATAGATGGTCATACTGTGTTAAACTAGATGGAGACATAATTTGGTAGGCAAGAGATCGGCAAATTTTTTGGGATGTTGTACCGAAGTGATATTGCAAAACATTCCGCTTGCTAGTGGAAATGCATATCAAATAGCGTCGCTTGCCGCTTAAATTTTACAAATGTTTATATTACTATTGACTTACTAATGCAAACCCCTTTATTTGCGACCATGTATTCTATGATGAAAAGTGTTTGTTTTGGTGTGTTCTATCACCCCTGAAGTTTGCTCCGTTAATTTTGAAACACCTTGTATAATAAACGAACTTCGATACTTTGGGCTCCTTGTTTGTTCGGGACTCCGGGCTCAATTGGCCCGCCCGTTAAGTCGGTTCTTCCTTTGGGGCGCAAAAAAAAAAAAAAAAAAAAAAAAAGGCTATCATAAAGAGTGATTTTAATTTCAACTCGGGGGGAAACAAATATTGCCGATAAAAACATTATTTCTTCAATATAAAATTGCATAGAAATATAGCGATTGGACAGGTGCCATTCTTTTCTTGAGTACCTATATGCAGAAGGGTGTCACACACACACCTAAGGCTCCTAAAAAGAGGAGCTGGCGCATATCCGCCATTTCGTTGCCATTGTATCACGTGATCGTGGTTACAAATTGCATTTATTGGCGACATTTTAAAAGTTGCGCCAATGTTTACGTTCGTCGGATAATCGCGGATTTTTGATTATTTTTATGCCAAAATAGCGAACATTGCGCCAATGCGTAAAACCTTTATCGCCAAGGTAAGCGAAATCGCAATTGTACAACAAAATCGCGGCTGATGCATCAGCCTAGAATTCTAGGGGCTCTACACACACCACATCTCGTTTCAGTGTCGAACGTCAACTTTGCTTAGGATTTGACAATGTGTCACGAACGAGGGATATTCCATGTGACGTCACGAACAAGGGTAATTCCATGTGACGTCACGAACATGGGTTAAGCCATATGACAATCACGAGCGGGAGATTTTATGAAGAAATAAACCAAAATTTGTATGTACTCCCAGGAATCCGTCACTCCTCAATGCCAGGAATGCCGGATTAACGAATCCACCGTAATAAGAAATACATTCTAACACAAAATCCGTACATTCTTTATGTACATTCTTTATATAATTTATTTTTTTTATATGAAATTACTGAGATATTCACATATAGAGGCAACGTATTAAATGGGCACATTGCTGGAACACAAGTCGTTATGGTTTGTGGATCGATCAGCTATTGCTAGACGTTCCAATCTTGTATGTATTGAAAGCAGACCGGCGCACACGATTTCCAAAGGAATTATGCAAAGCATAGGATTAAAATTTCTGGCTAAGCTTGCGCATCTGTAATACATCGTCAAACTTCTCACCAAATCGCCGATGTTTAAGTCTGCGTGTATCTTCAATCCATACTCGTTTTCAAGCATTGTTACTTGATTTCTGAGACATTTCCATTGCTTAGTTTTCATTAGTTTATTCTCGCCCACATTTCTCTCAACTTCTCTTTCCCTGCGCATGTGTAGTGTTGTTGTATAACTTGGATTAGACGTATGTCCTATTTCCTATTTTTTTTTTTTTTAATCTCTTCACTTAAACAATTCTACGTGCTTTCATTACGGTATCGAAAACTGCTATAGCAGCACAGTCTTCTAATATTTGTGTACTCAAAGCAGGTCAAACTACACTTTGAGTTTTTCCTTGCAGAAAGTTTCCAGAATTTATAACCCACACGATTGAAAATGTGAGTACGTTTACTTCACTTTCTAATAAAATCACGTGGTTTCAATTTCAGTTTGTTATGTTGGGTAAAGCGAGGCTAAAAGGCGGCGTCTCTCATATACGTTTTGGCCAGGATTGCTTTGACCTAGGCGAAATATTTGGCGATGTTTCATAGTCACGTAATATTTAGACGTTTCTGTTAATGAAAGTTTTTCAGAAGCTGTTTTATTTTTCTTATAATTCGGATTTTTTAAAATGTGGATTAGATCCTCAACTGGTGGGTCGAATTTTCAAAAGTTTCCCGAAGCGAAAGGTAATAGTGCGGAAAAGTTGGTACCCGTTGAGATAAATACAGTGAAAAAAAGTTTTGGAATCGAATAAAATCTTCAGGTCCGCATGACTCCCGAAGTTTGAGAAATTAGCCACAAATTGACCTTTCTTAGAAAATTTTGAAAAGTGCCTTAAATTGGTTGGATTATTATGAAACTTCAATTGTGACAGTAATTAGAAACAAGAAATCGGAAAATAATACTTTGACGGATGGAAATACTCCCAAAAGGGAGCGGGAAGGGCTCGCTTTAGGACGAAAATTGGCCAAAAGTGTGAAAAAAATGAAACATCGTAGATGCGTTCATGACTGTAGAAAAACAGGTTACGCAGACGTTGTGATTATCTATTGCTGTGCAGCTCTTCGCCTGTTTGCATTCCACATTCAGTGTAAAGGAAAACGACGCAGAACTCACCAGGGGAGGTGGCCGCACTTCGAGTTCCACCTACGCTATTCCCAACCAACCAACTAGAGCTAGACGTGGAAAATCACTATTTTTTGATTTGGTTTGGTTCCACATGAACTGGATGTCGTTTTCAAATATTGACATTTGGCAGCGGGAAAGCAAAACTTCTCTGATGAAACCATTTTTGCTGTCACCGCCACATACTTTGCTTGCTGCTTCTGTGATTAGTTTCACAGTAAGTTTAACCTCCTGAGTGTGACATGGAAATTCGTCTATGTTGAAAGTTGTTATCTGCTTGGAATGAATGAGGTTTAAGATTTCCTCGGATGTTGCAGATGCTAGAAGTGGAGGACAGGTAATTTTCGTTGATCACCAAGTTATCAACCCAGTGTAGTCTTTTGCATCAAAATTTAAATCAGGAGTGATGAACGTACATACGGATCTGCATTTCTCTGGTATTTCCCTGGCTTTTAAAATGCGCTTCAAAGCAAACTCTCTGACATGCCGTCTTTCGTCTTTCACAATAGCCAGAAAAAATTCTCTGGATGGGCAATGAAAGCATCGTGTTGGATTACTGGATCAATGATTGTTTTGAGATGATCTGGTAAGTACTCACACAGTGTAAGTATACACTGAAACACATGTTTTGGGCCTTGAAGTATTGCTGGTTGGGTTTTGATTGTGAACCATAGAGGTGAGTATACTTTCAGGATGAACACTGTGATATGAATAAGATTTGAAGATGGGTCTGAGGAAGCAACGTATAGTCTAAGGACTCTATTAGCCGTTGTCAACCACCTGGAATGGCTGAGCAGTCCAGGGTTACAAATGGCAAGATCTGGAAGACAAACACCTGTGTGGATGGCCAGTGAAATTTCAACTAAACATTTTTGATTTTTGCTTAAGATATCCTTGTTCACTTTTGAAAGTATGCAATGAATTTCCAGAAATTTTGCCATTGGTAATTTTTCGCATCTTTGAAGGTGCTTTTCGATAGGTTCAGAGTACGACTACGGGGCATTTGTTTTGCCATCTAACTTTTCAATAAAGTGCCTCAATGGCAACTCATTGAAGTGGAGCATACAGATGGACCACTGTAAAGGTTTTTTGATGGAAAGTTCCATAAACCTAATGGCTCCATTTTTCCACCCAGTGTTTGTGTTTGTTCCATCGCATCCAACGCCTTCTTTGCCCATGTTAAGAATCTTCTTCTGGCTATGGTAAAAGACGAAAGACAGCATGTCAGAGAGTTTGCTTTGAGACATATTTTAAAAGCCAGGAAAAAACTAGAGAAATGCAAATCCTTACATGCGTTCATCATTCCTGATTTTAATTTTAATGCAAAAGACTAGACAAGGTGGATCATCTAGTCATCAACGAAAATTACCTGTCCTCCACTTCTAGCATCTGAAATATCCAAAGAACTCTTAGACCTCATTCATTCCAAGCGGATACTAATTCTCGACATAACGAATTTCCATGTCATACACAGGTGGTTAAACGTACTGTGAAATTAATCACAGAAGCAGTGAGCAAAGTATGTGGCGGTGACAGCAGAGATGGTTTCATCAGAGCAACTTTGCTTTCTCGCTGCCAAATGCCATTATTGGAAAACAAAGTCCAGTTAATGGGGAACTAAATCAAATCAAAAGAATAGTAATTTTCCACGTCTCGTTATGATTGGATTGTTGGGAAGGGCGTAGGTGGAACACGAAGTGCGGCTACCTCCCATGGTAAGTTCTGTGTCATGTCCCTTTTCACTGAATGTGGAATGCAAACGGGCGAAGAGCTGCACAGCAATAGTTAATCAAACAGTCTACTTAACCTATTTTTCTGAAGTCATGAACGCTTCTACGGTGTTTTGTTTTTTTCACAATTTTGGCCAATTTTCGTCCTAATGCGACCCCCTGCCCGTTCTCTTTGGTAGTATCTTCGTCCGTCAAAGTATTATTTCCCGTTAACTAGTTTCTAACAACTGTCACAACTGAAGTTTCATAATAATCCGGCCAATTTAAGGCACTTTCCAAGATTTTCTAAAAAAAAAGGTCAATTTATGGCTAATTTCACAAATTTTGAGGGTCATGTGTGACCTGAAGATATTATCCGATTCCTAAACTTATTTTTTCACTGTGTTTATCTCGAGAAAAAGCAACTTTTCCGCACTATTGCGTTTCGATTCGAGCAACTTTTGAAAATTCTTAGCCACCCTACTCAACGTCCTCTTCTTGTGAGTGATCTTGAAGGTTGATTGGTTAAATTTTTCTGGCACATAATTATCAAGAGTCTTAGTCAACCTTGATTGAAGGTTATTTTACAACGCAGCAATATATTAATCTAATAGTAGAATTTTAAGCAATCCTCTTTATTGGTGGAGAAAAACACAAGGTATTTCTGTAAGAAATCGCCTTTCCACACAACGTACGGATTTTACGGGACTGTTTATTATATATTGCCCTGCTACTATGTTTTACCAACTACCCAAATCTATCTCCAATGGAAACGTTCTCTACAGGATCGGGCATAGATGGGTCAGTGCACAGCAGACAACAGAAACTCTTCTTCAATGGCTTGAGAAAGCATGACAAACACTAACTGAAGACTTCATACCACATCTCTATGACTCAATATGGTAGTCAAGTGACATCGTTAGAGAGGAAGGAGTCATTGCTTAACTCGTATTACCATGCAAGCCATTTTTTCCGCATTATTTTCTTTTGTTCTAGAAATTGCATCATATCTGATTTGCCAGATAACCAGTCTTATCCATAAGTTTAAGGCGAATTGAAAACTTCCCTATTCCTGTATCAATCTTGTTTTTAGGATGTAGGTAGACACGATAATATATTTTGAAAAAAATATTTAACGCGAAAGTATTTTAATATGGGTCCCGAAGAGAAAATATTCCGATTTTCCTCTCAATTACGAATAGTGCATTAAAATCAATTAAAATAATGAAATAAAAATAAATCAATGAGCAGATAATTAAAAGGACCAAAAATATCACGCGCACATTGATGTGTACATTATCCTTCAAATGTAATATCATGGCAACCTAAGCTGCTTACGTTATATCGTTGTATACAATACTAAGAAGAAAATATGTTTTCCATTAAAATTCTGAAGATGAAAAGCCGTCGAGAAGAAACTAACGCGCTAAAAAATGGTCAAAGATATTGCGATCAACGAATGTAAAATACCTAAATATCGTATAATATTAAAGTGAATTAAGTGTGTTCCCAGGAACCTATCAGTTTTTTAACAAAATTTTCATATAATGATTTCTTAAGATATTTCGTCCTCAAGCATACCCACAGAAATCAGAAAACTTAGTCCTGTACAAAAAAGTGCAAATAATTGGTTGATTGTATTTTTATGACGCAAAGACAATTGTCATTCTGCGTTAAGCAAAAGTGCGAATAATGTGGCATAAATAGAAGACTTTAACCAGCAAGCAGGCGCTTACAATTTGTGAAAATAAACGTCCACCCTTGCTTTTGAAACTGGCCGAACTCCACCCTGTTACTTTCAAAGTCACAATCTTTGGGGTAGGGTGACAAAGTGAAAATTCCAGTTACTGTTCCCCGTAAAATTGGACGTTTTTAATGAAATAATGCTATATAATTAGATGGGGTGCAAAGCACCCCGCGCGCGTTCTCGCGTTCCTCTAATCCGCGAGCGGGTTAAATACGTAAATATCGACAATGTTTTAAATCGAATTGTGCTAAAACGCTCAGTGTAATTATTTGAGACAGAAGTTAACATTTAACAACATTGTTATGGGCTTTAATTTCCAAATGAGGTTATAATATATATATATATACATACGCCAACCATCACCCAACTCCGACAACTCATCAGTATAACAGAGACATTCTCCAAGGACATAGGAATGGAATTCGGCCTCGATAAGTGCAAAATACAGAAGAATAGCAAAGAAGATTTACCAGGCATCGAACTCGAAGACGGGAGACTACTGAAGACCTTGGACGAGGGCGAAACCTACAAATACCTAGGGATAATGCAAAAACGGCAACAGGAGCACAAGAAAGTCAAAGTCCAGCTCACGCAAGCATTCCAAGAAAGACTTAGAAGCATTGTGAAGACGAAACTGAGCGGGAAAAACACCACGCAAGCCATTAACGCATATGCGGTACCAGTGCTCACCTACTCCTTCGGGATCATCAAATGGTCCAACACTGAATTAGAACAACTCCAGCGGAAAATGAGAACCATCCAGAGAAGAGCCGGACAACTACACCCTGCAACGGCAATTGAACGGCAAACACTACCCCGGGAAGAAGGAGGACGCGGACAAGCGGACCTCAAAGACTTACATGACAAGCAGATCCAGAGCATGAGGCAATACTTCCAGTTGAAGAGTCCCCGATCGCCACTCATCCAAGCCATAACACAAGCAGATGCAAATTACACGCCACTAAACCTGTGTAGTACCGAAGAGCGTGTCCTCGAAACAGCCAACGAACAGAAACTGAGAACTTGGGCCGGAAAACCATTACATGGCACTACAATGACCACAACAACCACGTTGACAAAAGGCATCAAATTCTTGCCTGGCCAAAAGGCACTCTTCTGAGAGACAGAAGGATCATGTAGCCATCCAAGACCAGGAAGTGATCGCAACAAGGAACAATCAGAAATTCATCCAGAGAAAAGACATAGGAAGCGACAAATGCAGACACTGTCATGCGGCATCAGAGACAATCCAACACGTGATGGCAGGATGCAAGATCCTTGCGCAGTCAGACTACAAACATAGACACGATCAAGTAGCGAAAATAGTCCACCAGAAATTGGCAGCGAATGCTGGCTTTCTGACAGAAAAATGTCCGTATTACAAATATGAACTAGAGACCGTGCATGAGAACGAAACACACAAGCTTTGCTGGGATAGAGCAATCATAACAGACAAGACAGTCCCACATAACCGTCCTGGCATAACCCTCGTCGATAAATAGAATAAGACCACGTACCTAATCGACATAGCAGTACCCAACACCAATAACATACAGACAACCTACACAACGAAAATCACCAAGTACAAGATCTCAGACATGAAGTACGTGATATATGGGGTATGGAAAAGATCCTCATCATCCCGTTAGTCATTTCAGCAACAGGGATAGTACCAAAAACGCTTGCGACGAATTTGGAGATACTCAACATTGACCCAAACACCTGCATTGAAATACAAAAAGCCACAATTCTAAACACGTGTCACATTTGTCAGGAAGTTTCTAGACATGGCACATTAAGAAGTGATGTAAAAAGAGGCTTGGGAACATGGCGCTCTGCCCGTCCCAAAGCCCGTTTCCGCCAAGAATAGGCGAGGAAAACTTATATATATATATATATACGTTCGTAAAGAGATTATATATTGTCCTTCGTAGCTCAGTGGGTAGAGCCTCCGCCCGGCAAGTGGAAGGTCGTGGGTTCAGGTCCCACCGAAGGCAGAAATATTTATTTTCTTTCGAACGTTTCACCATCTAATCACGCCATACCATCGGCGTTGGTATCACTACGCCAATAAACGTTGATTGATTGACATTGTTGTTTGATTTAATCTGCGTAGTGTTCGATTTATATAAATTATCAAATATATTAATTAAAATATATCAGAAAATCAACGAGTTTTAAGCCCTCGTAGCTTTCTGAACTCCTTGCAATATTTAGAGCCCCCCCGTAAAATAATCTAGCTACCGCCCTGATCCATTCACTAGTACCGTTCAAAGCTATGATAGCTGCCGTGTGTGTTTATAATCACATTTCTCAGATGTGATGTTAAATCGTGTCTTACTTTAATTGGTATATTTTCCCTTAACTCTAGACGGATAGAGGTTAGTAAAAATTACGTCCACTTTTGAATAGCGTCCTCTATCGAATGTAGTAGTAGCTACAGGTGGGAAAGTGAGATTATAGTGAGTAAACGCTCAATCATTTTTAAAAATAAATTTCTTTGTTTGAAATGACAATAAAAAATTTCCAAAATATTCAAAATATTGATTCTTACACTCTTCATTTACACGAAATAATGCATTTTTTACTATAGTTGTAATGTATAGGCGCATTTACCTTTATAAACGTTTTTATAAGATTTACGTTTGATATAATTTACGTTTGGTAAGATTTACCTATGATAAATACGATTACGTTTGATAAAATTTTTATTTGTTCGCATAGGGTTAAATCTTACAACATCTAACCTAAAAGAAAATAGCTTACACATTGTATTGCCATAATTAGGTAAAATACGTTAAACACACACTTGTTTGACCGAGAGTGGTGACAAATAGAAATGCATAGAAGTTGCACTTAATTATATTTTTATCTTCATTTTTGCGCATATTTCGAAATATTTTGCAGTGTAGTGCAACCCAGTGCTGAAAATTTGAACTAAAAGAAATACAAAAAGTATACAAAAGTTTGACACCTTATACAAAAATACATGCATAGTTTTAGAAATATATAATAGAATAAATATATAATTAATTTATTTGAACTTTGGAATCTTATTTGTCAATGAAATTTATATGAATGGATATGAAAAAAAAAATGCAACAATTAATGAATTTTCAAATCCATGATAATTGTTTCTACATTCATACAATTTATGTCATTATGCATGAAATTACATATAATATATATTTTTTTTTGTAATGATTTATGAATTTTTATATTGATGCAGAACTTGGACAATAAGCAAAAGGGCAAGAGAAAAATCTATTCCTATGAAATATGGGTCTAAGGCTTTAAGGACAAGCAGGATGGATGCAGCAAGCAAGAGCAAGGTTTCAGAAATGATTGATGAAGGGCCAAAACTTTTTAACTGTGGTAAAAAATAGAAAACTTAAATATGCCGGCCACATCTTTAGGAAGAATTCTGGAATCCTGGGTCAATTGTTGAGGGGGAAAATGAAAAGATTGAGCGGAAGACATAGGAAAAAATGAACTGGTATAATGATTGAATGGACCTCACCAAAATCTTACTAAAAGTAAGGAAAAAAAAAAGAAAAAAAGACGGATGACTGGTCAAATTGGATGGAGGCTAATACTTTCTGTCTGAAAATGAGACTGGGTCATGATGAATGGTTTGTATGCGTGTATGAAGATAGTAATTCTTTGGTTGTGTCAATTCATACATTATCATATTCAACCATTATCTATCCACCAGCGATGTGCCGAATTTTTAATAACCTAATCTACTCGTTTATAATAAATGGGCAAAATCCTTTGGTGAATCGTTCAAAGAGATTTGGTAAAATCCACTGCCATAAAAAGCTCTCTTCTGGTATTCCTAACATGTCTATTTTGAGAACTTCCTCGCCATGTTATTCTGAACTCTTTTCTTATTTCATCCACCCATATAGACCGAGGCAGTTTATAAATCTTTGACGGTATTTTGAGAAATAGGTCAAGAATTTCAGTTGTTCAGTACTGGTCAATGCCTCTTGAGGCTATGTTTAATACGATTGAGTTTCGAACGCGGTTTTGTGGTTCATTCTATAGCTCGTGTTTGGAGGTCGATACAGGAAGCTGTGCCACATACTTAGTCTGGAGATGAACCAGCGATCTAATTGTTACAATCCCATTGCTTTGACCGCCTGGCCACTTAGAACCAACTTATTCTCTTATATGTATGTTGAACAAAGGGGAACTTCTTAGAAATAAATGAGAAGGGCTCTTCTTTTAAGACGACGAAACCGTCATATTTGTGTTATCATTTTTCACGTCAAAGTTTTCCTTCAAACGCTATTTGCCTACATCACATTTTAATCTGTGATCCGTTTAGATGCTATCACGTGACCCTTGTACGCACGATTCTAAAATTTACGCAAGTACTTTTACTAAGTGTTTATAAAATTTTTTACTAAATGTCTGCAATTATGCTAATTGTCACAATTTTTCCCCACTGAGTCTGTGGACACGGCCTTTGGAGATAGCGTTGATATTTGAGTTTTCCAAACAAGTGTAACTAAACATATATATATATATATATATGAACAATGTTAAGGATCAGGAATTAATAGGGAAAACAGTCAGTACATTTGTTAATTGTTGAGAATTTTTATATTTCTTTTTATTACGAATACATTCATTACCTTATACATGCTGTTATTCTTAAGAGAACGAGAGAAATTATGCTAATGTTTGCCGCATAGGTGTAATCAAATTTTCAATCACCTTTTATTTCTTTCGATGGAATGTTTAAGATGGTGTTGTTTGTGATTCTACCACTCGTTAATTGCATTTTCACCAATCAAATCTAATTTTATTCAGGCGGATGCAATTATTTACATGAGGTGATAGTGATTTAGGATTTATTAGTCACGTTAAAGTATTTCGTCCATTTGTTAATTTGCTAAACAAAGATTTAGTTATTATTGTTATTATCATTATTATCGTTATTGCCATTTTCATTAACAAAATAAAGTGTTCTAAAGCTAAATAATGGATAGAAACATTTTGGTTTGGATTTGTTTATTGTATGCTCCATTCTGTGAAATTGTGGTATGCAAATCGATTAGTTTGGATGCATTTTAGGGAGGGCTTTGTGAGATAGACTTCACAGCTTTCAATAAATTGTACATTTACGAGATTTGAAATAGTTCTATACAAAAAATCCTTCCAAATCTATATATTCTGTTTCGAATTGAGCTTAAGATGGAATATATGCAATATCAAGCGTTGCTTGTTATAGATAAACAGAACGGTAGGGACATGTGAAGTGTTAAAAGATGTTACCCGCTGATTTTTTTTTTTTTGCTTTGAGATACTCAGCGTACTTTGGAATAAAATTTTGAAGGACTAGAAGCCACCATCTTCTAAAATTTAGTTAGCATAATTCAATAAAAATGCACTATGGAAATGAAAATTAAAAATTAATCTTTACGAATTTACTTTTCATAGCGAAGGTGAATTTAATTAAAATCTTTGTTACACGCTGTTTTCCAAAAACACTTTTATGCACATTTTAGCCGTTCTGTATGCAACATTTCTTTTATATTAAAAGATCATTTTTTTAATAATGTTTTCAGTTTTGCTTAATTGTTCTTTTGATTCAATGGCGGAAGCAAGCCTTTCGATTGTTTTATATGACGCATGTAAATTAGGTAAATAATGAACGAAGTATAGTGAAAGACGTAAACAGTAATGCACCATGGAGTATGCTGTTTGCAGATGACATTGTACTATGCGAAACATCCTGTGAAAAAGTAGAAAGGAAAACCGAGGAATGGGGGAAAGTGTTAGAGGTTTGAGGATAAGCAGAACAAAGACAGAATATGTGGCACTAAATGGAGAAAGCGTAAGTAGCATAGGTCTACAAGATGAAGGATTACCATCGGTGCAAAAATTTAAGTATCTTGGATCGTTCATAGGCTGCGATTGAGTTTTGACCACAGAGATACAACACAGAATCCAATGTGGGTGGTTAAATTGGAGAAAGATGAGTGGAGTGCTCTGTGATAGGAAAGTAAGCGGAAGGATGAAAGGAAAATTGTACAAAACTGTGGTCAGACCTGCAATGTTATACTGGGCGGAGACTTGGCCAATTACAAGAGCGCATGAAAGGAAGATGGAAGTGGCTGAGATGAGAATGTTGAGGTGGATGAATGGTGTTACAAGGAGGGATAAAATAAGGAATAACCTAATTAGAGGTACGGTCAAGGTTGGACCCATAGGAAGAAAAATACAAGAACATAGGTTAAGATGGCTTGGGCATATGGAGCGGAGAAATGAGGAATATGTGGGAAAGGTATTGGATAGACGGGTGGTAATTGGTGAGAGGAAGAGGGGGAAGACCACGGCTGAGATGGAAGGATAAAGTGACGGAAGATCTGGAAGAGTATGGATGGAGTAGAGAAGAGGCATTGGATAGAAGATTGTGGAAGAGAAGATTAAAGGACCATAACGCCGACCCCATATAACATGGGAAATGGCAAAGCGAAAGAAGAAAAGAAGAAGAAGAAGAAGAATGAACGTTTAATGACACGGTTATAATATTTCCATCTAAGCTTCAAATCACATAAACACCTAACCAATCATTTAGATTTTATAAAATCATTGACTTGTGACATCGCTAATGATATTATTGAAGTCATTTGACAATTATAATTTCGGATTATTGTAAAACACTGCGTAACTAATTAGTTTTCTAGGAAATAATTAACTGTGTGTGAATATTAACATATATGCGAATAATTAATCACGAAATCTCTGTATAAGATACTTCGCCAACAAGGTTGGATCACTGCTAAGGCTTAATTATGAAGTTGTCTTAATTGCTTCTTCCGGTTATAGTTAATAGCGTCAGTATGAACAGTACGATAGAATTTTCGTTTCCAATATACATATTTCTATAGAGCTAAAGCCATATAATAGATATTTATTTCATAAATTTTGATAAACTATTTTGTACCTAGTTATTATAGTTTGTAGACAATATTTGGGGAAAATTTGAAACGGATATTTTTTTACAAAATTGTTCAGCAAAAAATGCTTTAGCAGTTCCATGACATTCGATTAAAATCGCCGAAGTCTGATGAAGTGAATTGACTTCCTGGATAGCTTGATTAAAATTTCACGAATCTTCGAAGTATCCCGATTAAAAATTCCCGGATCTTTCTCCAAGATAGCCCAATACGAAATTTCCAGGTCTTCAAGGTTCGATCTTATATTTACTGATTGTTTCCTTGGAAATAGTTGAAGAAATAGAGTTCACATAAAAAGGAATTGTGTGATAGGGAGCACACAAATAAACCTTGAAAAGCAAACATTCATAGCTGCAAACATTTTAAAAATAATTCCTACATTGCATCATTATTGTAGGTGGCTTATTGCTGGATATCATATTCCACAAGTCTGATATAAACTTTACACACATACACTCACACATATACAGTGAAACTTCTCAATATCGGACACTGACGGAGAACGGAAAGGTGTCCGTTTTTAAGGAGTGCCCGTTATTGGGAAAAACAAAAATTTTTAAAAATTTTCAGTTGAAATTTAACATTTATGAGCTTGATTCAATTAACTGTAGTAAATACAGTGAAACTTCTCAATAGTGGACACTGACGGAGAACGGAAAAGTGTACGTTTTTAAAAAGTGCCCATTATTGGGGAAAAAAACAAAAATTTTTAAAAATTTTCAGTTGAAATTTAACATTTATGAGCTTGATTTAATTAACTATAGTAAACATATATGTATATACTAGCAGTACATATTATATTTATAAATAACACTCACCTTTTACAACGATCTCTCTGTTTAATTATCCATTTCATTTAATTGTACAGCATTACAAATTTATTTTGAAAAAAAGTCTGAAATTTTGGTTTGCTTTTTATACATTTTTACAATTTTCCCTTCCACATGAATTACTAATTCAGATGCGTTTTTTAGACTATCTGGATCATTCTCTTGTAAAAAATACCTTTTTAATTTACTAATGCATTAAATGGCTTCTTTCTTAGACACTATTTTCATAATATTTTCTTCGCTTTCAGCAATTTCTAGCTCCTTATCCAGTTCTGCATTTTCAATTTCTGACATGATCGATTAGGTCATCAACATTAATGAATTGATTTCTAATTGATAATTGTTCACCTATTAACGTGTAATCTTCATAAGATTCAAGGAAGATTTTCATAATGTCATCATCAACAGTTTCTGTAGTGGCTTTGTTGGTGATAAAAAATTACTGCTTTTTCAAAACAAGCTCCCAAAATTACAGCTGTGTTTTTTTTTACTGAAGAGCAAATCCACAGTATTGCGTCTAAGATACTTACACTGCTTGAAAGAGAGCTTGGTGATTTAGCGTCTTTCATTTTTGCTAAAAGGTGTCTTACAATGCACTGACGGTAGTAAGTTTTGAAGCATTTAATTATGCCTTGGTCCAAGAGCTGGCCAACAGAAGTCGTGTTTGGAGGAAGAAAAATTAATTTGACATTTTCCAAAGCAATGTCAGGATGAGAAGAAGCATTATCTAAAATTAAAATCACTTTTCTTTTTTCCCTCTGCATTTTTCTATCAAAGCCTAACAACCACTCAATCATTAAATCTTTGTTCATCCGCGATTTTTTATTTGCCCGACATTGTACGTCCAATGCATTAACATTAACCCTTTAAAACATCGTGGTTTCATAGCTTTACCTATGATCAGAGGTCTTTGAAATTCGCCTACCATATTCACACACAACATAACAATTAGCCTTTCTTTGGAAATCTTTCGTCCACTGCATTTTTCACCTTTGAGACTCATACTTTTGTCCGGAAGAGCTTGACAGAAGAGGCCAGATTCATCACAGTTGAAAATGTTCTTATCATCATAACCTTTGAAAAGATCCTTAACTTTCATTTTCCAGTCAAAAACAATTTCGTTGTCAACAGACGAGTTTTCACCGCATACATTTTTATAAGAAATAATGTGTCGGGCTCGAAATTTATCCAGCCAGCCACCCGAAGCCTTGAAATCAGAAAGTCCCTTTCTTTGAGCAGTTTCTAGTGCTTTCTCTAGAATTAAAGTTCCAGACAAAGGAATGCTCTTCAACCTAGCACGGCTAAACCATTCAAATGTTAAGGTATCCACAGCTAATCCTTCTGTTTTAGGGAAAGCTCTTTTGGTCTCTTGGTTACCATTTTCGGCCCAACATTTTAAAAGTTCATCATTCCGTTTTAAAATTCCACATACTTGAGTTTTCCCAATGCCCAACATTTCCGCTAAATCACGCGCACTTAATTTTTCAGCTTCTTTTAAATTTATAACATCGACTTTCTCTCTTAAGGATAAGCGTTTACGTTTTTGCGACATTTTTTTCTCAAATGAAAACAGCGAACCCTAATGCAACCGGCATATGAAAATTCTAAAGGACTTCTGCAAAAAACTGCATATGGACATCGGCGTCACTTAGACTAGACTGTTAAACTACATTTTTGCTTCGTTAATCTTGATGTTTTAAATGAGAGGGGGAGGGGAGTGCTCTTATCTATTGAAAGACAGCATTATTGAAAGTGCCTATTGCTCAGGAAAATGGTTATCTGTGAATCACAAATTTCTTGCAGTTGTTCGACTTCATGGAAAGCATTTCTTTTAAAACGGAACCCACTCGCCTCCTTCTGTAAATTGGAAAAATGAAAAGTGTGCTCCGAAATGTTCTGCCCCTCTCCCCCCCACGGCGGCAGCTCATTCGTCGTGTTTTAACGATCTACAATATCTGTTTACAATTTAGAGTACAAAAATACATTTTTTGCATTGTCCGTTAACTTTAATTTTTTAGTGTCCGCGTCCGTTATTTAGAATGTCCGCTATTTAGAAGTAAAACGTCCATATGATTCAATGTAAATTTGCCGGGGAATTGAAAAGTGTCCGTTATTAAGAGACGTCCGCTATTCGGAAGTGTCCATTAAGAGAAGCGTCACT
>QLNU02015360.1:103733530-103745115 GCA_006491805.2 Dysdera silvatica
TATACGCGCCAACAATCACCCAACTCCGACAACTCATCAGTATAACAGAGACATTCTCCAAGGACATAGGAATGGAATTCGGCCTCGATAAGTGCAAAATACAGAAGAATAGCAAAGAAGATTTACCAGGCATCGAACTCGAAGACGGGAGACTACTGAAGACCTTGGACGAGGGCGAAACCTACAAATACCTAGGGATAATGCAAAAACGGCAGCAGGAGCACAAGAAAGTCAAGGTCCAGCTCACGCAAGCATTCCAAGAAAGACTTAGAAGCATTGTGAAGACGAAACTGAGCGGGAAGAACACCACGCAAGCAATTAACGCATATGCGGTACCAGTGCTCACCTACTCCTTCGGGATCATCAAATGGACCAACACTGAACTAGAACAACTCCAGCGGAAAATGAGAACCATCCAAAGAAGAGCCGGACAACTACACCCTGCAACGGCA
Organism: Dysdera silvatica; assembly: GCA_006491805.2. Classification (NCBI taxonomy): domain Eukaryota; kingdom Metazoa; phylum Arthropoda; class Arachnida; order Araneae; family Dysderidae; genus Dysdera; species Dysdera silvatica. The sequence continues at coordinate 103,733,983 of QLNU02015360.1, forward strand.
ATTGAACGGCAAACACTACCCCGGGAAGAAGGAGGACGCGGACAAGCGGACCTCAAAGACTTACATGACAAGCAGATCCAGAGCATGAGGCAATACTTCCAGTTGAAGAGTCCCCGATCGCCACTCATCCAAGCCATAATACAAGCAGATGCAAATTACACGCCACTAAACCTGTGTAGTACCGAAGAGCGTGTCCTGGAAACAGCCAACGAACAGAAACTAAGAACTTGGGCCGGAAAACCATTACATGGCAGGCACTACAATGACCTGCAACAACCACACGTTGACAAAAAGGCATCAAATTCTTGGCTGGCCAAAGGCACTCTCCAGCCAGAGACAGAAGGATTCATGCTAGCCATCCAAGACCAAGTGATCGCAACAAGGAACAATCAGAAATTCATCCAGAGAAAAGACATAGAAAGCGACAAATGCAGACACTGTCATGCGGCATCGGAGACAATCCAACACGTGATGGCAGGATGCAAGATCCTTGCGCAGTCAGACTACAAACATAGACACGATCAAGTAGCGAAAATAGTCCACCAGAAATTGGCAGCGAATGCTGGCTTTCTGACAGAAAAATGCCCGTACTACAAATATGAGCCAGAGACCGTGCATGAGAACGAAACACACAAGCTTTACTGGGATAGAGCAATCATAACAGACAAGACAGTCCCACATAACCGTCCTGACATAACCCTCGTCGATAAATCGAATAAGACCACGTACTTAATCGACATAGCAGTACCCAACACCAATAACATACAGACAACCTACACAACGAAAATCACCAAGTACCAAGATCTCAGACATGAAGTACGAGATATATGGGGTATGGAAAAGATCCTCATCATCCCGTTAGTCATCTCAGCAACAGGGATAGTACCAAAAACGCTTGCGACGAATTTGGAGATACTCAACATTGACCCAAACACCTACATTGAAATACAAAAAGCCACAATCCTAAACACGTGTCACATTGTCAGGAAGTTTCTAGACATGGCACATTAAGAAGTGATGTAAAAAAGAGGCTTGGGAACATGGCGCTCTGCCCGTCCCAAAGCCTGTTTCCGCCAAGAATGGGCGAGGAAAACTTTTATATATATATATATCAGGTTTGTCTTTTTATAGGATTCACGAAAATTTGGAATAAAAATTTGAAACTTCTCACGTTGTTCGTACTTATTTCAGAATTGCCTGAGTTGTCACTTAATATTTAGTGGCTACACTATGTAAAGAAGATTTTAATATCAGGCATGAAATTCTGTGCATTTTAAACGTCTATGTCATATATAGGTTCTAACCCAGGTCCTATTATTGAGAAACGACAAAATAACCACTAGGCCAAAAATTTCTATTTTGCAAAATCGACATGCACAGCTTTTGTAAAACCAATACGTATTCTAATGAGTGTATTGGCAATGATTAACCTACGAATACATGGTTGGTTTTTGCTCGAATTGTAATTTTTTTTTAATGGCGCGAAGTCAGCGAAGGATGTGTTATACCGGAAACTACAGTTTTCTGACGAATTCGAACCTTTTCTGACAAGGAAACAAAGTCGCAGACTACAGTAGGCAAAAGATCGGAACACGTTTTACGATACCCTTGGGAATCAAACTAGGGTTAATGGTACAACGTATGACGGCGTTGCCATTCAGTCATCGCAAGACAGTAAAGTTAAGCTTCAATTACATTGGGTGAGTTTACGCGCTCCTTACTGGTAAATTTACTCACTGCTGCTAAACTCGCTCAGTATAATAAATTCGTCTAGTTAAGTCGCCGCTCGCTTGACTAGTGTACTGAAGTTGAGGAATGGGCTATTTTTAAGGCAACTTGCCTGGGTTTTTTCAAATTTGATTGGCTGAAACAAACTCTCGAAAGAGGTAGGCAGAGTTGAAAGCCAGTTTAGAAAAATCACTGTTAGTAGTCGTCTACTGAGCACCTCTGCTACGCATTTTTACTGAGCGAGTTTTACAAGCTGTATGTAATCACGACTTGCTGAGCGAATTGCAACTCATTGACTAGTTTACAAGCCAGCGAGGCGCCTATAAACTCGCCCAAAATAATTGAAGCTTTATACTTTCTCCAGGAATCCAAGTCTTTCAATTCTTGAGGAACCAACCCCGAGCTAGAGGGAGGGGTAAGTGTTCGATTATATACATGGTGTTACTGAATTAAGGGTCAGAATTTTCAAGGGTGATAGTATCTATCAAGACGAACAATATTAAATATGGAACCTAGGGTCGCAAACCACTCACAGTGCCAGTTCTAAAATCATCCAGTATGCACAAATATTTACAAACTGTGCGTGAGAGGCACAAAATACAACTCAGGTTAGCTGATCCGGTGCGTAGACGATGGAGGCGTTGCATCTTGTGCTTCTCAGGCACTGGTTGTAAATAATTGTGCATGCTGAACGGTTTTCGAACTGGCCCTGTAAGTGATTTGTGGTCCTAGGTTCCATAACTAATATTGTTTGTCTTGATGGATACTATCACCCCTTAACCCGCGAGCAGGCGCGCGGGGTGTTTCACACCCCACAACTTACAATTTGTGAAAAAAAAACGCCCACCCTTGCTTTTGAAACTGACCGAACTCTTTCCTGTTGCCTTCAAAGTAACGATCTTTTTGGGTAGGGCGACAAAGAGAAAATTCCACTTATTGTTCCCTGTAAAACTGGACGTTTTTAATAAAATAATGCTATATAATCAGATGGGGGGTAAAGCACAACGCTCGCGTTTTCGCGTTCCTCTAATCCACGCTCCTGCTCGCGAGTTAAAGTTCTGACCATTAATTCAGTTACATCCTGTATATACATACAGTGGCTCCCAAAATTGAGTATAAACCCAGCAGATTTCTCTTTTCTGAGCACAAACAACGTAAAGTAAATTACAGCCAGAATTTCATTTAAAAGGAATGGGAAATTATACATTTAAATTTATTTGAAACTAACCAGAAACGCAGTAAGAATTCTAAAACATTTAAGGCAGATATATTAATGTTTAGCTTACAAAATATGAGGTCACAAAATTGAGTATATACTTTGTATTCTTTTTATTAAAACAAACAAAAAAACCCACCAATTAATACTTAGTAGCATATCCTTTCGTTTTTAAAACAGCATCCAAACGACGAGGCATTGAGCTCACAAAAGCTTGGGTTGCATGTTTTGGTATTTTGACCCACTCCTCTTGCAAAATGGTTTTTAAGTGCTCTTTGCTTGTTATTGGTGCGTTTGGACAGTTTTTTTCAACTGTGACCACAAATTTTCGATCTCGTTTATATCAGGAGATTGGGGTGGGAGTGAATTTGCTCTTTACAATGGTATGGTAACCACAACTTAATTATTTGGGCCGTGTGTTTCCTGTCATTATCTTGCTGAAACGCAAAATTTGCCCTTAAACCAAATTTTTCAGCATTATTTATTAAATTGTTTTTTAATATGTCTAAGTACTTCATTTTGTCCATGATCCCGTCTATAAAGACTAAATTTCCCACCCCTTCTTCAGACAGACAACCCCATACAAGCACTGAACCCCCTCCGTGCTTGGCAGTGAGTATTGTATTTTGTGAAAGCTGCTCACTATTTGGTTTTAGACAAGCATAACATTTACCTTCACTTCTGAAAACATTAAACTTCATTTCATCGCTGAAGATTACATTATTCCAGAAGTCTGGAGCCTTCAAAACGTGTTTTGTGGCATACAAAATCCATTTCCCTCGATTTGCTTTGCTAATGAAAGGTTTCTTCCAAGTTATATGACCATTAAAACCTGCTTTTCTAAGAACTCTTAGTACGGTTTCTGTTGAAAGTGTTTTTCTTTCTATTTTCGAAGTGAATGCAGCAATTTTGGGGGCACTTAATTTTGGATTTTTTTTTCACATCCTGAACAATTCTTCTCTTCGATTTCGAACTAAACTTTCTTTTCATTATCTTCCGCATTTATTTACAATAGTTCCGCACATTTTATATTTCTGTATTACATTTTGCGCACATCCATGACTCCGATTAATTATTTTAGCGATCTCGCGTAAAGATTTTCCTTCTTGTGACATTCGACAAAAATTTTGTCGAGTTTCAGTACTTGTTTCACGATGAGAATTCATTTTTTATTTGATTACATACTATTGAGAAAAAACTTCCTTCATTGTGTGCAATAACAGAACTAAACGTTAGTAAGTTCAGTAATAAGCATTCAGCACCACGTAGAAATAGTATGGGTTGAAAAAGTTTTCTATTAAATGTATACTCAATTTTGAGACTACTAAACTTTTTCGTTTAGCACTACAACATATATATCTAAAGAACTACCGTCAATTTTGAATTACCTTTTGATTTAAAATATATTTGAAAGTGTAATTTACCGTTTCTATCAAATTTACATTATATTCATAATATTTTAAAGATTTTTAAGATCCAGGAAATAAGATCTGCTTGGTATATATTCAATTTTGGGAGCTACTATATGTAGAATGGTTGGATGTCGAACACGGATTAACGGTGCATATTGTTTGCATTGGCGTACCAGAGGGTGTTGATGGGGGTTGTAACCCCCCATTGCAATGAAATTTTGTATATTTAACATAGGAATATATGAGTTGTAGCTCTGTAACCCCTCCCATTAAGCCTATAACCCCCTTATGAACTTTCTGAGTACGCTTATGATTGATTGTTTGGTTTTTTGGTGTAAGAGCATCTGGACTATACTGCGCAAAACATGGTATTCATGGTACATAAGTTGCGGCGTTATGACTGCAAAGCACCGACAGAACACCTTTATTTTATTATGCGAAAAATGCATTCAATGTGACTGGTAGTTTTTTTTTAAATCATTCAACGTTTCTTTTTAATTTAAACACTACGGCAACGTATTTTGTTGTACACTTAGGTGGTGTTGATATTTTTTAACTAATACGTTCACAGGTGTAGTCGGCAGATGAGTAAGTCGATTACAATAATAATAAGTAATCTCGTCATATTTTAAAAGAAATTTCGGATGTCAATTGTTTTAAGAACACTACTTTTTACAACTGTGAATTCATAGTTCATGAAACAGTTGTCGTTCCTTCATAAATACAATTCTTATAATCCGTAATAGCATTCCATTCCTCTTGAGACTAAGGATGAAAAAGGCTGGTGAGAAAACAAAAGCCACTTTCCAAGTTGCAAGCGAAAGTCGAAGTTCAAACGAAACTTAAATTCTATTGAAGACTTTTCGTGAAATAACCCGTAATAACGGCAAAAAGGTTGACGCGTGACGGATTTGGGAATTTTGAAAGGAAATTTTTTAGACTTCGTCTTTGATAGTCGATTCAATTTAAGAACAACTCCTTGCCTGGGTTATTTCTTCTGAGTATGCAAATCACATGAGCGGTAACTTCCAGCATCGTTACCATAGTTTTTCAGCAAAAAAATATGATTTACTACAACAAGAAAATGTTAATTTTCAATGGCGCTAACTGACAATAGTCAACAAATTTGTATTTTCCTCCTCATCAAATCTAAATTAAACTTTTTATCTTTGAGGATCATTCGAGTTTTAAATAATCTATGCATGTCGGATCAGCAAATGAAAATGACCCCCTTGCACTCATCGCTAACATTGCAGCCAATTAATAAACTAATTTTTGAAGTAAATGTTATCACTTAGGTTTACTAAGGGAATTTATAAATATATAAGGCATATATAAGGGTATATAAGCATATATGAGATATAAGCTCATATTGTATGCTTATATATATATATATATATATATATATATATATATATATATATATATATATATGCTATATATATATAACCTATATGCTTATATATATATATAAGCATATTAAGCATATATAAAGGGTTCCATGAATCTTTAATATGCTTTTATATATTTTTTTTTTCATTTTCTTTTGTTCTACTTATTCCATGTGGCGTGTGTGTTTTTCTTGCTTATAATTGTAGTGAAAGTTCTTTATAATGGACTGCAGTATTTTATACAAACTTCAATTCAACCATTTATTTTAGTTTTAGTACCTATAGCATTTCATGTTGATGCAAAGTTGTTCAAAATATAAGCAAATGCTTTCAGCATAGTTGCCGTTTCAACGTGTCTGTGCAAGTTTTGTTCAGTTGATTGTGGAAAGCGTGGAGCTAAAAATCCGAATACAAATGTGAGTGACAAAAGAAATAGCGATGAACAGATTGTTATTTCCATCGATAAATGGAAAGTTATAATGGAAACGGTATAGGTTTGCAAAACCTCACCAATGAGATGACCAAATGCCACAAAGCATAACTACTGAAATTATAAAATTGAAACCATGTGTACGCAGTCATCTTGTTTGGCGCAGAAGAACACTTGCTGTCCTTGAGGTATAAAAATACAACCAATCAACCAACTGAAATTAGGAAAAATGAGGGGGAAGTACAGAAACAAATTTAGTTTAAATATGGAGTTGAGATGCGAAACCAGAAAGAATGAATGTACTTGGTGTGTGGTCTCTATTAAAAGCATTAGGCCTTTTCATAAGCTTAATAGTCTCTATAAACCATTGGCTAGTATATGTATGCGGAGATATTATTTAGTACTTTTGTTTTATCAAATTGGTTGGGATTGTTATGTTGAAGAATGTGCTTGCTTGGCCCTAATAGATTTCGTTGTATACTTGGCTTTGATATAGCTTTCATTCAGAGTAAGAAACTGGTTGGTTGGTTGTATTTTTATGGCACAAGGACAACAGAGTAAGAAATTGTAAAGGTTTCCCGAGTCCTGAGATTTAAATATGGTCTTATCTAGCGACTGTAAAAACTACAATGTTTCGTTGGTATGCATCTCTAGTACCTATGTATCCTAGGTAGCTGCCTAGATTCACCTAATAGGTGAACTGGCTCCGCTTTCTTTTTTTTTTTAACAACTTTATTTTGGGTGGTTAATGAACAATAATAATAGTACATACAAATAAACATGGTAAAGCAACTATGCATTGATCTTGATATTACAATAAGGAACATATTTTATAACCACCCGGGCAGTAATGGGTAAAGACGAGAGCCTGACAGAGCCCATACTGCTCAGAAGTAAGATTTAAATTACAATCAAACGCTACACAAAATACCAGAGAAAAATAAGTTACAAACAATGGTGAAGAACCAATTCAAAGATGCACAGACGCTTCAGAGAGTTAATTATAAATTTTGAATAAAAGCAGATGTGAGAAGTTAGATAGAGGAATTCAATTAATTATTAGTATTTAATGTGTAATAAGGAATTTCTGCACACCATTCTTGAATTTTAAACGTGAAATGGATTTAGTTGATTGTGGAAGAAAGTTCCATATTTTTGTACCAGCATATCCCATTTTTCTACAAGCAAGACCAATTCTTGTACGATAAGATCTATAGTTAGCTCTAGATGAGGTTGGATAAAGATGTTGTGGTAATTGAATACCAAAATAGAAGATACCAGTGTTACATCTTAAGTTATTGAACATAATGAGAGCAAGTTTATAACTCAATAATTTGTTTATTGGTAAAATATTATACTTGCACAATATTTCGGAGTTAGAGAGCGGTGACGTAAGTTTTAGTTTTATTAGATTAAGAAATTTATTTTATAGTGTTTGAAATCTTCGTATATTGATTTTTGTAGTGAATCCCCATATTAAATGACAGTAGAAAACGTGAGAAAAGAAAAAAGAATAATACATGTCTATGAACATGTTCACGGGAGAGAATTAATCCGCCTATCTTTTCAATTTAACCTTTCCATATTCGCACAGCATTTCATAAATATTAGGCTTTTAAGGACTAGCTGCCAACCACAGTCCAGGAGTTGGTTCCCTAGGTCTATATGAGTTTTGGATTCCTTGGAAAACTGAAGGTCTCGGCTCAACATGGCCCTTGCAGCGCTTGAGCCCTAAAACTCAAACAAAAAAATACAATATTACGCTGCTTTAAAGAGCCGAATTACTATTTAAAAGAGAAGCAAAAACTGAATAGTTTGATCAAGAGGGGTGGAAGATTGGTTGAACATTATAATTCAAAAGTATTTTTTACCAATAGGCCTAATTTGTTGGACAAATTAAAAAAATTATTTTAGGATAATTTTGGATTTGAGTTCTTTTTCAAGAGGAAAGCGGGTTTGTGTGTTTTGTTAGCAGAAGTTCAGAAGGTTTTAAGTACGATGGTTTGACGATGGTATTTATTTGGCGCCATTTGCTTGGAAAAGGAGAAAGCAGCCCACGACAGATTTTTAAATAGTTTTTTTTTTGTTTTATTAAATTTAACATTTTTTGTATTATACAGATTCAACCCTTTTAGCATTCAAGCAGCTTCTGGAGAGTCTGACAATAAAAATTTGGGGGATCAATCCCCCACTAGGCCACCACTGATTCAAATAATAATGGCGAGGCTTGGCCATCATATTTAAAACCTCCTGAACATACATCGACATTTTCAAAATTTCGTAGATTTAGGATCCCTAATCCCATTTGTAATCAGATTTCTGTAAAAGCCATCCATTCTAATTTTATTTAGGTCTAATTAAATCAGACTAACCGAAGTTATTTGTTTGTCATAGGTTTGAATTCGTTATAACTGAGTTTCACTGTAGATTGATTTTCTTTCATTTTCTTACCCATTATACAGCATAGATAACTTTTCATCAATTTTAAACTTACGAAAACGCACAATGCAATAAAACACACGTAGACAAATTCTCTTTGCAAATGTACAAATTTACTGATAAATGATTTGCGGTATTTTCAAAATTAAGTGAACAGTATATTTGAGGACAATAATGACACTTGGGGCCATTACCATCTCAGGCAACTGCACTAAAAATCAGTGTCCTCATATGAACGCCAATATTTCACCAATTTGCCAGTAACTCCAACGCCTTTTCTTAGTTCAAAAAGACGCGAGTAGAATTGCATGTAACCGAATTAGTTTATCGAAATTTTTGTATGTCTCCCTTAGGATTTCCTTTCTTTTATCGGAGTAGGGTGAGGCAGTGATAAATTGGTGGGGCCCTGCGGTGGCGCAGTGTGGTAACGCGTTCTCCTATTGCGCGGCTAATCCGGGTTCGACTCCCAGCAGTGCAAAAAGAACGCTTACTCAGAGATCTCATAAAGATCGCACTGCTCACTGTAGTCCGGGGTTTGGTTCCCTAGGCCTTAAGAGGTTCGGATTCCTCGGAAAACAGTAGGTCCCGGCGCAGCATGACCACTGTAGTCTTTGAGCCGCAAAACCAAAAAGAAAGACAGAAAGATAAATTGCTGTTCCTCAGTTTACCACTGCCTAACCCCATCGACGTCATGAGGGGTTACTTGGATCTGCAGTTTACTAACACCGCATCGATATTAGGATTTTCAGAATGGAAGATAAAGGCGTTTCCTTTCAGACGTCGCAAAGCTGCACACAGAGAGTACAACAACACATATAATCATTAAACAATTGTTTAATGATTATACGTATTAACACGTAGAATCGTATAGTAGTGGGGGACATATTACTGGGGAGTTACGCAAAAGCTGCTCAGTTGGTTGGTGAACTTTTTGTGGTACAAAGGTAGTAATGGTCCTTCTGCGCTAAACGAAGTGAGGCCCTGCATACGGATTTAAAGTAAGAGATAATTTAGAGCTAATAGAAAGGTAAAAAATTCATTAAATGTACTAAAAACAGACGTTGTGATAAAATCTGGTGATATAGTTAATTTAGATTGGTGTACCAGTCAACAAAGGAAAGTACAGTATTTATCAGGAGTCTGCAAAAGCGAAACTAATATAATGGAGGGATTGTCAGATGACAGTCGTTACATTCAGAAGTCCGAAGTAAAAGAAGCATTGGTGCGTATATGGTAAGGGCATTTCTAACACATAAGGAAAGAATGACAACAAACCACACCGGATAATAAAGGGGTGGGGGCCAGGGACGTATGAACATTTTAGAAAGTGAAGGGCGAGAGATCTTTTACGCCGACAAACTGGTGGCGCCATCTATTGCCACACACCACAACAGTTATTATAAAATGTTAACTATATAAATTAATTGTTAATTTGATATTAACCCTTTATAGGACCATGTATGTTTCAGCATACATAATTTCCAAAATTTTTTATGCACAACACTGACAAATTTTACTCCATTTTCGAGCGTTGTGTGCTTCAGTACGCATTTAAGTTTCATAATTTCAGCAATAGACATTACATGCTGGACTTTTATTTGTAGCGCCATTTGCTCCTAGACCAATAAAAAATTTGCCCAATGTGTAGTTCTACCCCATAGAGGGTTAATTAGTTAATTAAACAATTAAAATAAAAATAATCACAAAAAAATCCATTTCAATGATTTACAATTTTACTGATTTCGCAGTGCCCCAAGCTTTAAAATCGATGGTTTCAGAATTACTGAATGAAAATGTACAGGTTAAGTAACGCTAATTTTTTTAACAATGGATACGCCAGGGGCACTGTTAAAGCAGCATTATTTTTATTATTATTATGGTGCCGATATTTATCGACAGAAAATGAAATTAGGATCCAAAATTGTTTCAGGTTTGTTTCATTCGTGGCAATGTTTAATGCTATTTTTGAAGTAAAAATTTTAATAGTACTCCTTGATAGTGGGGGAGGGGGCGAAATACACCTTTCGCCCCTCTTCCTCCGAGACTAGGGCCAAAACCCCCTGCTCTCCCTTGTTCACACATGCCTGCTCTTTTATAAAAAAGCGTACAAGATGCATAATAAAACGGGAGACGTGCACAACAAGATGCAGTCTCATATCAACGTTAATTTTTCATGATGTAGGTTAACATATTATTTTGACAAAAAATGATATCAGTAGCACAGACCAATATAATAATAATAATAAAATGGACATTAATATTTGCTTCTGTAGTCTTAAGTTGAAAATATTCCGAGAAAGAATGTTTCTAATTGTTTGCTGGAACGGTAGATGGCAGCACATTTACTCAAAAAAGAAATAGAATATCATGAATAATTTCAAAATTTAATTTATTATTGTTGTTATTGTTCATTATTTAGCATTGCTTATTATTTAATTGCTTAATATTTAATGTTATTTACTTTATTCTAAATAAATTTTAATGAATAAAAGGACCATCGTAATTTCTTTAGTGTTT
>QLNU02015360.1:103752502-103763769 GCA_006491805.2 Dysdera silvatica
TATGAAATTTGGTAAATGTGGCTTCAATAGCAGCCGAGATAAAGGCACCCCTCGATATGTCCCTGATGATAATCATTTTAAGAGGGTTGCAGCTGTGAACATTGCAGTTATTTCAATTGCAATTAAAATTATGAAATTTGTGAATGTCACCCTTCTCTGTGGTCGGCCCTTCTTTCCTCGGACATTTTTTCCATCAGCCCCTTTTTTATCTAGGCCATTTTTTCCGTGCCCTTCTTTCCATCGGCCCCTTTTTTCCATAGATACTTTTCCAGTCTGAGTACCCCTTATTTACTAATAGTACATCGCTTTTTTTTTTTTTGGTAATGAGAAATGGCGACAATCAAAACAAAATATTGCCCCGTTTTCAACTTAGTCCAGCTTGTATTCACGTTAAGATGAAATCTTATAGCGTTTCAATCTATATAACCCTTTTTAATTATTCCCACACTTTTGAAATATCCTCGTGAAGGAATAAACGTTTTACAAATTACATATTTTGACTCTTATAAACAATAAATACACACTTACTCCCGTATAAACATTGCGTTTAAAAACAGCTCTACTGAAATTATATCCAAAAAAACAAAAAAACAAAACCTATTTGCACGTTGTTAAACCTTTTATCTTTCGGGAAAAAAAACAAAAAAACATTTGGTTGGCCCACCCGGCCCACCCACTAAAACCGCCACTGCTCTTGCCCTATGCTGCTGACTCCCATGTTTGTGGTGATCAGGACCTGATTGATTCAGTGGTTTAATTTCACGAGATCTAGAGATAAAGAATTTTAAAAATAGTTTGCAAAATTTGTTGGGGGCTAAATTGCCCCTTATCCCTCCCTGGTTACGCTTTTGAACCGGTATCTAATCTGTCACATGTTCGTAGTACTGTATGTGTATGTTTTGCTTTTTTAACTAAAAGTAATTTAAATAATGCTCACTAGATGGCAGCACATTTCGCCACAATAAGGAATGGGTGTTTTCGAAAATATTATTCTGCTGTGATTTAAAGATCAAACTCATTAACAAAATATGAAAGTTTCAAGATCTTTTAAAAGCTTTAAATGTTTTTGAGTTTTAATCTTTTTTGAGTTTTAAAAAAATAATCGAGATGCCTATTATTTGGCCAGTGGCACAGTACAACGCCGTACTAAGGTTTTCGGGGGCCCTGGGTATTTAAAATTTTTGGGACCTTTATTTTCACTTTTTACAAAAAAAGTGTATGGAAACACCCTGCATTCAATGTTGACATTTAAAATCAGCCTTAATTTTATTTCTGAACAGGCATGAAGAGACTAATCGAATTATATTAATTTTCAATATTTATCATTTAAGGCCCACAAATTTACGTCACGTTAAAAAAAAAAAACCACTTTCAAGAGATTTTTTCACATACATTTTAGCTTTTGCTACATATTTTCCAAAGTTATTTATTTCATTGGAAAGGAAATAGGATATTGACTGAAGAAGGTTACATCCAGATAGTAAATCTAGTGAATGCTTTTGTAATTTAGGATTAACGTTATCAAATCTTTTTCAAATAGCAAGGTAAACATTTATTATTCCTTAGAATAAGACATCAAATCTGAAATAGAAATTCCTTTCCTATCAAAAAACACACCCGTTTGCATAATATTAAAATATTGATCACGAAAATTATTTTTGTTACTTTAGTTTTTCAAAATTTTTTACCCATGTCAATTTCTGGAGCACCTGTGAATTTTTAGATTCTTCTTCTTCTTTAACCACAGGCCCCTTTGCCCAAGTGGTGGGAACTTGGTATGACAACTGGGATAGGGGCCCTGAATTTTCCGGGAGTTCACGTAAGTTATTTAGAAAAATAATGTTTATATTTCTTTATTATATTTCTATTATATAGTTAGAGTGAGGCGACGAAGTAACCCTTGTTTTCTTTTAGTAGGAAAATAATTTCGTGAAAAAAAAATTGTTTGTAAAGAAAAATCGTTTGCTGAAAAAATTGCATTCCACGAAAAGCTATTTTCTGTAAAATTGTTGGCTAAAAAATCTTTAATTGAAAAAATGTTTTACCTAGCCCTCAACTACCGACCGTTGGTCGGGCAGACCGCTACGCACTTACGAATTTTTTGTTTTGCAAGTTCGGATAACCTCTGAGAGATGGTGTTTCTTCTTCTTTCGCTTTGCCATTTCCCATGTTATATGGGGTCGGCGTTATGGTCCTTTAATCTTCTCTTCCACAATCTTCTATCCAATGCCTCTTCTCTACTCTATCCATACTCTTCCAGATCTTACGTCACTTTATCCTTCCATCTCAGCCGTGGTCTTCCCCTCTTCCTCTTACCCATTACCACCAGCGTTTCATGTATCTTGAAGTTAGATAATAATCAGTCGTTTAGCAGACGCATAGCTTTACGGCCGTGTTTTCTTGTCCATTATAAGATCGCGAAATTTTAAAGCGGCCTTTCAGACCGATGGTCGGTATTTGCGTAACTTTTTCCCATCAGAAATGCAAACTATAACTGAAATATAACGTAGTATTTTATGAAAATAAAAATGAGTTCTGTTGCTGGATCTTCAAAGAACGTGCTGTGGGGTGATCCCAAGTTTGAAGAAATGTATATAGCGTGGTTTGAGGACGTCGAGAGTGACGTGAGTGGTATTGATTCAGAAGATTGTGTAAGCTAAAGTGAACATGATACCGATACAGGGAAAGAGGAAGAAAACGAGGTAAATGACTAAAATGATAAATTAGATGACCAAACGTTAGAAAAGGAAAGCTTATCAGAAGCAGAAGATAGTCCATAAAGAACAACATAACATTATCACGCAACTGCCAGGTTTACATCAACCAGTTCGACAAGAATCCACTAAAGTACCAGCTGACATATGGAGTTCAGTAATGTCACATTAGTAATGCCGCAAATGGAACGAAGGGAAGGGAATATTTCCTTGAACCGTGAACTTCGTATGAGCATACAACTCATTTTATCAATTCGGGGATGCTCTACTTTGGCCCAAGAGCAAGAGGGTGACAACGACGAAGGTAGACTTAAAAAACGGAAAACATGTTTATTATGTCCTTATCAAAAGAAAAGGAAGACTCAATATATATTTATCTCATGCAAGAGTCGAATCTGCCTCCAATGTTCACTGAATATATGTAAAAACTGCAGTTAATTTTGTACTTTTTTGTGACTTGCAGTTTTTTAGAAGGAACAGATTTTTGTTTACTTTTTAAGCTTATTTTTGCTAACAGATATGTTAACTTGATAAAACGATATATTTAGTGGCAATTTGTTAGTGTAGTTTCTGCATATTTTTTATTTTACTTCATACGTTTAATCATGCATGATTCCTCCATTTTGGATATGAAAACATTGTTATACTGCATACTCAATTTAAATTTTTTAGTACATTACATTTCTTGTCTGTATTTGTACTTAGCAATATTATCTCAATCATGAAAAAACCTAAAAAATGAAAAATTTAAAAAAAAAAACTGAAATAAAATAGCGACCTGAGAGATCGAGGGTCGGTGATTACGTTCCAACTTTCTAACGTCGGTGCTTGAGGGCTAGAGTAACAAGGTATATTTAGACCTAGATATTATAACAAATTAAAAAACTTTGCATATTTTTATTTTAGTGTATCGTTTCTCAGTTTATACTTTTACGTAGACGTCAATTTTAAGAGGTCTTTTCAGCCGTTGAATTTGCGGAAGTATTTGATAAACTTCTCTATTCAAGAGCAGCGTTATAAACCATATATCCGTTTTTTATAAGTTATTAAATTTGTATGTAATTTGTTCTATATATGAAATTGAATTTGTATATTTATATTAGAATTTGATGTTCAAACGAAATGTTGTCCATTTTATGTGGAAATACGAAACGATAGATTTTACGATTTAAAGTTATAGCAGATAGGGTTGACATCGTACTAACTAAAAATCCAGCTGGGTGAGGTTTACAGAACGATCCATCATACTGATTTCGATGACACTGTCATGTTTAACGTTTTCAATTTTTTTTCTTTAGCATTTTCTCATAATTGGAAAACCAATTTAAAGGTTTTAAAGGCCTGGAGGTTAAAATCGATATTTAATCTTTAATGTTTTTATCGATATATATATATATATAAATGATTAAATTTAGTAATTCTGTGAAAACTAGTAAATGTTTTAATAATATCATTAACTGAGTTGGAGCGAATAAGGACATATTTTTGGTTACAAGAATTTTACTGAATCGTATGTAGCAATTCAAGGAAATATTTAAGCAGGATATCTGGCAAATTTATTACATAGTTCACATAACTAACTCCTAAAATTTTAGAGGTAGGTTTTTGAACACCCCTTTTTTATTAAACTTTTTGAACATATCATAGCTAAAGAGATACGCCTTACACTTTAGTTTAAAAATTTATTTTTACCATCTCAATACGGATTTAGAGAGAGTTACTCAACAATTAACCTACTTCTTAACTTTATGCAAGATTTGCCCTAATCCATTGACAATAATGCCCAAGCAGATATAATTTTCCTCGATTTCTCAAAAGCGTTCGACAAAGTACTCCATTCCAAATTAATTTATAAGCTTCACTTAATTGGTCGTGATGCAAAAATCTTACCATGGCTTGAAGCTATTCTAAAGGATCGAAAGCAGTATGTGCACATACTCAATACTAATTCTGAGTTCTTAGATATATATTCAGGTACTCCTCAGGGTACAGTTTTATCTCCCATTCTTTTCCTGATTTTTATTAGTGACATTGCTTCATCTATTTCTGTTCCAATTCAGTTATTTGCAGACGATTGCCTAATTTATAATCAAATATCCTCATTAAATGATCACTGGCATTTATAATCTAACCTTGTTCTCATTGCTCAATGGTGCGCATAGTGGTCCTTACCATTAAATTCATCTAAGAGAGTTCTTTTATTTATTCATGGGAAAATTAATCCTTTATCCTTCTCCTATAAAATAAAACCCACTACAATTCAAAAAGTGAAACATTTCAAATACCTAGGGATAATATTTACTTCTGATCTCCGATGGAACCTCAATATTTCCAATGTTATTAATCAAGCTAAATCAAAATTATTTTATCTACGGAGACAATTAAAATATTCCACTAAACACATCAGATTATTATGTTACAAAACTTACATTTTCTCAATATTAAATTATGCTTCCGAAATCTGGGATCCCTTTACAGACCTCAATATCAACCACTTGGAATCTATTCAAAGTCTGCCTGCACGTTTCATATTGAATAACTGGTCTCCTAATGTCTCGGTAACATCTCTTAAAGCTTCTTTAAACCTAATTCCGCTTTCCCTTCACCGTAAACACCTGCGTCTTACTCTTTTATATAAAAATTCTTTATAATCACTATAAATGTAATTTCTTACAATACGTGAGACCTGCCGACTATATTTCTTCTCGTATTGATCACTCTTTCAAATTATAATTATTTACCGCACACAGCAATACTCATAAATTTATTTTTTTTTTTTTTTGCTCAAACGATTGACAATTGGAATAAGCTTAACTCAGAATTGTGTTCCTTCAATTAATATCAATGCATTTGTTCATAATATTCGACAATTTGTAACATCTTAAATGTGTATTGTATACCCCTACCTGGGCCCTCACGGACTAGTGTTTGTTTGTATGTGTAAATAAACAAACAAACAAATAAATAAATAAATATTAAATAAGTTGAAGATGTATTTCAGAATAGGCCCAATAAAACAAATGTACAAGCATATATACAATATAGTAAAACTAGACATTCTATAATTTAAATAAATATGGGTATATTAAATAAACATATTCCATAAGTATATTGTATATCTAATATACTTATAAGAATATATATTTCTTAGGAAGGACACAAGTCTAATATATAAGGTAAAAAAAGAATGGAAGAAAGTAGGACACATTGGTAGTACTTAAAATCAGTTCGTTTCTCGTGTTTCGGAGTTAATAAACGTAAAATGGTACATAAAATTAAGGTAAAAAGCATAAAAAGTGTGGCATAATTTTTAATAATAGAAGCAATTACACTGTCGTTTAGTACATGGGCCTCAGCAGCATAGGGCAAGAGGGAGCACTTGCCCTCCCTTGGATTTTAAAAAATCATTTTTCTCGAGCAAAAGTATGTAACCTTTTTTATTCTTTTAAACCTTTTTATTTATTTAAACAAATTAAATACTTGTTTAATAAAATAATTTAAATGATTATTTAAATAATTTAATTATGGTATTTTTGAATGAAGGTTTTTTATTTCTGCTGAAGTAATCTTTGCCCACCCCTACAAAAAATTCTACCGAGGCCCATGGTTTAGTATATAAATAAAGTACATGACAATGCATATAGAAAACACACAATATAGGAAAAAATGTAGATGAAATGATAGAATGATCGCGTCATCTCGAGTAACGACAAACGACAAAAAAAAGACTATTGGAAAACTTAACCAGCAATGATGCAGTGTGTATTGCAAACATAGTCGGTATGGTCTTCTCTGACGGTTACATAAGGATGGCAACGTCTTTGCATGCTGAAGACAAGACTTTTCAGAAGAAATTGTGGCAACAAATTTCATTCCTCCGCGAGGACCGTCTTGAGTTCATGGAGGGGATCGTGATCTTGGAATGCTTTTCTCTAGATTATACCGTATACAGTATGTTTCATAGCAGATCTGGAGACCTCGCTGGCCCTTCCATTCTTCAAATTCCATGGTTGAATATTGTTAATAACGGACAGAAACCAGTAAAAGCGGGCATCGACATCCATATCCAAATAAATAGGCCTAGTAATTCCTAAAAGAATTGCAGGTACAATTCAACAAATTGTTAGTATACGTTAGCATTTTTGAACCATTATGGCAACCCATAAAGGGAGCGATGGTCATTCATCGTCATACCGCCCTATACCAAGAAGTTACCACCACAAAAGTTCCCTTTCCACAATATTGGAAGGATGATTTCACACATTACAGATTTTCTCCAGATGAAACTCTGACTATAATTTGACATTTTACTGAATCGTTACTTTTTATGAAACATGACAATTGGTGAGGAGCTTAGACTACATGATGATGATTCTAAATAAAGTGTGGTTTCATATGGGATGCGAAAATTACCGGTCTCTCTTAGGTGATTTTTCTTTCAATACATTTGTAAAAACGCTTGCTTTGGCACATTACTTCCTGTGGTTTCAGTTAGCTCAGAAGGCAATTCGTGTGCGTCATCCACCTTTTGTTCTTTTCCAGTTGAGCCAAGTACCTATCATTTGGCAGGTTGTATTTTTTTTGGTCCACCTTATTTTGTTTAATAGATTATAGATCCCGTTTCTTAAAACTGCTTCGATAAAATTGAAATTAGGTTCTCGAGACACACGCATAACAATCTAGCTACATCTATACGTGTGTGTTCGCTCAGTTACAAGCTTTTCTGCAGATCTCAATCGTAAAGATCTTATACAGACACAAATGTGTTGCCATACTGACACAGACTCAACAAAGACGAAGACATAGAACATTTGAGGAAAGAGAAGTTTGCTTTCTTTCTTTTTGCACTTACTTAACTTTGATTTTCGTAAGAAATTAATTGCATATTCCAAGGAACAATGCTTTTTCTGCCAATTTCTGTTAGCTGTTCTTAATTAAAAACACATATTCTGCAATGTTTTCAGACACCTAGCTTCTCTTGCAATGTAACAATGGTTGGAAGACCTCTTACTTCCTCCGTTTTGTATACGAGTGCATTTTAAATACAGCTTTCTGGCTCGATAATTTTTCACCGACTTAACCACCTCTAAAAGGACAATTGTGTCTAGGCTTCAAACACCATGTTTCTGTTTTCAGTTAAATCCGTAATTCCAATCAAAGCAAGTTTTCTGCTCTATTTCTACGAATACTGATTGCTGAGTAATTAAATCCCAACACTGCAGTTTAACTGCACTTGTTTGCTCCATTCGTTATCCTTTCTATAGACTGCTGATAACTTTTAAGGAGCTACAAAAGCTTCCCGAAAGCCATTTCTCCAGAAAGAATAATACAGCCTCAAATGATTTATATATATATATAGTAAATTAATAATAAGGAAAATATGAAATAACATAAAAATAAATTTATATACATACATACTTATATATTAAAGGAATTAATAAAATTAAATGGAAAGAAGTATAAGCAATTAATAAAATTAAATACATTAAATGAAAAGAAGCATAAGCAATTCATAAAAGGTGACTGCTCAAGAGCTGCAAGTGCAATTTTTATGATGAAAATAGTATTTTTAAAATGTAAGAAAGTTATGTAAAATTGAAATGACAGGAAATTGACAGAAATAGAGATAGCAGAAACACAGTAAAAACATTAAAAATCACGGAATAACAGTAAATTAGCAAAAATTCTTATTGCCAATAAGTTTAAAAACTTCATAGGAAACACAAAAATACAGTAAGTCATTAAAAACCGACAATTTGAGATAAGGAATGGAGAGAATTTCACGAAAATAGCATAATAAATGGAAAATGAAAAAAGGGACACCACGTGTAGGAACTTTTTCAAGGGAGGCCCCAAACACGTGGTCCCTAAGCAAAGGAATGTTTCTGTATGAAAAGTAGCTTAAGCTAAAAAAATTCCACGCCTCACGACATTTCAGGAGCAAAAAACGAGCCGAATTAAAACGAATAAAATTTATGAAAATGATAAAAAATTGGGGGATATACATTGGGATGCAGACGGAATAACGATACAGCGAACAAGGTGTGAACAAAGTTAAGCTTAAACGGAAAAGAGGGGAAGGGAGGGCAACAGGGCAGCAGAGTTGCCAGCCAAAACCGTTAGGAAAGCCTCCACAATGGAGAGATTTCAGAGCAATCTTTTTGTGTTTTTTGAACCTATTAAAAACAATAATAAAACGTTCAGGTACTAGATTGTCTTTTAGTCTGCATTCGAGCAATTTAATAGCTCCTGAAAGGCTTGAGTCTTCAAGGCAAATTCTGTGGATTCTTTTTAATTGAGAAATAATAATATAGTGTTGAACTTTGATGCTTACATCAGATTCGCAACTAGTCAACTTAATCACTTTGAACGGAAAATCCATTCTTGTGTCATAGATGCAAGTCCTTGCACCCGAATCTTTAACCAGTTCTATATGGAGATCTAACAAATTAACGTAATTTCCATTGTTTGTCTTCTTCAGTTTGAGATCTTTAGGATAAATGACATTGGTCAATTCATGGAAATCTGGACGGTCGAAAAAAATAATGTCATCCATATACCTAAAGGCTGTAACATCCAAATGCTTCTGTTTTTGCTGATGAAAGTGCAAAAAAATATTAGAGAGGGAGGTAGAGAAGGAGCAATCCACAGGGATTTCTTTAATCTTTTTCAAGAACCATTAAAAAGCACGTTGTCGTGCTGACAGTAGTTAAATAAATTAGTCCAGCGACCTTTGTCCAAATTAATTACATCACTATAATTCACAAATAAAAAGTCCCGCAGTTCATTCATATGGTCTGGCGGTAAACTTGTAAACCTTATGCTCAAAATCAAATGTATCTATATCCCGTATGTTACAGGAGTTAATTCTAATTTAAAACTTCTCAGCGATTGTAGATATTGAAGGAATCCTTTTCCGATTTTCTCTTAGGTAGAATGCGCTTGAGGATACATTGAAATGCACCGACAGTAGATTTATTATAAGCCGAAGATCTGCAAGTAATAAATCTAAAACCAACGGGCTTTTTTTGGAATTTTACATTGATGAAAAGGTACGAAAAATTGAAACGTCCAATAGGTAAATTCAACCTCTTGTGCTGGGCAATAACGCGTTTTTTAAATATATTAATATCGCCGGACAGTACTTTGAAAGTGGAGTTGGAATGGTATTCAGTAATAAGTGCTTCGTTGTAGAATTGTTTACACACGATACTAAAGTTGTTGCTTGCTTTATCAATGGTACAGATGATAAACTTACTCCTGGCCTCTTTTATCTGTTTCTTCAATGAAGAGGAGAGGTCGTTCTCAACGTTGGAATTTGTATTAAAACCCTCGATTTTTCCATCCACCATAGAGGTGACCCCTTGCAACCACTCACTGAAGCTTTCCACTGGGAGACTACATTTAAGAGCAACTTTTAGGATAAATGTACGAATTTCTTCCCGGAATCTCTTAATTAAAAATTCGGTAGTGAATTTTTATTGGGGCGGTAGTTGGCTTCTTTTTCCAAAAGATTACGGAAAGCGCCATTTCTGAAAATTGTAAGATCACCTGTAATGGTATGCTCGAATTCTTTATCGATGAAGTCTCTATATGATCTTAAGGCGCATGGTCCGTCGCGCGCCCAGACAAGAAGCCTGAACTTGACCTTGTGGCGGGGGCCGGTTCGGTTAATAAGCTACCGTTACAACTGTTAATTAAAGAACTTTCTACTCATTACCAAAAGCTGCCTAAGTTTATACATTGTACCGATAAAAGGTGCGAAACCTGTGTCGTGGCCAATGTAGCCAAATAGGATATACAGGTTTTAAATTCTGCAAACAACGTGACTGTGTATATTGCATTGAATGCAAGGAATGTGGACTTCGTTACATTGGTCAGACTGGGAACCAACTTAACATCAGAATAAATGGTCACAGCTCCGATGCAAAAAACTTCGGAAAAACCTGTGAATAGAAAGACTTCGAACTGCAACATTTTCAAGTGCATTCTTTTGAAAACATCTGCACTGCAATTCTTAAGATCGTCGAAAATGAAATTGATAGGATAAAACAAGAAAATATTTTTATTGCATATGGTTTAAATAGCTTTTTCAACGGCGAGAACTTCAGCAGAAAGTTGGAAAATCGGTGTATTTATAATATCTGCAAAATTTTTTCTACCACAAGACCTTGCAATAGAGGAAAGCGGGGGAGAGGTAGATTAAAAAAAAAAAACCAGCTTTGATTTACAGGATTTTCTCCTCTGGATCAAAGGCGCCGATGAAAAACTGTTCTGCTCCAATGTCATCTGGGAATGTAGAAACTTCATTTTTTTCCCTTAGAGACAAAAAATTAAAGTACTTTTTGAAAACTTGTTTTTTCGATTTAAAAACATACAGCTTGAAGGAAAACATATGAAAACACTTGAAAACATATTGCTCAAGGATCTTGTTAAATTTAAATTATGAACTTAGCAATAATAGGAATATTCTAACAACCAGCTTTGATTGGCGGCCAAGAGAGTATTGTGTAATCAGCTTCCCAAAAAAATTTTTTGATCAGATTGGTTTCA
>QLNU02015360.1:103763869-103774773 GCA_006491805.2 Dysdera silvatica
TAAAGGAATTAAAAAATTAAATAAATTAAATGAAAAGAAATATAAGCAATTCATAAAAGGTGACTGCGCAAAAGCTGCAATTGCATTTTTTATGATGAAAATAGTATTTTTAGAAATGTAATTAAATTATATAAAATTGAAATGACAGGAAATTGACAGAAATAGAGATAGCAGAAACACAGTAAAAACATTAAAACTAAAAATCAACAGAGTAACAGTAAATTAGTAAAACTTTTCACTACCAATAAGTTTAACAACTTCATGAGAAACACAAAATTACCGTTAAGTGATTAAAAACCAACAATTGATAAGAAATGGAGAGAATTCGACAAACATAGCATAATAAATGGAAAATGAAAAAAGTGACACCACGTGTAGGAACTTTTTCAAGGGAGGCTCCAAGCACGTGGTCCTTCAGCAATGGAATGTTTCTGTATGGAAAGTAGCTTAAGCTAAAAAATCTCACGCATCCCGACATTCCAAGAGCGAAAAAGGAGCCGAATTAAAACGAATAAAATTCATGAAAATGATAAAAATTGGGAGACATATATTGGGATGCAGACGGAATAGCGATACAGCAAACAAGGTGTGAACACAGTTAGGCTTAAACGGAAAAGAGCGGAGAGGAGGGCAAGAGCGCAGCAGAGTTGCCAGCCAAAAGCGTCAGGAACCACTTCAAAATGGAGAGATTTTAGAGCAACCTTTTTGTTTTTCGAACCTATTAAAAAAATAAGCAATAAAACGTTCCGGTATTAGATTGCCTTTCAGTCTGCATTCGAGCAATTTAATAGCTTCTAAAAGGCTTAAGTCTTCAAGGCAAATTCTGTGGGTTCTTTTTAATTGAGAAATAATAATATTGCGTTGAACTTTGATGCTTATATTAGATTCGAAACTTAACAACGTAATCATTTTGAACGGGAAATCCATTTTTTTGGTCATAGATACAAGTCCTTGCACCGCAATCTTTAACCAGTTCTATATGGATATCTAAAAAATTAACGTAATTTCCATTGTTTGTCTTCTTCAATTTGAGATCTTTAGGATAGATGACATTGGCCAATTCATGGAAATCTGGATGGTCGAAAACAATAATGTCATCTGTATACCTGAAGGCTGTAACATCCAAATTTCTCTGTTTTTGCTCATGAAAATGCAAAAAAATATTAGCGAGGAAGCTAGAGAAGGAAACCCATAGGGATTCCTTTAATTTGTTTAAAGAACTTAGCACTATAAAAAGCACATTGTCGTGCAGACAGTAGTTAACTAGATTAGTCCAGCGACTTTTGTCAAGATTAATTACATCACTATAATTCAAAAATAAAAAGTCCCGCAGTTCTTCCATATGGTCTAACGGCGAACTTGTAAACAGATGCTCAAAATCAAATGTATCTATATCCCGTATGTTACAGAAGTTAATTCTAAGATAATTTAAAACATCTGAGCTATTGTAGATAATGAAGGAATCTTTTTCCGATTTTATCTTACGTAGAATGCGTTTGAGGGTACGGTGAAATGCACCGGCAGGAGATTTATTATAAGCCGAAGATCCGCAAGTAATAAATCTAAAACCAACGGGCTTTTTAAGGAATTTTACATTGATGAAAAGGTACGGGAAACTGGAACGTCTAATAGGTAAATTCAACATCTTGTACTGGGCAATAACACGTTTTTAAATATATTAATATCGCCGTACAGTTCTTTGAAAGTGGAGTTGGAATGGTATTCAATAATAAGTGCTTCTTTGTAGAATTTTTTACACACGATACTAAAGTTGTTGCTGGCTTTTTCAATGGTAGAGATGATAATCTTACTCCTGGCCTCTTTTATCTGTTTCTTGAATGAAGAGGAGAGGTGGTTCTCAACGTTGGAATTTGTATTAAAACCCTTGATTTTTCCATCCACCATAGAGGCGACCCCGTGCAACCACTCACTAAAGCTTTCCACCGGGCAACTATATTTAAGAGCAAGTTTTAGGATAAATGTACGAATTTCTTCCCGGAATATCTTAATTAAAAAATTCGGTATTGAATTTTTTATTGGGGCGGCAGTTAACTTCTTTTCCAAAAGATTACTGAAAGCGTCAGTTTTGAAAATTCTAAGGTCACTTATAATGATATGCCCGAATTCTTTATCGATGAAGTCTCTATATTCTTTTTTTTTCACAGGAGCAAACATCACATTCGATGTCCAGGTTTTTGCTAAACTGATTGTAATTGCAAAGAGAGCTTTTTAGTGCTTTTTCATATTTAAATGTAATTTTTATATTCCAAACGTTTTTAGAGGAAAGGAGTAGTTGTTTTCGGACAGGATATGATTTAAACCAATCTGATCAAAAAATTTGTTTGGGTGGATGATCACACAATACTCTCTTGGCTGCTGATCAAAGCTTGTTGTTAGAATATCCCTATTATTGCTAAGTGGTAATTTAAATTTAACAAGATCCTTAAGCAACACTTCGAACTGTATGTTTTTAAATCGAAAAGTCAAGTTTTCAAAAAAGTACTTTAATTTTTTGTTTCTAAGGGAAAAAATGAAGTTTTTACGTTCCCAGATGACATTGGAGCAAAAGAGTTTTTCATCGACGCCTTTGATCCAGAGGAGAAAATCCTGTTAACCAAAACTGTTCTTTTATAATCTACCTCTACCCCGCTTTTCCCTATTGCAAGATCTTGTGATAGAAAAAGTTTTGCAGATATTATAAATACACCAGTCCCCCAATTTTTATCATTTTCATGAATTTTATTCGTTTTAATTCGGCCCGTTTTTCGCTCTTGGAATGCCGGGGGGGCATGGAATTTTTTTAGCTTAACCCACTTTCTATATAAAAACATTTTATTGCTTAGGGAAGACGTTTTTGGAGCCTCCCTTGAAAAAGTTCCTACACGTGGAATCCCGTTTTTCATTTTCCATTTGTTATGATATTTTCGTCAAATTATCTCCGTTTCTTATCTCAAATTGCTTGTTTTTACTTACTGACTCTATTTTTGTATTTCCTATGAAGTTGCTAAACTTATTGGTAATGAAAATTTTTGCTAATCTACTGTTATTCTGTTGATTTTGATTTTTTATTCTTAATGTTTTTACCATGTTTCTGCTACCTTTATTTCTGTCAATTTCCTGTCATTTCAATTTTACATAACTTTCTTATATTTTTAAAAATATTAAAAAGCCCGTTGGTTTAGATTTATTACTTGCGGATCTTCGGCTTATAATAAATCTTCTGCCGGTGCATTTCACTGTATCCTCAAGCGCATTCTACATAAGACAAAATTAGAAAAATTTTCTTTCATTATCTACAAAATTTCAGAAGTTTTAAATTATCTTAGAATTAATTCCTGTAACATACGGGATATAGATATATTTGATTTTGAAAATCTGTTTACAAGCTTGCCGCTAGACCATATGGATGAACTGCGGGACTTTTTATTTTTGAATTATAGTAATGTAATTAATCTTGACAAAGGTCGCTGGACTAATCTATTTAAATACTGACTGCATGACAACGTGCTAATGACAACGTTTTTAATGGGGCTAAGCTCTTCAAACAAATTAAAGGAATCCCTATGAGTTGCCCCTTCTCGAGCACCCTCGCTAATATTTTTTTGCACTTTCATGAGCAAAAACAGAGGAATTTGGATGTTACAGCCTTCAGGTATACAAATGACATTATTGTTTCCGACCATCCAGATTTCCATGAATTGGCCAATGTCATCTATCCTAAAGATCTCAATCTGAAGAAGACAAACAATGGAAATTACGTTAATTTTTTAGATATCCATATAGACCTGGTTAAAGATTCCGGGGCAAGGACTTGTATCTATGACAAAAGAATGGATTTCCCGTTCAAAGTGATTACGTTGTCCAGTTTCGAATCTAATGTAAACATTAAAGTTCGACGCAATATTATTATTTTTCAATTAAAAAGAATCCACAGAATTTGCCTTTAAGACTCAAGCCTTTTAGAAGCTATTAAATTGCTCTAATGCAGATTAAAAGACATTCTAGTACTGGAACGTTTTATTGCCTATTTTTTAATAGGTTTAAAACAAAATAAAAACATTGCTCTGAAATCTCAGGCTGGCGACTCTGCTGCCCTGTTTTCCTCCCCTCCGCTCTTTTCCGTTTAAGCCTAACTTTGTTCACACCTTGTTCGCTGTATCGTTATTTCGTTTGCACCCCCAATGTAAATCTCCAAATTTTTATAATTTTTCCTGAATTTTATCCGTTTTAATTCGGCTCGTTTTTCGCTCTTAGAATGTCGGGAGGCGTGTGATTTTTTAGTTTAAGCTACTTTTCATACAGAAACATTCCATTGATTAAGGTCCACGTGTTTGGAGCCTCCCTTGAGAAAGTCCCTACACGTGGTGTCCCTTTTTTTATTTTCCATTTATTATGCTATTTTCGTCAAATTCTCTCTGTTTCTCATCCCAATTTGTTGGTTTTTAACCACTTACTGTATTTTTGTGTTTCCTATGAAATTGTTGAACTTATTGGTAGGGAAAATTTTTTCTAATTTACTGTTATTCTGTTGATTTTTATTTTTTATTCTCAATGTTTTTACTATGTTTCTGCTACCTCTATTTCTGTCAATTTCCTATCATTTCAATTTCACATAACTTTCTTATATTTTTAAAATACTATATATATATATATATGTGTGTGTGTGTGTGTGTGTGTGTGTGTGTGTGTATAGCGCGTTTGAAAAAGTTTGAAATTGCAGGTCTGAGAAATGGAAAAGTGTTTTCTTAACTGTGTGTGTAGGCTTTAATTTTTGTACATTTTATATTTTAGTGACACACTTATGACGAATTACTTGTCAAAAATGGTTTAATTTATATGTTGTTTAGCATTTTTTATACCAAAATAAAACTAAATAAAAAAATGAAGCTAACATGCAATTTATAACACAAATCCTGTACCGTGCCATAAGAATTTATATTCTTGAATTTGGATTGATTATCTTTTATTCTTGATTTAAAAATAATTAGCCATATAAACGTCTGAATTTCTTTTGTAGGGTACGCCAGATTTTTTTTTGTTTGATAAATCAAATAGAAATTTCATTTAAAATATGAATACTAATGTAGTTTTTGTGGAAAATTTGTCATCTTTAAAGAAAATGCTAAAACACTTATGTAGGTTGTTCCATTGAGAGATCTCGCAAGTTCATTGCATCTATTTATTTTATAATATTTTGCCGTTCTTCATTTGGGAATATATTTACTTTCTTAATCCTTTTAACGCTTGAACTACTTATCCAATAGCTTGATTTACGCATATCCATCAAAATTGTTTTTACATTAGATTCGTCCATTGAAAAGGCATGCATACATAAATATCCTATTCTCTAAGCATTTTAATTACTAAAGTCATTCTTTTTAATTCGGTATTACATTATTCGGAAGTAACCAACGAAAAATTCCAAATTTTAAACGTTGTATAGGTTATGAAATGCTGTGGTTTCAGTAGATTTCTTAAATAATAAGCGAATGAACAAAAAATATAGCCTTCGTTTAAAATTAAGTGACGTACTGCTTAGGAGTATATATAATTCCACTAGAAGTAGCTTGATTTATACAGTTTCAAAAATTTCTTAAAATATCTACATCGCTGTTTAAATAGCACTTACCATTGAACTAGCGCTGTTTAATATTCGTAAAACTTTTAATACTGAATAGACTGCATCATTTCGGAAAAGTATTTACATAAAATACTTCCGAAAATACGGAAATTTCTTAAAATATTATTTTACAAGGTGACACCATCTTAACAATATTTTATGGTTTAGTCGATGGGAATGTATGTGGATGTTTGTATGCACTGACATACGTAAGGGGATTGATAATGGCTGTTACCCCATATTACGATAAAATTTTGTACACACACACACACGCCCACACACACAGATATGTATGTACGAATGTATAACGTTGTAGCTTTGTAACCACCCCCCCCATTATGAGTCTGTAACCTCTCTCCCTATGAACTTTCTGCGTACGTTTATGTTTGTATGCCATATGTAAGCCCACTTCGTTAATTGAATGTCCTAGTAATGGTCCTGTATCGGGACAAGTAGTATCTATGTCTGTTTTGTATAATATTTCGTGATATATCGTATGCATTACTGTAAGTTTTGCTGTGATATTTCGTATTCGTATATTTCGAGTATCGTATTCGCTGTTGTAGTTATCTATATGATATATGGCTACAACGTATCGTGTCTATTGTTGGAGTTATTTATGTTTCATTTTCATAACAATTTTGGTTTATTGCATTTTAAACGCAAGGGTAGAGTGACGATACGTTTGTTCCCCTTTCCTCAGTTATCCCTTGCGTGACAGCTGACATTAAGAGAGAGATGAAATTTTGCTAACAGTTTTAAAACTCGCTTTTACGAGATGCGCTAATTGAATATTTTTTGAACTTCCATGATTAGATGCTGCGTCTTATCTCGCGTGATGTGCTATAACTTCCTTTAGATTTTTCGTTTCTTCATGCTTATTAGAATTTTCTTAACGAAAAATATGTTTGAAAACTTCTTTAACCTGTTAGATGTTTCATTGTGCGAGCATTTACAAGTGGATTGTTAGTTATTTAATTTCTTACTTAAAATTAATATTTTTCTTTAAATGAGAAAGTTTGGATGACGTTATTTCTTACTTACTTTGGTTAATTGTGAAAGCCGATAGGAACGTCTACATATACCGTATGTCCTATAACCCTCAAAAGAAAATCATGTAGTGGTATTCCTTGAAGAATTTTGAAATAACAAAGTTGTATTGAAAATATCGACGAATCAATACTTTTTGTTTATTATTATTGTTATTGTGCACATCACGTTTATTATCATTTTTTCTTTGAGAGCAATTCATCATCTAATGTTACCATATCATCAGCTATGATAAGAATAACAACAGTTAGATTTGTGTAAATTTTAAAGCGCGACGTTGTGAATACTAGTCGTTATAATTTGACGTTGTGAATACTAGTCGTTATAATTTGACGTTGTGAATACTAGTCGTTATAATTTGACGTTGTGAATACTAGTCGTTATAATTTGACATTGTGAATACTAGTGGTTATAATTTGACAGTGTGAATACTAGTCGTTATAATTTGACGTTGTGAATACTAGTCGTTATAATTTGACGTTGTGAATACTAGTCGTTATAATTTGACGTTGTGAATACTAGTCGTTATAATTTGACGTTGTGAATACTAGTCGTTATAATTTGGCGTTAGCGAATACTAGTCGTTATATGTTTGACGTTGTATGAATACCTGGTCGTTATGAATTTGACGTTGTGAATACTAGTCGTTATAATTTGACGTTGTGAATACTAGTCGTTATAATTTGACGTTGTGAATACTAGTCGTTATAATTTGACGTTGTGAATACTAGTCGTTATAATTTGACGTTGTGAATACTAAGTGAAAGCCGAATGAATTCTGCCTTCAATTAACAAAGGGAGTAATTGGCTGCCAAAACGTCGTATTTTAAGCCTAACGCCAATGTTAAAATAACTGCTATGAGATCTCCTGGTGAAACTTCGTATTGTTTTCTTATGATGATAATTGTTTGATTTTAATAAATTATCAACACGTACTAAATAACGCTATGAAACACGTAAAATATGACTGATTCCCACTTCAACGCTTTAGTCTTATTTCAATTGAAAATGACTTGTTGTCTTTTTCAGAACTTTTACATTTAATGGATAATTTTGCTGCTGAAATATTATTTTTGTAGAAGTTATGTCGTGTAATAAAATTGGCTATATTCATTAAGTTAGCTTTTCAATGTTCTTATAATTACAATAATTATAATTATAATGTAATAAATTACAATGATTCGTATTTTATTTAATTAATTTTTATCCCCCATTTTCAATTTAACTTCATTATCTTCTCTTTATTGTTCGCTTTCGGACCAGTGAAGAACGTTATTTTGTAACGCTAAACCCTGGTCAGCCTTTTTATCGTTGCTTTACGTTAAAGCCTTTTTGCAGGCTGCTAACACAGTAAGCACGGCCCTGACACTAGCTAAACTCGGACGCATGTAGGAAACATAAGAAGCATAGGTGCATATATGGTGATGGCATTTCAAACAAATAAAGTAAGGAAACAAATTTCACCCTATAAGCAGTCGGGGAGGGGGGGTTCCTTGTATATTCATGTGTAACTTGAGGTTAGTCATTATTTAACCAGTCACTAGTAACTGAGAAGCGTTTAAAACTTTATGCGCAGTAAAATTTCGTTACTAAATGCAACGACAAAATTACTAAGTTTTTAGGAAGCGTTGTTAGATAGGTATAGACATAGGCGTAGAAGTTATATGTCCTTTGGGCTGGTCCACCACCAGTAATTTTGAAAACTGTACGTTGATGTGTATAGGCCAAGAATGTTCTGATCTAAGGCTCCGCCATTTTAGAACACCACAGGGACCTTGAAGGAGCCTTGTGTTATTAAAATTTAAGCGTTATTTTAATCTTATTTATTTACAAATTTTCGAGAAATTTTTATTACTGCTAAATCTGAATATTGAAGATAATGAACTTTTCATCAAAACCTCTTGATTAATTGACTTAATATCATAAGGGCTACATATATTCTTTAGGGGCCTATTTTGTTTATTCAGCATAGGGCCCATAAAATTTTTAAAACCGGCACTGCTCGGAAGTTATTAGTATAATATAATAAATATTATTCATTAGATTTGTTTTCTATATTATATATTTTAGCAGTGGCGGCTGGTGGTCAAGTTGCAGTGTTGCGAAAAAAACAGTTTTTAATTATAGTGAAAAAGAAATTGTGTTAATGTTTTTATTGTTATTATTTTATTAGAATATGTTCATTTAGCTTGAAACATGTCATAAAAATGATCGCAGTCATCCCAAACATTTCAATAAATGATTCGATCTTCGAAATAGCATATCTGCTGGCCGCCTGTGTTGCAGCAGCGCAGAAACAGCGAGCTGCTAAGGAATTAGGTCTGTGTAGAGATACTAGACACAATCATCGTTTTCATAAGACATTGAAGTTTGGTTGTTGCACAAGCTTTGCAACCCGCCTTTCTCCATCTCGTTTTTCTTATGCGCAAAGTCCTACGTTATCGTTATTTGTGAGTTTCACATTCTTTTTTTCATAACGAACATAGTCTGCTATACGATTGCTTTTGAGATTACATTTTGCTAATTCGTTATTCTTATTATTATATCACTAAAAATACATAATTAACGTTGTCTTTGATGACAAGTTATTGCATATTTTTAAAATTCAAAATGATCAGTGTAAAATACTTACCGGCCCCTATATTCCATATCATTTCTTGCTTTTTCTGTTCTAATTCTCGGAACACAAAGCCCCACTATCCGCTCAATATCGCCCACTATCCATCCCTGTCAGTTAATTTTTTCTCTATTAATTCTATTAATTTTTAAGTAAGTTGAAATTTTGGGCTATGGCAATTTTAATTGCGCATGTACTTTCTTGTTGCTACGTTACGTTTTTTAAATAATATTAAATTAGGAGCAGCATAAGTATTACGTAAACAGAAGAGGGGAGGTGGATTTGAAATTTAGTTAGTTTTTCTAACAACGGTAAGGGGAGGGCCTGAATCATGCTTACGTAAGATATAAACAATAATAAAATTAGCACAAAGTGACAACCGCTCTGACATCGCGACACGTCGCGAGTAGAAGATATAAAATACACGTAATCACAGTTAAATATTTGATTACTTAAATCAGTGACTCTCAACATTTTTTCGCTCGGGACCCCCATTCAAGGTTCCCCTTCGCCTCCCTGCCATTTTTAAATTATAATGAATGTATTATTTTTAATAAATATATTTTAGCAAATCCATTTTTCTCATTTATTACACACTGTTTACTTTCAACGTAAGTTTTAATACGCTGTTATAAGCTGATGTACTGTTCTGATGGCTGTTGCATATGGCCACCAAAATAGCTGGCAACGG
Organism: Dysdera silvatica; assembly: GCA_006491805.2. Classification (NCBI taxonomy): domain Eukaryota; kingdom Metazoa; phylum Arthropoda; class Arachnida; order Araneae; family Dysderidae; genus Dysdera; species Dysdera silvatica. The sequence continues at coordinate 103,773,848 of QLNU02015360.1, forward strand.
CGTACTAAAACTTTCTTAAATGCAATAATTCGTTGCATTTACTCTGTTTGTAAATAAGCATTTAATATTATAACAAACTTATAAATAAGTGCTCAATATTACAATAAAAATGTAAATAAGTATTATAATTTGCATCACACGTTGCATTCTTATTTCAAAAACTTGCATGTACCAAAAATTTAGAGAACCTAAATCACTAAGTTGGCATGAAGATGTGGAGGACAGACATTTGCTTATTTTTTTGTTACAAGGGGAAGGGGGGTATAAAATGGCTAGAAATGTGCTTACATATTATTGAATAGTCCTTTTGGCCTGAATAGCTCCCTACCCAACTCCCCTCAAATTCGAGAGAAAAGATGAAAAGGAAAACAGCACTCTCGAAATGTATTTCTAAGGGCAAAAATATGTGTGCAACACCCTATTTCTGGACACACAAGCCACAACTGTACTATAATATTTTTTATAATTTTTTAATTTAAAAAACTAAAAAATACTACTTATTTAGTATGGCTATAAATGTAATTTAATTTATACTTCAATTAAATTCATTATAATTAAATATATTTTTATTTAATTTTAATACTAAACAGTTTAATACTTTTTACTATCAAAACAATTTATAACGACAATAGAATATAAATACAGAATTTGCACGGTCCCTTGGAGGTCGTTGTAACTGATTTTCACTGTGTGTGTGAATGAATGAATGAGTGTGTGTGTGCATTCATAATTCATTCCAGGGACGTTCACAGTAAGAGCTTTCGAACAAGTGAATGTAAATATGTATGTTGTCTTACACTTCAAATACCTGTTTGAAATATAAAGAACCATCTTTTTATAATTTTAATATAATTTTTAAAGCTGAAGTATACGTATCTGGGATATTTCTTCTGAAATCTGTTGAACATCCTGTTTTGGAAAACGGG
>QLNU02015360.1:103774873-103794573 GCA_006491805.2 Dysdera silvatica
GTTTGTAAGTCTGTCTTCTTCCATTCTATTACGCAGACGGGTTTTGATTCTGTTTAAGCAAGAAAAACTCCGTTCTACAGAAACACTAGTGGACGGAATAGTCACTATTAAGCAAAAAAGTTTATAAGCTTCTTTAAAAATGTATCTGTTTTCTGTTAAAATTTCCATGAATGTTTGTAATTTCATATCTCTATACTGCTTATCCAGATATATGTGTTTTAATTCATTTTTCAATCTTTGGAAGTCAGTAAATATATTGGGGTAGTACACATTTAAATTATTTATTGTTTTTGTAAGAAATTTATTGGAATACTCTACAAATTTTGAAGTATCCATTAATGTAATAAAATGAAGCTTTTCCATATCTTGAAAACGTGTAGTAATTTGTAAAGAAATAGTATCTAATATTTCATAAAATATGAATTTTATATTTTGCAAGAACTTTATTTTGTGTGAGCGTCACTTTTTTTTTGTCCCTCACGGTGTTCAGTTGGAACTGTTGTTTTCGAAATCACTAATTCGAAAATTTCTATGAACGTATCCTCATTTAGTTTGCTGTTTAAGACCATTTGCGTATTTTTAATTTGTGAGATGCAAAAATTAATGTCAAATGACTTATTTTGTAGTACATTGAAGAGAACATCCGTAAGTCCAAAAATATGGTTAAAAACAACAACCAAAAGTGAAAATTCAAAGTCGTTAAATATATTTAAATAGCCGACACTCTGCCTAAGCGAAGTTTGATCGGAGGTTGGATCGTTCATAATCTCAGTAAATACTTCTTTTAAAGAATCCCATTCTTTATTTATAACACTCAACATTTTAGAGTTTGATGTCCATCGCGTAATAACAGAAGTAGGAATTCGTCTTCCGACGACTGTATCGACCACGTGAGTTCGTTTGGCAGAATGATGAAAAAATGCAGGTATGCCGCTTACAGTTGCAAAAAATATGCGACACTGTGAAATGCTGTTGCAGCTTTGTTGTAGCACTAAATTCAGACGATGTGCCAAACAATTAATAAAAACTGCTTCTGGTGCTACTTCTTTAATTTTGGACTGAAGACCATTTAAGTGCCCTGACATTGCGCTTGCCCCATTAAAACGTAATCCTATAAGTTTTGATTTATAGTTAAATTTTTCGAGGCATCTTGATACAAGGTTAAACAATGCTTCGGCAGTCCGATTGGAACTGACGTCATAAAATCCCAAAAATCTTTCCACTAAATTTTCACCAGCAATAACATACCTAATTATGATACTACATTGAGATTTTTGGACAATATCTGTGGAATCGTCTACTTGTATAGAAAAAAATGCAATCCTTTATTTCTTTTTCGATATGTTCATTGATATATTGCCAAATGCAGTCAATTATTTCATTCTGAATAGTCTTAGAATTGCCGGCAAACATGGGTGTGATTTTTCAAAAGTGCTCATGAATGTCCACAGGGCTTATCGAAATGCAGTTTTCTAACAATTCTTTAAAATTCCCACGATTATTGGAGGTTACGTCTTCGTGATGACCACGAAATGCTAATTCTTGCTTCCCCAAGTAAAGAACAGCACGGATAGGAAATCGCATGAAACGTCCATTAAGCTGCATATTTTCGTTGAAGCGTTTAATATATATTGCCTAAAGTATTCTTTTAAAGCATCCTCGGTACCACTTAAATTTTTTTTTAAGTTTGAAAAACATAATGTACAATCCACATGGTAAAAAAACCTTCATGTTTGTGAAGAGCACGGGTAACGTTACCAAAATCATTGAAACCACTCTTATTCCACACATTTGATTTAACACCAATGATTAAACATGGCATACAAAAAAGTTTATTTAAATAATAACTCCCACACAGCCATTCAAACTCCGAATATCACGAAATCTTAAAATGCCGATTATATACTTTGTCCTTTTTTTGCAACTTTAGTTAAATTTAACACAGGCATGGGCTTTTCCTTACTTAAAAAATCTTTTTTATCATCGTTATTCCAACTGGAGAATGGGGTTTCTAATAAAATACATACCTGGTCATTTAAGGGAAACGTCATATTGTAAAGGAACCTATTAGGTTTAACCTAACGAATCAAGTAACGGAAATGCTGTTTTTCTAGGCGGTTTGAGAACTTGTAGCATAGTGCGCATATCTGAACTTTGGACCATATAAAAGATGGACACAGCAGTGTCCCCAGTTTAACGGCTGCTCTTCGAGCGGCTCCACATGACGTGATGTTAAACGTAATTCATTAGTCACGTGAGGAAAGTGGAAAGGACGTCTCATCCTTCCTAGCAAGCTTCTTCCTATTCTTCTAGTGTGTTAAAACGATCATGGTGCGGTACAGTGTAGCATATAATTGCAAGGAAAGGGGTGGGGAAGAAAGGCGGAATTTACTCATTTCACAGGCTTATTAATGTGTATATATCTTCTGTTCACATTGTAAATGATACGGTTCCCATTATCACACATAAACATTTCATTCACACATAAACACACACAAATTTCCAAGAAAGGTACCAGCTTTAACCCAATACCAGAAAATATGGACAAAATAAGTCATTAAAATGTATAAAAAATAATATATAGCAATTATATAAAAAAATCGACATATTTTAAATATCGTACTTTTTTTAAATTATTGAAAATATATTTTTACTTTGTCAGTTGGTTTTAAAATATAGGTATTTATGATATAAAAGCATATTAAAAATTTCAGAACTCTAGTGCGCATAGATCTGAAGATAATCTCTGCGCAATATAGAAAAAGTGATTTTGAGAAAAAAAGTGTTCAAGTTGGAACTTGGTAACAAGGTAACATGTAATAGTTATTTTTATTTTATACAATAGTGCAAGAAGTAATTGAAGAATTTTGATGCGGTTTGTTTTAAAACACTGCCAAAAATCGATATTATTTTTTAAACTAATGAATAAAAAATCGATTTTTTAAAGATTTAAAGGTCCTGTGTCTCCTTAAGAAACAAAAACACAACGAAATTACACGCTTCTACTGTTACCACTCAACGTGCCTCGAAATACTTCAGGGTAATTAAATAATTCTAACAGATATAACACTAAACTGTTTGTAGTTTGAATCAAAGTTTTATTCAATTCTTTGATTTAATTTTTTTTCTTTGACCAGTAACACACCCCACAGAAAATTTTTTACCTCTAGAAACCTCTGTGGTAATCAAAAATCTCAATTTTTATTTCTGATCAAGCCATACCTCTGTTTTGGTAATTTTTACCTTTTTCCCCATTCAAAACCTCTGGATTCAGAGGTAAAACCTCTGATCTGGCAATACTAGCTGACATGATGATGCGATAAAAATTTCTCTTCTCTGACAGTACTTGCTTTCGCCGTAAATATTCCATCGCCATGGTAACCATGTTCGCAAAACATTTCCGTTTTGAAGCGAAGCTCTGAATTTCTATTGTCGCTTCATTCGGCCCTTTTTCTCGGCTGGCAACATTTCGTTGATGCGTTTAACGCGTTTAAAGCGCTGACTTAAAAACGTAGCCTTCTGTTCCTGAATGTAATTCCAATTATATTAAAGGAATTAAATTAAAAAAAAAAAAAAAATAGTGGGCTCAAAATAAAATTTTGAATTTTATTTTTCTAATCAAATTTTAAATTTGATAAAAAATAAAAAGGATTTGGAATTTAAATAAAAAAAAACCTGTTTCACCGCCCAATTTTTTTTAGGTCACTCGCGTCACCCGACGAGCAGCCACTGAAACCATAATACACTACCGATGCAGCGGTTCTACCGCAGCTAATCCTTAGCGCAGTGTGAGTCGTAAAATATGTGAACTCATCTGTACATTTTAAAATCATCAAATTTACGGATAAATTCTACTGCCATTACATATTTTGACACTTTTGCTGTAAAAATTTTTGCACAACACAAATTTTTGCAAACACTTTTGCTGTAAAAATAGCAAATTAATAGGACGAGAATTAAGTTTTGGTACCTGCTTGTTATATTTTAATAGTGAAAAATGTATAATATAATATAATCTGCTTTTTTCCTATGCCTTTTCCAAAATATATAATTTCTGTTCGAGCAAAATTACTCTTTCTAAAAGCATAATTTTTGTGCTGTTTATCACTTTAGTTCTTATTTAACGCATCTATGTATGTAGTCCATAAACAAATTTTCTTTTTAACAATATGTGCATTTTAATTGTCCATATTGCGCACTCATATCCCTATGTGTTAAAATAATTTCATAGCAAAAAATTGTTATAAATAACGTTTCATATCGTAAAAAAGGTGTGTTGAGTATTCATGTTCTAAATAAATAAAATAAATGAACCGCATTCCGAAAAAATCTGCTTTTGATAATAAGAAAAATTGCAAGTTGTTTCAGTCTGTATTAACTTTACGTACAAATGCGTTAGTTTTGGCGCCACTAGCTGTAGTTTTCTGAGTAAAAATGTGTTCTGTTTAGATAGGTGGATTTATTTTTGACTTCAATGAATTGCTCGCGTTCTATTGCAAGAGGCGAGGAAGAGTGATTTGTTTCAGAAGTGGCTTTCTCCAAGAAAAAAACGATCAAATTTCTATTTGATTGGTTAGATTTCAACTATCAATTACTCCAAAAGTATTGATTTCTCAACATTTTCGCATTAACACCATTTGCTTAAAATTCTTCAAGAAAACTCGCTATATACTTTTCTTTCGGGCGTTAACGGACATCCTGTATGCAGAAAATCTGAATTAATGATATAATAATTGGAACGTATAGGTTTATATGAATTTTCTTGCAACAAAATTGCTAAAAAATTAATAAAGTAATTTTGAAGAGATTATAAGAATTACTCCTTGACAAATAATACATGTTGTAGTCTTAATGATGCAAAATTATATATAAATCGAGGTTGTTTTTGTAAGGGATAATTACGAAAATAACATAGAAAATATCCATTTTATTAATATATTTTGCCAGTCAATATATTTCAAACATTAATTTAAATATTTAGTTAATACATAAAATGGCACATTTCATATAAAATGTACTCATATTAATCCCATTTTTCATATATTTCCATTGATTTTTCAGCCATATGCTTCATAATTTTTAGAAATCCACTGTTTCCATCAGAGTATTCACTTTCGTGATAAAAATGTATCAGTAGCGTAATTAGCCTCGAGGTCTAGATGTGGTTAAATTTTTTTCTAGGGAGGACTAAAATAATAATAAAATAAGCTCAGCAGATGATTTCGGTTAAGCGAAGTTCAGATAATCGGGGTTCAATAGTATTAAATAGTACTAATGCATTCTTTTCTTATCGTTAAAATAATCTTGAAATACTTCTGAAAAATTTCATCGGTATTACTCTTTAATCCAACCGTAAATGAGATATCCATATTAACAATATCTGTAAAATAATTAGTAGAAATATTGGATTGATTTCAAACGTTGGCTACTATTTATCCGACTCAATTCTTCTTGAATTTTACTACTCTATGATTTTTTCTTTTCTTTACTATTGCCTTCTAATCTGGGGAAACACTTCCACGTCTAACCTCATTACACGTACCAGACTTCAACAAAGATACCGCTCCCTCCTAAATTATCGAACTCATTCTTCCAGAACCAGAGAAATAGATTGGGATTACCAGATATTATTAATCGAAAAATTACTTACGTACAAAACTTCCATCTTCATGTTTAACATTATACGAAATGGTACTCATTCTGATCTCAATTCATAACATTTTCCCGACCATACCCAATTTATAAGAAATCTTAAAAGTCTAATACCAAAATATTCACGAACTAAACTTGGGCTATCCTGCACCTGTTGCTTTGGACCTAGTGTGTGGAATCTTCTCTGAATTCAAATATATTTATTCCCTTGCTCAATATAAAAAAAACTTGTCCGCAGATATCTATTGGATGGACAATTATGATATCGTTATGTTTTTCTCAATTTATATCTTCCATAACTTTTCTAATCAATCAACCCTTTTATCTTATTGTATTTACTTATTTATTACTTGCACTTCCACTAATTATATCCAATTCTGAACAGCAGGAGTTTGTCAGACCCCAAAGTCTTTACCTTTTGCTGCCTAGACGAATTAACCTGACTAATAATTCTTAAATCATTATCACATCATGTAAAAAATTTGAATTCGTCTGAATAAAGTTTGATTTTATTTAAAATACTGAATGAACAATATGCGTCTAGTATATGTTTTGTTGTATACAAAGAAAAAGCTGGCATACCCTGAAAAATAGAACGAGAACCAGAAAACATCATACAAATGCCTTTTATTTAGATATAAAACTGATCCAAATTTCATTATCAATTAACGACTTCGGCATTTCAAGAGTGCATAAGAAGATCGCTTTCTGAGATCAATAGAAGGTACGTCGTTGTCACGGACGGAAGGATCTGACTAATTTTACTTTTTTGTACGTTAAGCAAGCTGTGGTAATCCCTTTATGATGCTCACTACGACAATACGAGAAACCAAGTGAATTTTAGAGGTTGCATTGTAGGTTTAAACGAGGTCGGTCTGTCCATCAAATATCCACTTGAAAATCACCTTGGTTGAAGCTAGGTATATAATATTTATTAGTTATATCAGAAACTAAAAACATGCAATATTTTATAAGGCTTTGCAGTTTTAATTAGGAATATGTTAGTCATTTTCTTAAACGCAAACATATACATATATATATATACACAGGGTGTTCCAAAAACACTGGATCAAATGTATATGCCCGTGATCCTTGTGCAAAATGGGCCATAACCCCAACGTGGGGTTCGGAAACGAATTTCCATAGAGTTATGGCTATAAACAAGTAACAAGTCACGACTGGATGAAAAAGAAAATTTACTCCCATAATGCACTTAGTTGTCCAATACACTGCATCTGGGCTGTATTATCAAGAAATTGGTATCTTATTAGCTGTGCATCTCTGGAAGGTAGAAGTTAACAATTTAACATGAGAGAAAATAAAAGAATCTTCGGAGCATAAAAGTTTATGATTGGCAGGTGGAGGGCATTGGCGGATCCAGTACGAATCCCAGAGGTGGGAGGGGAGGATTTGTATGAAAGTGCGCAAAGTGATTTTTAAATTGCGAGGTGGGGAGGGCGTCCAAGTAGCACAGCTGGTAAAGTGTCCATCCACGGACTCTTGCAACAATCTGAGAATTATTTCTTAAAGCGTAGAATCGGCGGACCCCCCTTACGTGTCCCATATGCTGTTAATGATAGTTTGTTCATAAATTTTCGTTTCTTTTAGTGCCCCCTTGGCTGCACGGGGCCCCCTGTGTAAGACACCCTTTCATCCCTATCGCCTGCACTACCCTTCGTGGAAAAATTGGAATACGCCTTATGTAAACTTCTTTAATCGGTGTTTCGAGTCTCGAGAATTTGATTTTTGAAACTATTTATATATAATACATATAATATTTATATTAATACATATAATGTTATATATAATACATGTAATATTTATATATAATACATATAATATTTATATATAATACATATAATATTTATATATAATACATACAATAAATTTGAAATTATCAATTATATATGGTTTTTAGTCACTTGGGATATAGCAGTACTGTCTATTTTTTTATCAGAATACGTTCGAAGTATAAAGAGAAACCGTTAATATATACACACACCGAAGTCTAACACTTAATTTAAACACCTGGACTTCAATTTGAATATCCACATTTAATGCTGGCCCTTACGTATAGTATACCATCCTGCGAGTATCGCGTATTCCGTAAAGCCGTTGAAAATATCACAGATGTCAATACCTCACCTTGTTTTGCATCTACTGTTGTGTTCTCCATATGTGAACTTTAATAAAATCCTTCTACTTTTATTTTGTTTGTAAGTGTTCCGTATGGCTACAGAGCGCAGCTTAAAAAGGCGCAATGGGAGCAAAGGTAGGAAGAAAGGGAGGAAAAAGCAAGTTCTTTCATTTCCAGTGTGTGATTGTGTGTATGTGTGTGTGTGGGTGCTATTTGAAAATAGGTTTTCTCGCGAGTAACCCCAAGTGCCGACATGGTGAGCATTTTGATTCCATGGGACTTTTTTTTTAAGGGAGAGGGTTCAGAGTGAAGAAACGTCGCGGTGGAATACGAAACTCGCACATCCGGAATAAATATGTATGATTGAGAGCGGGTTTGATATTACCGGTATTCTCAACGAAATGTGCGGGATGCAGATCTGTCTCTTAGGTGATATTCCCAAGCCCAAACAGGGTCGCGAAAATATTTGATTCTGTGGAGAGCTAGTCGTGTGTGGTGGAGAACGGGGTTCTTCGGGTGAGTTAAAGTTACTCTATAAGAGTCATTCGATGCCTGTTCGTGACAGCAATGGCGCTCTCTTCGTAGAATTTAGTCTTTTAGCTCGGAGCGATGCGCTGACACAGACTACAACGGAGACGTAATTAAAGTGAGAAAGTTTGGTATATTTTCCCGATTCACTTAGCATTTTGCTAATAGGATTTACAGAATAGCCAAATGCAACCAACGTCGCTAAGACTGATGACAAAATTAAATTGAACAAGATTGTAGTTTATTCACATTCGCTGCAAAAACAAAACATGACAAAAGGATATTAAATGGATTTTATTTATTTCTTGTTTTGTCCAAGAGTCATTTTGGTGCCTCACATTTGTGTTTGTAGATTTTAATCCAAAGTGAACGTAGCTTGTTCTTTAGAGGAGTGTTAAGAAATTTTTAAATCTGTTTTGTTCTTCAAAAAGTGTAACTGCGGTAGTTCAAAGTTTATAATGTTAATAATGCGTTCATCGCTGCTCTATAGATTTTGAGAGTTTTGGCCAATCCATATCACAAACTGCGGCAAATATCCATACGAATCATTTAAAGTATAATAGTTCATACAACAGTTCAGTTGTGACATAACAATCGACTTCTCCATCAAAACTATTCCAGGCACAAAATATTATCTAAATTCACAAATAACACAAGGCCGTATTCATTAGATTTAAATATGAACTCGGTTATAGTGGAAGATAGCACATGAAAATTGCCCACTACTAGGAACTTAAAACATTTTCTATCAAATATTAGGAAGCCAAAAAGCCATTATTTACTTGAGCCTGTTTTTGAAGGAAACATAAAAAGACAGTCACTATCCGAAAACTATTTCCAGAATTTAGTTCAACAATATACTAGAGTGTATGGTGTTATTTATAAGCCCTTTAAACACAATATTTGAGTCTTGTATATCAAACACGTTAGAAAGAATCAGTTTGAATGTTGCTGCTCTTACAGAATTTAAAGTCTTGTTTACTTTTATTCCATATTTTTTGTTTCTTTTTACTATTGAACGCAAGTCGTCCTGTTATATCCATTCAAAAAGCTAGCTAGATAAAGCATATATAGCCATTAAAGTATATTGCAAATGATCACAATAATATATTGGAAGGTAATTTGCCGTCTAAGTGGGACATGACAGACAGGCGTGTTATGGAAAACTGGAACGTACATTTCCTGAGCATTTTCTGCATAACTGAATTTTAAAATTGATAACTAATTTCCAAGCGACTGATAACTAATTTCCATGATTCTTTAGGCGATAGATGTTCGGTTCCATTTAGAAAACTGCAGGTCGTGTCACCTCGTGATCTCGGCTGTCGTTGAACACAAATCAACTCTCAACCATAGAAACGACCAAATCTGCATGATTTTGACATACCATTCTTCCCCGAATTATATACTCCAACCTGTTTTGCACGATTAATTCCTTTTGTGTGCAAGTTTTTGCCCTATAAAATCATAAGAATTTTGCGTCAACCCTCATTTAAAAATTAGCATTTTTTTGCGTCAAATAAATACTGTAAGTTCAACAACAATTTTAAATCAACGTATATTTTTGGGGGGTGTTTTTGGCGTTTTTTTGGAAGGTCGTTGGGTTCAGGCCCTACCGAGCGAAAAACAAACTTATTTTCTTTCGAACGTTTCAATATCTAACAGCGCCATATCAGCGGCCCTTTTATCACTATGCCAAAAAAAAGTTGATTTAAAATTGTTGTTTAATTTAATCTGCGTAGTGTTCGATTTATATAAATACTGTAAGGTTTTCGATTTACTATAAGTATTTTATTTGCGTACTGTAAATCAATTTCAGTATGTCTCGGTATTTGAACAAAATGGTCATTATTTATCAACGTTCCATTCATATTTTAATTATTGCCTTTTCATCATTTATTAATGTTCTCTCTATTATTCTTCCATTTTTTGTTATTATTTCTTTTCTTCTATTATTTGTTTTCTTTTATAATTTGTTTTCTTTTATAATTTATTTTCTTTATTATTTACTTTCTTTTATTATTTATTAATGTTTTCTTCATTATTAGCGGGTTTCAATAGATATTGAACCTGCTATTGCTTTTGGTTTGTCTGTCGGTTTGTCGCGCACTTTTTGATTTTCGACAATAAAAATAAGGTAAAGGTTTATCGTAAATACAATAACGATAGTAAATGTTAATGTTGAAAATCTACCGAGTTACTTCATATATATGATATTACCCACTAATATGGTTACTCAGTAAACTTGGTCACGAAATTCGGGTACGGGATAAATCATCACGTAATACCGCCATGGAGAATCGTCACGACATTCTATCAATGGCGAATTGAAAATTAGAATTTAGTGAGTTGGAAATCGGGAGATTTAATGAACTGAGAATTGAAAGTCGACAATTCGGAATTTATACTATAAACTATAATTCGCCAACTTTTAATTTTCAACTCGCCAAAATTTTGTCGAGTTGAAATTTGGGAGTTCTGAAAAAAAATCTTGGAAACTCTGGAAAATGGCGATTTGGAACTTAAAAATAATCTACAATTCGCCAACTTTAAACTGGTGGGATTCAAACTCGCCAAAATATATTAAATAAAAAATAAAAACAATAATTGATTCAACGTTAAGTTAAACCCGCTAAATTTAAACGTCGACGTTAATGGATATTTTTTTACTTCCTTGTTAATTTTTAATCATTTTTATTAATATTCTCTTCATTATAAAAAAATTTAGTTTATATTTACATATTTTTATTTAAGTGAGTATTTCTTTATATTTTCAAGTAAGATAACACTTATTATTGATATCCATCGGGAAGAGTTCGATTATGTATTTTGGTTTAGCTATATGTTTTTAATTTTTTCTTCATCTCCATCAAAAAGATTCAACGGTTTGGATCAAACTTTTCTCAACAAGTCACTGTCAAGACGCTACTATCGACGATGGGTGTCGTTTATTCAGTATATATATATGTATATATATAGGTTTGAAAACAATTAAAAAATATTTTACAATATGTACTCAGAACAAATTATACAATAGTAATAACATTGTTTTTGAATAGTTTTATCATTAAATATACAAATATCACACCAACATAATAAATTTGTAGTACCAAATTTTAAATCCCATCTCAATACCATTAACCAAAGCCCAATATGTACCCATTTTAAATGATGCAAATGGAGTTGTTATAAAACACAGCATTTTTAACATTCCATTTAATATATAAATGAAGAATCAATAAATTTAGACAGATCATAGTTGGTCTGAATTAGAAAGAAGAATTGGACTTGCAATGTACAAAACATTGACTGGCGTTATGAGCCAATAACCATGGGTTCAACGATGTTCTGTGGATCCAACATTCCCCATTCAATGCAGACATTATACAGGGAGACCTGTTTGTTTATAACCATCCATGTGGCAGAGATTAAAACAAATTTTTTGTTTGAAAGAGAAAGAAATAGAAAGAAATAGAAAGTCGTCGATACATCTCACATCAAAGTAACACTGTTGAATAACTTACAAGTAGTAATTCAACAAACTCAGTTCAAGTAATACCACAAATGTAAAAAAAATATAGATGAATTTATTCAGTGTCAGAAACTTTTCATTTTTAAACATTTTTAGCCGAGTTTTTGCAAACATATTTTATTAATAATAAAATAGGAAGTGGTTAAATTACCTTGTAATAGCAGTAATGTAGAAATTAAATTCAAACGCATAACTAAAAAGATAGCACATGATCAGTCAAAGGCAGTTTTGAAAGTGTTTCCACATCTTATAAATTAAGCAATATCAGGCAAGAAATGATGAACAGGTGCTTCCATCTATATTTAACTGCGATTAGATGTATTTAATTGCAATGATTATTCTTTATAAGAAACATTTAAGATTTCTTTCTAGCGATGAAATTTGCAAATGTCCTATTTATATAGTTCATTGGAAAACCATTTAAAACCAAACATTTGTTAAAAGATCGCAAGCCTTCAGAAATGGTTTCAACTCTATTTGAAAGTATTTTCTGTCTGGAGAGTTCACCTAAAATCAAATTTTTTATAACATGTTTTCTGAGACATGTGTCATATTGCAAGTACTGAACAAAAGCAAATAAAAATTGTTTTCTTTTATCGCATATTTGAAAGACAAATCTATATTTTCATTGATAAATTATTATTTTCATTTCAAATATACGACAAAAGAAAACAATTTTCATTTGCTTTTGTTCAGTACTTGCAATATGACACATGTCTCAGAAAACATGTTATAAAAAATTTGATTTTAGGTGAACTCTCCAGACAGAAAGTGCTTTCAAATAGAGTTGAAGCCATTTCTGAAGGCTTAAGATCTTTTAAAAAATTTTTGGTTTTAAATGGTTTTCCAATGAACTATATAAATAGAACACTTGTAAATTTCATCCCTAGAAAGAAATCTTAAATGTTCCTTATAATGAATAATTACTGCAATTAAATACATCTAATCGCAGTTCTCAAATATAGACGGAAGCACCTGTTTATTTCTTTTGGATATCTGGTATTGCTTAGTTTATAAGATGTGGCGACACTTTCAAAACTGCCTTTGACTGATCATGTGCTATATTTTTAGTTACGAGTTTGAATTTAATTTCTACATTACTGCTATTACAAGGTAATTTAACCACTTCCTATTTTATTATTAATAAAATATGCTTGCAAAACTCTGCTAAAAATGTGTAAAAATGAAAAAGTTCTGACGCTGAATAAATTCATCTGTTTTTTGTTTTTTTTGCATTTGTGGTATTACTTGGACTGAGTTTAGTGAATTACTACTTGTAAGTTATTCAACAGTGTTACTTTGATGTGAGATGTATCGACAACTTTCTGTTTCTTTCTATTTTTTGTCTCTTTCAAACAAAAAATGTGTTTAAATCTCTGCCGCATGGATGGTTATAAACGAACAGGCCTTCCTGTATAATGTCTGCATTGAATGGGGAATGTTGGATCCTTAAAATATCGTTTAACCCATGATTATTGGCTCATAACGCCAATCAAGATTTGTACATTGCAGGTCCAATTCTTCTTTCTAATTCAGACCAGCTATGATCTGTCTAAATTTATTGATTCTTCATTTATCTCTCTCTCTATATATATATATATATATAAAGCACATACAAGGAATTTCTTTACTGAGAAATATAACTGAAGTACGGACGAGCAGAAATGGCAAAAAAAGAAATAGAGAAAAGAGGCTACTCGAAAAAGAGAAGTACAAGTGGCGAGTAGTAAACAATGCAAAGACCAGGGAGCAGAAAAAGGCATTTTTTAGATTCTTCTCTTTTACTTTTTCTTGTGTTCTTTCTTTTCTTCTCTATATACATATATATCTTTTTCTTTTTTGAATAAAATACATCGGTGGTCGTGGGGGTTTAAAACTGGGGAAGGTGGAACGATGTTGCAGAGGTTAATTGAATTTTCGTCTGCTGTGCTTCTAATCACGTGAGCTTTGAAAGAAGGGAGGGGGGAATAGAAAAAAAAACTATTTTTGCCTTGACTAAGCAGTTTATGAAGGGGAGCAGGTAAAGAGGATTCTCTGTTGCTCTCTCTCTCTCTTTCTTTCAAAGTTTTTCATTAGCTTAGAAAAACGGAACAGCCACGCGAAAACAGCAGCCAAGAAAGGGAGAAGGAGGCTTGAAGGGTGAATGGAGGTAGGTCGGTTTGTTGCTTTTGAAGAGATAAACCCCCAACTTCTGGAATTGGATTTGTTGGTGCTTATTTACGGTTCTGTCTCGTTTTCCATTCCGACCGCATTTCTGACGTGGCTTTTAAAAGCAGATTTCGGGAAAATAAAAAATCTATTTTTTTAATGTAGACTTTATTTCTTTTCCTGGTTTTTGGATGAGGTTCCCGAAAGAAAACGAGCCATAATGAAGTTAAAATGTTCATTCCCTTTGCATAGGATATGCGTATTTGATTTTGGATTACGTTGGGCTTTGCGAAATAATCAATCACATGTTTGATCCATGGGTCAAGGAATTTTATTAGCTTGTGATACTTTTTAAAAGCATTGGAAATAAAACTTGTTTTATGAGGTAATACAAAATAAGTTCTCCCACATAAACTAAGCTTTTGCTAATATCATCTATTTTCAATTGCAATCAATTTTCGAGTTCAGAACTGAATGATAATATACAGTGTGTTCAATCATACATTTCTGAGTAAAATGGAAAATTCATCACAATTTAAAATGCGCTGTGAAAGTCTTCATGAAACCATTTGTCTTCTAGATATTTTACTTTCGTCGTATGCACATAGCAGAACTATTATATATATATCAAATTTCCGTATATCGGCATCTTGACGAACTCCATGATTTGAAGTCTTCGTCCATTATATAGAAAAGTTGTTTTTATATATAAATTTTGTTTATGGAAACTTCGACATATATGGAGATCTAACTGTATTTGCATTTGATAAGCGTTCATGCATTTCTCAAGATTAACCCGTTGTCTATAACTCATTCATACGATTAACACGAAAGTAATAGACTTTGCTATACGTACAAAGCGAGCATAAAGCATAGCGATATATTTATGAAGTTGGCGTAATGTGCATATATGAAAACTTCACAAAAAATTCTAGTCAGTGGGCTACTGTCCAAGTAATTACAGCAAGATGCCCAGCTTCAAAATAGTTGCAGTAATGTTCATATAAACCCAAAACTTGTTCATAAAATTATTATATTTTATGAACTAGCAACTTAATATACACATTTTTGCAAAAAAATAAGTAAAATAAAACGATGCATTGCAAAGAAAATATTCTATCATCATAAAACTTGGTATACGTAATGAGTATGTAAAAAGTTAAATAACTATGATCATATTTATTTACTACAAAAGAACTTTTTATTACAGAGAAGTGGCAGTGTGTAGTGGTAACGTGTAAATACGCAGTAAACCCTCTCTTGGTGGCGATACACCTAGTTATACAGAACTCTAACGCCGATACAAATGATTATACATTGCGGCAACAAGGGCTCATATCGGGGGATGCATGGGGCCAGGGCAACCCCTGAAAATTTACACCTATTCCTATTATAAACCAGACTAAACAAACTACTAAACCAAACGCAACAACAAATTTTACGGAACACGTTTACACTGGTTCTCAAGATTTGCTCCCCCCCCCCCCGGGCACAAAAATATTTTCCTGAAACGCCCTCGTGCAGCATAGTGTCAGTCTTATTAAAATAATTTAGCTCAAACACCCACCTCTATCGGCTCAGTCTACAACCCCCTCACACGTAAGAGTTGAAAAGAAGAAAAAGGGCTATATCTCAGGCACTTTTCGATTCAGCGACCTTCAGCCTCATATCCTGACGTAATGTTCACTGAAACATTAAGAGTCAATGTGACATTAACTTCGTTTTTCTGTTGTTACTTTTATTTCGCCTGAAAATGGTGACTCCCAGATCTGCCGTCGTGGCAAAATTTCACATGTTAACGGGACATGATTGTCTGCAGGCATACTTGTTCAGCTTTGGTCTGATTAATAACTCTGATTGCAGGCTGTGAAACAGCAGGCAGATAATGACATCAGATCACCTTAACGTGTGCAATGCACTAAAAACTTCTCAAGGTATTGTTAGCAAATATTGGAAAGCTCGAAGGCTAATGACTACATACTCAAACACCTGGCATTTTTAATAAATAAATAATAAATATTGTTAGTAGGAAAAGTACAAAGTGGAAATATTATATAACAATAAAACAAAGAAATAAAAGATATAAATAAATATCCATCATGAAAGAACGTAACATCTAGGTTTTAACACACACACATGGTCCTTTTGTTATAATATAACACACTGTAGATATATAAACATGTTTCTGAAGCGAACTTGAAAACAAACATTCGCGATGTCCAAGCCGTCTAACATTTTGAAATGGATAAGATTTTGAAAAACTTGAAAATGTTTGTAGGTGTGAGGTTAAACAGGGAGATAATAGGAGGAAGGATGGGACAACCATTCATTGTTTTACTATAGTTGTCGCTGCTCATACTTTCTTATACGTTCATGCTGCTTCTATATTATTTTTAATTTGTAGTTTTTTTTTTTAATTGGCTGTACGGTGGCATGGAACATATTTGCCTACCGTTCGAAACATCCGGGTTTAATTCCAGCTGGTCAGCGGCGGATTTCTTAGTAGGCAGAAAAGGCACAGATCTAGGGGCGGCATCAAATTGCTTAAACATAAAATTGTATAAACTCGACAATATTGAAAAATTAATGTTGTTTTAATTATTGCCCTTTTTCCTCAATAGCTATGACATACAAGCGACTACTTTAACTTGCCTGCAAATACAAACTACAGAATCGAAAGACAAAGGGCCCTAAAAATTTTGGGCCCTGGTCATTTGCCCAGCCTGCCTATTTATAAACATAGGCTTAACACGCTTTTTATATATACTAATAGTAAATGAATGAATAATGAAAAATTTGAACTCATAACGAAAAAATTCATGCAAGGATGCGTACGTGTATTTTTCCCAAATACGCGAAATATACGCAAAAACATCAGAGGCTCCAGGAATCCATACTAAAATTATTGTGGATTCAAAAAATGTCTCGAATTCACGAAGTCGGAGATTATGGTAGCAATAATTTCGAATTGTATCTTATTAGTTTGAATAATTATATGAAAAATCTCCTTTACATATCAAATGTTAAGAGTATGATATGTGGTTTTTTTTTTTAACAAATATTCCTTTCTTTGTAAAGGAGGGAGGGGGCGGCAGTACAGGCTGTGCCTAAGGGCGGCAATTTTATAAATCCGCCACTAAAGCTGGTATTAAGTGCTTCCTCTACATGTCCGGGATTTAATTCCCGGATACGGAGAGAGATTCCGGATGGAGGTTCAGGTTTCCCGGAAAACTGCAGATATTGACGCAGCTTGGCATTATCTGTCCGCCACGAAACACAAACAACATATACTTTTTATTCTAGTAGAGTGTTGGCAATGGTTATAATTGTGTGCGTTAGTATTATATATACACACACACACGCACACACACATTCGAATATATAACAACAATAGTTTCTCCCTAGCAAATAATTAGAACCTCGGCTTTTAAGCTCACTGGACATGGCTCGATTTTCAATAAGCTTAATAGTATGCCAACGTATCGAGATTCATACGTTAGCAGTCGATCCTGTCCGAGATGAGACGAGTGAAGTTTTGGCGACTGAAAAATACGAACAAATTATAAAAAATTAAATATTAAAATATTGAAATAATTAATTTATAAATTAATTATAGAAGAAAAACTATTAGTAAAAACCCTACAGAATTACTTGCAAAGCAACAAACTTTAAACAGAGGTGTTACTTTGAAAGTAAAATGTAGAAGAGAAGGAAAACTTTATTGTATGAGGAGTATAAAAAATGACATACACACAAAAGAAGTTAAAACTTTCATAAGAGTTCCACTCAAACGTTGTAATTTCAAGGATTTTTCCTGGAAGCTTAATGTAAAAGGGCAGTTTCCTTCATTTTGAAACAACTAGTATATAAACACTAGCCCGAAAACACCTAAATTCAGCATAGAAACAATCTAATAAAGCAAAGCTAACGATGCCTAACTTTCATCAAAGCACATAAATTGACAAAGCATTAATATGGAATGCTAAAACTGACGTAATTAAACAAGTATCATATGGCCCGGGGAGGGAATCAAGCATGAAAGTGACATTAAAGTGATTATATGTTTTATTCACTTCATAAATATAATCCATCCATCCATCCATCCATCCATCCTTCCTTCCTTCCTTCCCTCCCTCCCTCCCCCTCCTCTCTTTTATTGATTGATTGATTGATTTGTTCATTTGTTTGTTTGAACTTTCATCTTAAAAATGCATCATGAGTCACTTGTTATGGAACCGATTTCTAAAGATGACTTTAGAACCATCTTAGAATTATGAACTTCCAAGCGGATTGGAATTCGAACTCACAGTCAGCTAATAAAACTCCTTGGACTTAATCATTTAGTCGCTTGGATATCGGCATGAACTATTAGGCAGTAGCGTAGATGAGTCATTGGATGTTTGGTTATGGGATGTAATTTCAATTATATTGCCATTCGAACTATAGCTCGAGAGGGTAGATCAGACATAGTAGACGATATTGAGGTGAAGCCCTTAATTGTGGCGTAGATCGAAATCAACCACACATCAATTATCACGCATTCACGTGACGTGGCTGATCAATTTCCCTGATTATCTTAGCAGTGAGAACTTAATGCGAGTGCCCAATAGCGAACTAAAGCGTGCTATGACCACCAGAAAAACACTCAAATTATTGGACGTTAGGAGTAGGCTCTTAAACTGAGACTATTATGACTCTTCACGATGTTGACATCATGAGATTCACGATGTTCCTTGTTTTAACATAGGCATTTACTGCTGCATATACTGCACATGCATACCAGGTATCTTTAAAGATACGAAAAAGCTACTTAATTTGCGCTGAATTTATACTTAAATACCGCTGGAAGGGAAGATCGTAAGTACCAGGATGCCCGAAACAGAATCGTATAAAACAGAAGGCGATCATAGAAGAACCGTTATTCCTCGGTTTTCAAACGCCCAAATACGTGAAATGAATGCACTTACGAGTATGATCCATAAAAATTCTTTTTTACAACCACAATCGCCGTTAGAAACACTAGTTACAACAGTTTTCAATTTTCTCTTGATTATAGTCTATCAGCAGCATTATGTGTTCTTAGATTACCAATGCATGGACTGAATGAAATCCTAAAAACATCACTCGATGATGAAAGGCATAATAGGAAGTGGGGGTCATTTCATTAGCCTTTATGTTATGAGTTCTACAAAAAACAAAGGCAGGGTAAAAACCCGCGGCAAGCAGGGAGTTATAATGGAACCGAAAACAATAATGTATATGAGTAATGAAGACCCCGATTACATACCCCGATTTTCGAAATTGGAAGGTCAAAATTCAAAAGACCCCGCTCCCCAAAATAAACTTGTTATGTGAGGATTGTTATCCTATTCTATGTTAGTGCAAGTTATAACATTGGCTCATAAATCTTTGTTATTTTCTGACAGAATCGTTAAAAAAATAAAGCAGGAAAACATGAAGCCGTATGTTTGTTACGAACTAATCAAATATTACATAAATGACGTAATTAAAATTTATTAAGCTTAGATTGTCTCTTAACAGCGTGCAGCTGTTTACTTCGGATCAAAAACCAGAACATGTTGTTTTGTGGTTCTAATGCCAAAAGTGCTGTTGCAGAATCTTCTGATAAATGTCATCCTTTAACCTTCAAGCGTATAACAACACTGATATTTAACAAGAAATATATTGAATATATGAATTGAA
>QLNU02015360.1:103794673-103819511 GCA_006491805.2 Dysdera silvatica
TTCAATGCAACAGAAATTTGAGTAACAGATTTACCTTTAGTTTTCAGCCTCCAAATCTTCAAAATCTCGTCATTCGTAAATTGCTTTGACTTCGGCATCGTTCTAAGCATTCTAAATTATTTCAGGCCTTATATAACAACTCTGGGAAACGCCCCTTCGATCACTTGGGAACTTCGCGCCGTTAATTTGCATAAATCTGACATATGTGCCTAAACATTTGTGGCATGCAGATTCCAATATTACGGTGTTGGGATATTTTGTTTCAGTACTTTTGGTAATCTTTTAAGTTGCACAATTTATTATTGGTTCTAGGATTATTTAGATACAATATCGGCGAAGTTCAATGCAAATTCTCGCTTTTATTTATAATTTGCCTCTGTGTCTAAACTTTTGTGCAGGCCTGTATAATTGGCGAATAAGTAAATACTGGAATATATAGATTACAAAATTTTAGTATCATAAGAAAATAAAAAATTAAAGTGGTGTTATGGTAAATCAGTACATCTTCCATTTTTTGTTGTCTTAGTTATTTTCTTTGTGTTATTTGGTCTCATAATTTTGATTCCTTCATATGTACTGATAATAAAGTTGAACTAACAGTTCTTGACTTCGTATTGAATTTTGATTATTTACATGGGCTTTCTAATTGTATTTAATTTTTATTTTCCTTTCAGCAATAATTTCCTATTATTATTATTACCATACTCTAATTAATGCTATTGTAAAACTTAGGGCTCTTTGGACTTGTCAGATGGTTCTCGTACCGTCTTTTTCCAAAGGGCTCCTGGGTCAGAGGTTTAATTCAAAGTGCTTAATGTGTGTTACTATTTTAAATATTATAGAATGATATGTATATCCTGATGGCCTGGAAAAAATGAAATAAATTACTACATGTTCTCTGCTGTGGTCCAGTTGGTCTGGCGTCCGTGTAGCGTGCGATTATCCTGGCTTCGATCCCAACTGTGCCGAAGAAAGTACGCTTACCGACGAAATATTCACCGTTGTGCGGAGAGTTCGTTTCCTAGACCTTAAGAAGTTTGGCTCCGCGGAAAACTATGGGTCCTTGAGTACACTGTTTTGTTTCACTGTAGTATTTGTCACGCCAGCTTTTCTCGTTTGGTTACCAGAAATACAGACTTTAAATTTCCCACTGCGCTGATGACATGTTTAATCGACATCACCACTTCTTGTGCAGCAAGATAATAGTTTTTTGCAAAACATGAATGTGTATGAAGAAGCATCAAATACGTTATAATTTTAAGGTAATCATTATAATTTTTATGTTCTGCACAAAATAAAATTGATTAGAATGATTAATTTTTTTATTAATAATTTTGTATTTAGTTTTACGCTAACGCTAATTCATTTATATTCATTTATTCTCGTATTTATTTATTTTTATTCATTTATTCTCGTATATTCTTGTGAAATTGAAGACGTGTTTTAAATAATGTTAGTCACATTTAGAGTTCTTGTATTCGCATTACTACATTTTTAAAAATTGAATATTTTAAGAAATTCGACAAAACTTTGGTCACATTTTGTGAAATAAATGATTTACAATTTTCCAATAACAATCTTCCACTATATTTTCCAAAACTAACTTTACCTTTGCCATTTAGAGTTTTGGTTAATATTTAATAACATACAAATGCTGACTTATTCAGGAAACCATTTTAAACTTGCAAATTTCATGTTTTCAATTTGGTTCAATTAGAATAAAATACAGTATTTTGACGATGTTGACTCTTATGACTTTTGGATCGGCGCATTTGGGAAGCGCGTTGTCCTTTTGTCCTTCCAAGCAGAGGACTAGCACCGCGGTCAAACCTCGGAAATTAGTCGCTACGTGGCGGCGATATTGTAGCAGCAGATCATTCGAAATGTCGTTATTTTTATTTTCTCATAATGGCGAAGTTAGTTCGTGGAAGGTCGTTTTTGACGAGAAGAAGTTAAGAAGGCGATGGCTGCTTGGTTCTTTTCCCTCCCGTTCATTTGGAAAGAGGCCATCTCTGCATTCGCAAATGAGCCGCGATTTGCAAGATCAACTGTCGACTGCTTCGCGACACCATCTTCTTAATGAGTGGCTCCGAACGGAATCCCAAGCACTCAGTTGCGAAAACCGCATTCCAGGGAACGATCCACACCACCCCATCTTCTTCCCTCCACCATCACCCACAATCGTAATTAAAGATCACCTTTAATTATCTTCACTCTAATTTCGCCGAGGTTTCTTACATAACTCGAGCATCAACAAGAACTCCCAACAATGCGTAGTATTTAACTCCCCTACAAGAATGGGTAACATTACCTCGTTCCGGCGTCTTTTTTCTGCTTTGCTTTCTTTCGGTTAGTGCGACGCCCCCTCTTGCGCCTCGGTTATGCCCTCTCCAGTCGTGATTAATTGTTGCTGAAACAACTTTGCATACAAATAACTTTGCTAATGATTTCAGCTTTAGAAGGGTTGCGGTTCGGCCAAGATTTGATCAGGTGTCGAGATCATGCTTCGAGCTAGCCAAATTTGTTCTTTGATTTTGGTCATTTACCATTTTTTTTCTGCAGGCTTTTATGCTGATGATGTTTGCTGCAGCTTTCTGCTGCTCTCTGGAGGTAATTAAATTTTTCAAACACACGATCGTTTCGAATCGGAAACCAGCTAAGAAGGTTAGTCAGGAATTTGTGCATTCTTTGAATTTTAACAAGTTGGGAACCGCGTAAAAACGGTATAAGCCCTAGTAATTAATTGCGATTTGAAGAGCCTAAATGTGCAGCGAATAGCCATGAGTCAACAGTTGGAAACTATTGTTTTGTGCCACGCGATGGACGACAAAACGCTAAACAAACGCCTGTGTGGTAAGATTTTAAATTTGATGATGCGTTTGCAAAATTATATTTTGCGCTTCAAGAGGTACAGTAAAGGCTAACTCAGGAAGTGGGAAAAAATTACATATCTGTGTAATAGTAAAAATGGATATACAGTGTAGCCATGGTTAAAGATAAGGTGTTTAATGCTCGATAGACAAAAATCCATTGAGTCGAATTCAACCAAATTTGGTGTACGTACCTGAGCCTCCGAGAGAGGAGGCCAGCGGGACCATTTGGCTCGGGCCTTGCTTTACCGGAGTGCCTCAAATTTTGCCTTAAAAAATAAATATTCCCCAATGTAACTCTTGCATTGCATTGTTAGCGGCATTGTTAACTCTTGCATTGTTAGCGGCTGCAGGTGAAAGAACATTCAATATGCTGCTCAACTTTTCTTCATCTATCAATGCGTCCACAAAAAAAAAGGCTAGAAAATCTTTTACTTCATCAAAAGATTGAGAACAGTCAATAATGGTTTGTGTTATAAATTAAATTTGTTTCATTTATTATATTTTTATCATATGCATTTTCAGCAATTACACTATATGTTCAAATTATAGTACTTGTATATTGACAAATAGTTGAAATTTGTCATTTAGTAATTTTTCTCATTTTTGCCTCAAAGGATAGGCCGATGGAAAGGGGGAGGGCAAATGTCCAGGGGTCCCTGTATTATAAGTAGCTCAGAGCAAAATTTTTTAGTTTTTCCTTTTTTAAAATTATTATTATATTAAATACACCTAAACGCAGCACGAAAAATTATTCTGCAGGGGAAAATGGACAAGGTTTGGGGAGGGGGATGGTCCGATCTATTTAACCGTCCAGGGATCAATAACTCTTGTCCCCGGCCCTATCAAAGGTAGGAGGCCTCGCAAAAAAAAGTGGCCCGGGCCTATGTCATCCTCTCGGAGGGCCTGGTACCTACTCCCGGGACCATTAAATTTTTAGTTCTAAAAAACAAAAAACTCAAAAATTCCCAAAGTATATTAACAACATTCGTACTTTTATGATAATAGAATTTTACTAGCGAAGCACAATCGAGTTAAATTAGCATAGCACATCAGTGATATAAAATCAACGTCAAACTTATTTTCTGTCTTTCTTATATCCACTAATTGACTTTAATTTACTGAAATTTGCATAATAGAGCTGGTTTCTTCGAATGAAAAGATGCACATCTACGGGACTTCAGCGACATTTCCCTCGTTGCAAAATTTTGAACCACATTTTAATTTTTATTATTTTTTAGAAATTAGGGTTCCATGGTTTCAACAGTATGCACACAAAATTTGGTTAAATTTTTCGAAATAGATTTTTGGCTAAAAATCTATTTAAAGAGGCTCTAAATACCTCATTTTTAAGTATGGCATACACACTACCGGTCACTAATTTCAATACACCTCTTGTTTTTTAAGTTTTCAAAGAAATGCACAAAGTTATTATATGCTCGTATGAATATAATCTTTTATTCAAGCAGAAAAACATATTTCATTATATAATTTACCATATATAACAGAATTTTGTCTTAAAACTCCCATTCAGCAAAATAACCACCTGTGAAAGCGATCTCCGCAGCACACACTTGGGGCATTATAATGGTGAGTTTGTCTAAAATCTCGGATCCAGTGTATTTCCAATTGCATTGAATCACCTCCCACAGATGATTTTGGTTTGTAATATTTAAATTTCTAAGGCACTTGACCAAATGATCCCAAAGCTGTCCAATAGATTTGCAGTCTGGACTCTGGAGTGGCCAAATTGTATTTTGGAGCACTTGTTGAGGTTGTTTAGATTGAACATATACGATAACTTTTTGCCACCCACGTATATGTAGCTCAAACTAGAGCTTTTTCTCCAAAAACAAAAAAGCTCTAGTTTGAGCTACATTAATACGTGGGTGGCAAAAATTATTGTATAATAAATTCCCCCACGAAAACTCACAAAAATCTCGCCCCGGAGGCTTTTCTGTGTTGACCATATTTGGCAATTGTGTTATCCCTGCGGAGGGTAATAATATCATAAAGATTTAACATAGTTTATACACATGTGTGTATGTGTGTGAGTGTGAATTACGTTTAGGGTCTTTGTCTTGTTGTGGTATGAAGCCACGACCAATAAGACGAGGGCCAGAGGGAATGGCATGCCGCACAAGGATGAGTCGTATCTTTCGTAATCCATGATCCTCTCTATTTTACAAGATCACCAACTTCACCACCAAAGTTTACCCAAACCATGATAGAGTCCCCCACATGCTTGATAGCAGGTTTGATACAAACGGATGCCATACGCTGACACGCCGCACGACGAACGAACTGACTCATAGAACCAAATCTTTCGAATTTGGATTCGTTAATGAAAAGTACATTTTTCTATTGATTAGGTGTCTCTCCTTAGGTGTATGTTCTACACACACATCCCAGTTAAGCCTTTTCTTACTATTAATAGGCCGTAGAAAGACCACATCGCCCTTTAAACCAGCGACTTGAAGGCGGCGTTTGATTGTAGATACTGATACGTTAGTTTCTCTTGATTCTATCAATTCAGCACGAATTTGACGGACTATTTTGAACCTATTTCTTTTGCATATTATTCTAATAAACTTAGCTTCTTGTTATGAATTTTTTCGAGGCTGGCCAGGACGTGAACGGTCAAAAATACTATTGGTATCAGCATGCCCCTTTAGAGTGTACTGTATCCCATCAAGGGAAACTTTCTGTAAACGGACGTTTTCTCGCAAGCTATGACCTGCTTCCCTTGTAGCAACAATCGCAGAAAGTTTTTCAATTGATAATTCTTTTCTATGAGTTTATATTTGTTTACTACTCCAAATAGTACAATAATAATAGACATTATTATCATGAAATTTAAATTTATTAAACAGTGGTTTAGTTTAAACAGCACATTAATATACTACTTGACGCATGAAATTTTGCTTGCAAATCTGAGTAAACCAAACCTTATGCCTTAAATTAAATGATATTGAAATTATAAAATTTTCAGCTTATTGCAACCTGATAATATCGATAAAAAGTAAATATTATCATTAAACAAACGTAAGGTGTACTGTGAAATCTGCTTAAGCCGAAACCTATTTAAGACCGGAAATACCAGTGTTCTGCTTTCAGAAATCCATACCCTATTTATATCAAAGCAAAATGTGTCAGTCATAACTCGAAAAATATTTCAGAGCCCATTACAAAAAAATTCTCAAATTCAAGTTCTCTGTTACAATATACATAGCACATACTTTCATATTCTTCTTCCAATTATTTGCAAATTTGCAGAAAATGCAATATTATAATAAAAGAGAAGAATACATTTTTATTCCAATATTTTTGTTGAGAGGATTAATGCTCTAGCGAAGAAAGTCTATTTAGTTTGCAAAATTAAATGACTTTATATAATTAAAACATCAAATACGTAGGAAGTGATAAATTTAAAATTTGAATAAATATTAGAGAAAATTTAATTTAAATATATTTTATTGAAACAATTTTAATTGTAAATTTAGATATGTAGAGAAAGTTACGTAAAAGGTTTAAGAGAGTGGTGTCATCCAACTTCATATTATTTGTTTTGTATTCAACCCATAAGAATAAAAATGCATATAATGTCTTCTTTTATTTCAGATATAGGGTAAGGATGCCGAAATTTGACCACTTGATCATTTTTCTACTGATACTGTAAACATAAAAGAAATAGAAGAAATAATTGTCACTATTTAGTCATCAAAACTATATAATTTAATCGGGGCTGTTCTTACGGTGTTAGCGGCCCTGGGTAAAGCAGATTTTAGCGGTCCTTAAAAACGTTTTGACTTAACACAACAAAACAAGATTGATCTGGGTTTAGCATTACAAAATAAAGTTCTCCAATCTGGTATAAAAGCTGTGGGTAAAGATAAAGAGAATATAATGAAGTTAAATTAAAAATAGGGGATAAAAATTAAATAAAATACTAATCATTATAATTTATTATTACTATAATTATTATAATTATAACGAATTAATGAAAAGCTAACTCAACGAACAAAGCCGCTTTTTCAATACTATTAGAACTCACAGTATTTTTTCTAGCCTTTTGTGCAGCCAAGTGTCAGAAACCAGGGGTCTCTGCAGTGGCCATATGGCCACCACAATAAACATGAAAACGTACATAATCTACTGATTCTAACGCATTTGACTAATAACACGTGTATTTATTTTGACCACCATTTAGAAGCTGCATGAGCATTATGGGAAGTATGACGTAACACGTAAAAGGTGAATTAACCAAATACTCTGTCGAAAGTATATGGGGCCGCTAAAAACTGATTTCTTGGTACTTCCCTATACTTTTTTTGTGGCCCTGGGCGGCCACCCAGCTCGCACCCCTGAGCACAGCCCTGCATTTAATTTTTCAAAAATTCAATTTAGACTGACAAAGAGGTAGTGAATTAAAATTGAGTCGTGAGTCCAATCAACGAAACTAGATTCCTATGATGGACCCACTGGCTTAATTTTTAAATCTACAAGTTTTCTTAAGAAAAGTTTAAGCAAAAGTACTTTTTAATCTTTGCACTTAACCTTAGCACATAGCATGTAAATCCAGGCGCGACATTTTATGCACCTTATCATATCTTCTTCTTCTTTGGTGTCTGCACATAAAATATAAAACCATGTGGTCTTTGTTTTTTAATTTGTCCGTCTTCTTGTCCAGAAACTAGTGATTTTGCATTCTTCATTTTTTTTAATTTTTAGTTTACTCCAGTTGAAATTTACAGGAACTACCTGTTATTACAACTACCTTATAGGCCAAAACATGTCTTCGAAGCAACGTTGGACCTTCCTGCGGGTTTCGTTTCGGTACAAGTTATAAGTCGTGAAGACATATATTGACTGACGTGTTTATTTTTTTATGCTGAGGTACCTAATCAATTATAACATCACCACTGCCGCTTTTATTTCCAGTAGAAAACGTAGAAATTGATCTCTCAAGTCTATTTAGTGTTTGTAATTTCAGTTGGACTTTCAAAACATAGCAAACCATCGGACGATGCAAATTGGTGATCTTTAAAGATATACCTGTTTACAGGCCAAATACCAATGGCACGGAGGGTACTTTCAGCAATGTCTATCGTAGCTGCTCTTCCATATGCTTCGTTTAGCAATTTACAAATTTGTGTTTATTACATTTTGTTTTCTTTGTGTCGACGTAAGTTCGTAAAATGTGCTTATGATTTCCCTACTAACCTGTATTCTCATAGTTGAGGTAGTCCATTCAGGGTTTTGGAGTGAAAAGTGGGAATTTTGACGCATAAAAGTAATTTTTATTTATGATATTTTATCCGTATTGAATGAATGTGGAAGAGATTGATTTTTGAAACATCAAAAGCTAATTTTTGCTCTTGCTTGATGGTTAAACCGAAAATTCTTCAAGTTGGAAGATGCGCTGGTGAAGAATTTTTTCCATGTATGGTGGAAATGTGGATTGTCAGCCTAATGAAATGATATAGTTTATTATGAAATTGTTTCGTGATCAACTGATATATCGTGGCCACGTTTTGGCCATAATTATTATGGAAGGACTATTATATGTGTTATAAAACTCAATCATTTCCTGTATTGGACCGGTCTAGTACAAGCAACTGCTTTTGGTCCAAACTAGTTAATTTTACAAAGTAACTAAAAATATCATACGTGACTCTATATTGCTAATAAATTCTTAAAATTGTCGTAGCAAAGTATAAATAAACAAATGCATTTTCAGTAAATATAATGATATAGTTTGCTACTTAATTTGTGATACCTTAAGGATTATCAGTCTTACGATAAATATTTAATTTCTAACTGCTATAACCCAACCCCAGCTCACTAAATACATGCAAAAGGCACTGTCACATAGAAGTATTTGCATTGGCCACTATTACGTCTAGGTAACCTATTTTGCCTATTATATGACAAAATTTTTATATACAAGTTACAATTGTGGTCCAATCCAGTCTCCTGTCGAAATTCGGTAACTTTCTCCAACTATTTTATCTTAGGTACACGTTGACACTTTAGGACAAATGGTAATAAAATTTATCCGATACCATTATACTTTTCCTATCATGTCCCAGATGAGCTATTATCGCAATAGATATGAATTTTTAAAGTATGTAGTATCATTTGGCATTCATTGAGAGGCAGAGAGAAATAGACATTGGTTCAGCTGTTAAACTGTTGAGCTTAGAGTGCTCAGGATCAATTTCCAAAACAATGCATATGTCAACACAAATGCTCAATTACATGTTACGCTAATCAAGGTCTGCTCTTGAAACACAAAACCAACTAATCTGCGACTAATCCAATTTTCCGTGAAATGGTTAATAAATCATATGCAACGGCAAGGTTGTTTGAATAAAAGAAGCAAAAATCTATTTTTCAATTCCACACACGAGCTGCTTTAATCATTTATTTAAACTAAAGTGAAAAAAAATTTAAATACCTCCCAGCGAATTCCAACGAAAGCAGGAAAGGGCCAGATTTCCATTAGCTGTCTCCATCATCTAACATGAAGCAAACGCTGCGAGAGCGTAGTAGTCGATTATGTATCTATCAAAAACCTAATGTACCAAAACACGCCTGAAGACACATCTTTTACAAGCTGAATTTGTAAATAGTAAGTAGCTTATGTTTTCACTTACTTCAGATCAGATATATTTGCTTCGGAACGAAGGAGTTGAATATTCGATGGTGATCCAACAGGCAGGCATCAAACAGATTGTGCTGGACTTTTTTTTTACCATCAACAGAACAACTATGGCGAATTGCTGCTAAGTTTCATAAAACGAAATTTCATTTACATATAAACGCAACTGTTGGAGTTCGTTTTTCTGTTGATTGAGCATATCTTTCCCGCCTTTATTTGCATTTACGATAGATGTCTTTATAAATGTAAATATTTGCCATTTAATATCTCCGAAGAACCTATGTTTTATCCTCCATTTCACGATTCGAATAAATTTGAATGTCGTTACCAAGTCGATAGCACGCGAAAGAACTTCTCCCCTTTCAGCACTCTCACATTTGAAATATCAGTAAAGGAGAAACGCACATGTTTCCTTCCACCCCTGAATTAGCGATCCCCTCTTCACCCCAGCTTTTAAAGTGAACTAATCAAAGGACTCTCAAATACGCACAAGACGTATCTTTTAATTAGTTCCATTAGAAAAAAGTCGGTAAATATAAAAAAAATTGGTTTCCCTCTTAATGATAATTAATGGAATCATAAATGGTAATGAGGTGTGGGTAAAGCAAATCCCAGTTGCAGCTACGCTAGAGATCTTTCTGATATAATCTCAAAACTAGTTTCTCCCTCTTCTGTTGCCTAATTGACATTTTTTACTCGGAGAAGACGCTTCCTATGAGATGCTTCTGTACTTCAGGAATCCAGGAACTAACTGTTGCATCGCTTAAGTGCTTCTCATCCAGACTTCATGCGGTTTCGTCGGATATCTCACATATACATATATATCCATGTATAACGAAGATACTTTTTCCAACGACGCTTCAAAAGAATGGAGCGGAGTTCCGCTAATTATCGAATCCCATGGGACTGAGTTCTCGTTATTGGAAACGTAAATTATCTCCGCGATTGAAAATTGGAGGCCCCGATTTCTTTATTAACAAAGCAATAAAATTTATATTAAGAACATAAAGACTGGCTCCTTTCCAGCAGCTCCCATATCTTATAAAAACACCTATTCTTTATATCTTCAATTAAATTATCAAGTGTAAAGCTTTATATATTTAAGTTGAATATCAAAATCTATGGTAGATCTTTTATGCTTAAACGAAGTTTCTGAAAGGTTAAACTGAACATGCTTGTTGAGAGATTATATCGTGAATATTAAAAATGTCGCTTATCCTTTAGCCTTTTTTTTATGATTTCTAACCTTAAAATAAATTTCTGTACATGGAGAAATCATTTGTTGAAAGATGACAATATACTTGGATTTCCTCTGAAGGATATAGCAATATCCGATTGCAGCATTATGAGGTTTCTGGGCTTACATTACTAAACTGGAAATATATGCAGTAATACGAACTAGATTCAGGTAACTTTGGCTTACACTGCAACAATAGACAACCATCTACTAACTAATTATTAATAACAGTGTATTATATAAATTAAATATTAATAGATGTTTGTTTATATATATAATAAATATTTAATTACGCATTATTAGAATATAAAAAAGGTCTTCTAGCTAAACTTTGGTAATTGATGGAAAAGTTTAGATAAATCTGGATATATTTCGAAGTACTTCCAGATATGAACTTAAAAAAAGTTAATAATATTGTTGCGATTTTTATCCCTCGTTTTATCCTATGAATTTGAGGGAGTTAATTTATATTTGTGTACATTACAAATTAATCAAACATGCCGAATGTGATCAGGTGTTGTAATTGTTTGAACTTAACCCTAAATGATGTGCAAATCAATGGTGTTACAGGAATTTAACTTTGTCTGTAGTACCACATTTTTGACATTATTATTAAAAGGTATAATTTAGTTCTCCACAAATATATTATTAAAGAAACACTATTCGAAAAAACGGGTATTGAAGAAACGTTCCTTAATAAAAGAGTAAGTTAAGAGCTTTATAAAACAAATATCACGTAAATGCTTTTTCTTGACAAAGGTTTTTAATTCAAAACGTCAAAAAACTCCCACATTTTTTTACCAGTTTTTAATCCTTCTGACTCATTTTGAACTTTTATCAACTACACAAGAAATTTTTTATTTACAAAACTTTATTTGCTAATTGTTTGTCACTTTAAGATTATCGTAAGCTGAAACTACATATTTCCTATCATGCGACCAAAGCTATGTAAAAATCTTTGAAGTTTTTTAATTAACTCATGCATTTTGAGAAGGCTAAGAATTTAAAGGAGTCTAGACCGTTGATACATTGACTCCCCGTGTAGTGTTTCATAATGTCTAGTAGTGAAAATTGTGCATACACTTCATTTCATTGTATTTGTTGTTTTAACGGACAATAACTGAACTCAAAAAACAAAATCTTGTAACTTTGTCCTTACTTTCAAAATGTAGAGATTTGATACCACGCTAGTTGTTTTTAACTTAAAATATAATCGAGACAGAAAATTTCCTTTTTACTCTTCAGATATTTTATTCTTCAGGTGTCTAGGTTATGGAGTACATAATTGAACAAATTCCATTATCACTACTACACCTACAGCAAAAGCGATTATTTTTCATGAAAATGCGCCTTCGACATTTTCGGTTAACAAGTAATTAAATAAATAATTTCCCTTATTTATGCACAGAAATACACTACCCTACGTTTAAACAATATTATAGAAATTCACAGGAAACCAGTAATAGATTTGGCAAGGGCGGTGTTTGTGTAAATCGGCCCTGCAATTGTTAATGTTTTAAAAAGGAGTTAAAATACTTTATGAAGATGTAGTGGTTTAATATGTAAATTTCCATAGAAAAATACGTAATTACGTTAAATATGCGAAGAAAAAATCAGAAGGCAAAGTTAGACTTATTCATATTTTACAGTTTTTGCATTTGATATTATCAACAACTATTATTAATCCAGTGCAGGATGAAAGTCTCTCTGATTTTACACATACGCGTAGTATGGTGAAAGAATCTTAGAGGATTTAGCTTTGAGCTCACTGCTCTGGACATACATTTTAACAAGGAATCAGAACTTCGGCCCCACCGTCGAACGAAATTCACCCCACTCCCGCTGAGAGACTCGTTGTGTCACCTTCCCAATAACTGACCAAAGTGTTGGCTGCTGCAATTTCGGCGACCGAACGGAAACCTGTATTTTTAGCAGAAATGGGCGTGGGACATTTAGTTATATATTACAGAAAATCAACAGACGGATATGTAAAATTATAAGGTGGTATGCTGACTTCTTTTCATTTCCCCGTGCACCCTACCTGTGCAAGAATATCCGTTTCACCATAATGAGCAACAGTCCTGTTGCTGCGCAATAACTCTCAATGTTTCTGACATTCCATAAAAAATTGAATAGTTTTTTTATTTAATGGATAATGTAAAAAATTCAGGCATATACGAGCATTCCTCGAAGTTTATCGTGTTATAAATTTGAGTTGTTAAATTTTTATAAATGCAACGTTTATAAAATGCTAGAGTGTGAATATAAATTGCGCCACATTTTTTTTTATTTAAGTCAGGTGATGATATTATACCCGTCAGGCGATAGACAAGAATGTCAGGTGCCCTTACGAAGCGTTTCGTGCATTAGAAAAGGTGTAGAAAAATTCGGCGTTTTAATGTTCTCGTTCTTAATTGGCATTTTGATAATTTAAAATACGTATATTTAACCTGTTTTCTGGCATACTTTTATTTCATAAAAATATGCGATATATTATTTAATCTATATATATTATCAATAAATAATTTATATATTATATAAATAAATTTACATAATATACAGGGTTGTCGAAATTACCCAACTTACCCCAACTCAGAGGGCTGTGTAAGGCGTTGTATGGATCATAGAGACATGAAATTTGGACAGCAGACACTTCAGATCATGCGTTCGATTGTATGAAAAAAAAAAATTGATTTATTGAAAAAAAATATTTAGTACAAAAAATCATCGATAGACGACGCTGTAACACCAGTGAAACGTGATTTGCAGAAACCTAGCCTCTGTGCAACCTATGCAAATGGCGAATCTGATAAAAGAGGAAAACAGGCCCTGCACGAGAAAGAGTTTCCAGTTCGCTGATACCCAATGCCGACTTTGAAAGACAAAGCTCTGTTAGTGAAACTTTTCTACCAGAAGGACAAAAACTTATCTGCTGCAATAAAAGCAATCCGCCGGCAGAAGAACCTACGCCGAGGACCAATGACCACGCGCACTCTACGTGACATGATGAAAAAATTCGAAACAACCGGACAGCTTTTAAATTTACCAGGTAGAGGACGAAAACCTGTAGGCTCTGCAAGCGTGGAAGATGTGGCTACGGCGGTCGTGGAAGCAACTAGCCAAGACCCGTATGGTGTTGTGAGTGTACCAGCTATTTCTCGTGCTGTTGATATGCCCTATTCCACCGTTTGGCGATGAATTGTGGGTTATTATCCTTACAAAATCCATAGTCTTCACCAGCTGTATGACCGGGACGCTGAAGTTCGGCAAATATTTGCACTGCAGTTCCTTACACGAATGGCAGTCGATGCCGCTTGGCCATGAAACATTCTGTGGACGGATGAGGCGCACTATTAACTGAATGGAAAAGTGAATACGCACAACTGCTGAATTTGGGCAACAGAAAACCCACGCACAATCCATTAAGTGCCCTTGCATCCTGCAAAAATTACGGTATGGTGCGGTTTCACTTCAACGTTCATCATTGGGCCTTATTTTTTTAGGAGATGACTCCAACAGGGTTTAAAACCTGTTCCGTCAATGGACAACGCTATCGGGACATGTTGACAACTTTTATGATCCCAGAACTTCAGTAACGTCACCGTGTCCAGGACACTATTTTTATGCAGGACGGTGCACCTCCCCATATTCATCGTGGCATTCAATAGGTGTTACGGCAAACTTTCACCGCTGCACGGATGATCAGCCGTTGTTTTCCAACAAGTTGGCCGCCTCGCTAACCCAATCTCACACCATGTGACTTTTGGTTATGGGGATTCTTAAAGGATCATGTCTACCGAGAACAACCCGCAACCCTGTCACATCTGAAAGACTGTATTCGTCTCCATGTTCGTGGACTTCATGCGGACTTCAGCTGTAGAACACGCTGTTTTGCGATTGGACAGGGTTGTGCAGAGCTATGACGAACATATAGAACAACTTTAGAACGCTTTGAAGCTCTGCAGCGCCGTCTATCGGTGATTTTTTGTACTAAATTTTTTTTTAATTAATCTCGAGCGCATGATCTGAAGTGTCTGCTGTCCAAATTTCATATCTCTATGACCCATACAACGCCTTACACAGCCCCTGAGTGGGAAAGTTTAATTTCGACAATCCTGTATAAATAAATTTACATAATAAAATAATAAATAAATTATAAATGTAATTTTAAAAGAGAGATGAGTGTTGCAGGAAGATTTAAACAAGGGATAGAGTGTAAGTAAAAGAAGAGGAAAATGAAATAACATTATGGAAAATGAAATTTTTAGATGCTACACAATAATCTGTAAAATCTACAGTCTGTAAATAATCTTCTCGTACATTCCGAAGTACAATGGAGAAATCTCGATACACTTTTCTCGGGAGGGGGGGAACTGGTTTTTAAATTCTTCAGAAGCTAAGTTTACAAATTTTAAACGCTACGGCAGAGGCGAACTGGGTCCTCACAAAGGGCGGGAGCCCCATAGCCCATGAAGCCGGTTGGCCGGCAGCCCAGTCCGCCCCTGTGCTACTGGTTAGTAGAGCTCTTGCATGTTTATATTTCTCCGTAGTCCCGATTTCTATTTCGGAGGAGAAAGAGCTGGCCCAAGGTTTGCACTCTGCGAAAAACTCTGTTGGCTATATTTCTCCCAAACTAATAAGTTTGGAGAAATCTAGCCAGCTTATTTAAAGAGAAAGAAAGACGTTTTTAACGGAGTCGTTGATAGATTGAATCATAATACGTAAAACGTGGATACTTAACTCCCAATACTAATTTACTTCGCCAACTTTGTTTTACCGGTCACATCCGTAGTTTTTACAAACATTTGAATCTTTATAGCGACGTGAATAAGATGAAAACATACGCTGAAGGACGTTTTATTGTACTTTAAACAATCATTTTATTAATTGCAAGAGAATCTCACTTTAAATTATTAGTAACTTTATACACTAATTACAGGTAAGCAACCTTTTTGTCAGTTCTATAAATAGCTGGAAACACCAATAACCGTTGTGTTATGACCAAACTACCTGCTGGGGTGCTTTGCTGATTTATTTGAAGCTCTTGTCGCGTTACAATGGTAAATAACGTCGAATCCTCCATAAGAAAAACCAATATTAAAAGTTAATATATATAAAAACCAATATTAGAAGTTTATATAATAGTTTATAGGTAAAAATGCGAAGTACGTATGTTGTTTAAAATATATGTTGTTTATATTAAAAGTTAATGTACATAAAAACCAATATTAAAAGTTTATATAATAGTTTATAGGTAAAAATGCGAAGTACGTATGTTGTTTAATTTTACGAGAATATTTCGTGTATCTGTGACAATTCTATGCATCTGTGAATATTTTGTGTATGGCAACAGAACGGGGTGCACATCAGGGAGTCTGCTATACCCCCTACACTCCGAAATTTCTTGACATACATCCCTAAAACTCAAAGTTCATATACCCGCTAAATATTCAAATTACAAGAAAGAAAAAAAATATTGCGCAAATTATTTTTCTATACTTTTCTGCATATACGTAAATTATATTAATGGTTTGTATGTAGCAATTTTTCAAAGAAAACTAAGGTTAAGGATGCCAAAAGGGTGAAAGATACCGTATGAAGTAAAATCCTGCCACCTCAAAAATTATCAACTGTCTGTGAATAGACTAAATGTCTGAGAAAAAATGCTTGAATTTTGTTTTCCTCTGAATAAAAGAATGAACTTTTTTATATAAATATGGAAGAATTATTTCATTGCTACAAAATATTTTGTTTCTTCTTCTGGTAAGTACATTTTATAAGAAAAATTAAAATTTTGAAGGTAAATTTGACACCCCCAAACGAAGTTTGGCACCCACTAACAAAGTTTGACACCCCACTGAACAAATATTCTGGACGACACCCTGGTGCAAATGTAGGTGGAAATTAGGATGAGGTATAGTATGGATGAGCAGTGGTAGCAAAGAGCCGAAGTCAACATAGACTAAGTACTATCGAAGTTTAGAAAATACCGTTATCTAACCATCGATGTTTTAAAAAAGTTATTTATAACCTAAAATCATGGTTTTAATTTTAAAAACATCGAAGGACTTTATGACTCGCTAGATTCAGGGGAGGCTCTTCAGGGAAGGCAAGGGAGACACAGCTTCCCCGATTATATTGTAGAGAATAAACAAAAATCAAACTTATAACATTTGTAACATAATATGAACTTGTACTCAAAATTTGTCACGTAAGTTGTTACATTGCATTATGAAAAATCGCGCTTTTTGTTTTCGTAGCCAATAGCGCCAAAACAGCCAAACGCCCGAATCCCGACCGCAAGCCGTGGCAGAATCTGAGCGAGCCTCCACACTATCATTACGATAGCGTCGAAACGGCTATTGCGGGATAAGAGGGGGTAAAGCTGTGGTGTAGAAGAGGCTTTCCATATGCTTTGGAAGCTGAAAAAATTTCCAGACTCCCAAAAGTAATTCTGACGTAGCTCAAAATGTTTTGCTTCGATTGACTCCAAATTCCTCAAGGCAGTTGTCGACAGTGTTGCCAGATTTGAAAAAGTAGTAAACGGTGCTCAAAAAGTAGCGGATTTTAACTATCTGTAGCCCAAATATAAAAATGAATTACTTTGCAACTAGTAGTAGTAGTAATAGGGCTCCGATCAACGCTCTCCTATAACTGAAAGCCAGCCGTCAGTTCGTGACGTCATTAGGTGCGACCAGTGACCCAAGTGTCTCTTCCAAGGCAAAAGACAGAAAAATAGAAATATTGTCTAAATATATATGCATGTACATTAACTACTATTTTTATACGTTGTTTATAATTTAGATGCTTATTTGCTATATTTAAATTGAATGTTTTTAATAAAAAATTGACAGATGTATTTTATTTAGAAATTTATAAGCACATACATTTAAAAAATGTAATTTCTTCAATCAGTAATTAAAAAAACTTAATTCATTGCATGTTTTAAATTGCAATGTATCTTCACAGTGAATAAAATTTATCCTCACAATCAAAAAAGCATTTTTTTTAGTCATTTTAATCTCACAAAAGAAAGATTTTACACCATTCACATGTACAAAATGAACCAATAATTAAAGGGAGTATATATATGAGAAGTCACATAAGAGATATTTAAATTAAACAATTTTTTATTTTAAGAAAATTCATCATTTTAATTCAACTAAAAATTATTAAATTCACATAATTTTATAATAATTCACTAAAAATAATTGAATTCACAAATACACATATAAGTAGGATATAAAAAAATATAAAAAATTAAAAAAATATATTGACTTATAGGATTACATGTTATTCATTTTAAAACTTTACTTCAATTTTTAATCAAATTTTAAATTTCACAAAAAATCAAAATGATTTGGAAAAAATAAACCATTCAACTAATAATTTTAAATGACACATCAGGGATTCACTTGAGGAGCTACCACTGATACACAACTGCTATTTTTTTAAACACTTCAACATTTTCTGGTTGACACAAATAATACATTTTATAATGGCATCTGACGTGTGACCTTCAGCTCATGAATCAAAATTGAGGAAACATTCCTTCTGAGCAATGATATAAAGTGTTAAATTTACAGTTGCTAGCCTTTAGTTTGGTATTTTCAAAAATATAGATTCATACGTTGATACTAATTTTTGTATTATTATATAGTTAAATAACGCAGAATTTAGAATATCTAGGTGTGGACAAGATAAACCATCCCTATCAGGAGTTTGGATGTAACTATTTTCCTTGTTTATATTCGAAACATTAAACGTTTTAAAATAATGTATGCTTTACCTTCTAAACACTTTTCCCTTCGTAAATATAAATAGCAACAATAGCCAGCATTATTTTAATATGGGCATTTAAGAATGTACATTACATATGTCAGTACTTGCACCATAAAAATATTACCAACCAGCCAATTACATATGTCAGTGTCATAAATTTTATTAACTTTAGGAAAACATGATCCACCAGTTGGCACATTCCAAATTGTATTATAAGCATCAAAAACTTTTATATCAATAATACCACATTGACTCAATTTCAAACTTAATGGCAAATGATTTGAATATGCAATTTACTTTCAACTTTATATTGTCAAACTGAAATATAGAATGTACAGATCTAACCAATGATCGACACTTGCTGAAACGGTTCTCTAAGGAGTCCGTTTGGAATTTACCAGTTAGCAAATATATAAAATTTTCTTCAGTTACACGATATCTAGTCAATTGAATTATTGTATAAGTAGCTTACACAAAGGCAGGTATAAGGTTTGCACAGAGCCTGTGCTGCCTTTTTGCACACATTTGAACTTTTCCTAAGCCTTTAACAATACCAAAAACTTATTAAGAAAACAGACAATTCAAACAATTAAGACAAATCGCCATCATCTGAAATGTTCGCAAGTGGCTTCACATAACTGTCGCATTCATATTCACCTTTAAAGATAGTTTTCACACAATTTTCCACCATATATTGACGATTTCTGTAAAATGTGCAGTTCCTTCAAAATTAGATAATGAATTTTTTAGACCAACCTCTCTCAAACCTGCAAAATGCTGGGTTAAAAATAAATTTTACATTCTGACGTTCGAAGTTGGTTGGTTGCAAAGCTTTTAGGGTGAGCCCATGTTTATATTTTACAAGATCCTCAATTTCTGATTCATGTAATTTTTTCAAATTAAAAAATTGGGCAGTTTTGCTCAAGGAAGTTCTATCGAAATTAAGTTAATACAAAGTTTGGTTACAAGTTTTTGATTCAACCGATTATTACAAACGCATTTAAGTAAATGTACAGAATCGATAACATGAAACAATGGTCTAGACCAGGGATCGGCAACGTTTTTGGGATATTGTACCAAAGCAATACCGTAGAATCATTCTGCATGCTAGTGGAATCACTAATCAAATTATGCTGCTTATTATCCATTATACTATGACTGTGTTACCTTCCACTTATTAATACAATTTAGGTAGATCTTTTGATATATTCCTAGTTCAGTAAAAGAATTACTTTTCTTATAAAAGGTTGGTTGGATATATGGTGCAAAGACAGCAAGAGGCATTCTGCGCCAAAAAAAGGAATTTTCTTAAAAATGTCCTTGTACATTTTGACATACAATCAACAGTTTAACAATACAAAATGCAAATAGTGCAATCCTTTTGCTGTATGAAACCGTATTCTCTAGTTCAAAGGTTTTGAAGTGAACAAATATTAATCTTTTGCTATTTTATAGTACGCGCTTCGGCAAAATTAATTACTCAAAGCACTACTCTTATGAAGAGCAAATGTGAGTGATAGTGGAGAGGTTGAGACAGGAAGAAAAGAAAATTTTGGATGGGAATAGAATTAAGAACCATTCAAGGTGCAAGAAATCTGTCTGATCTCAAATTTATGGTTTTGCACACTTCCTTCACAAACATCTAACAACATTTCTCTTTAAGAGATGTAAAAATGGATTTTATCTAAAGACAAATAGAATAGTTTTTTTGAAGCGAAACAATCACACTCTGATGTTTAAATCACTTCACATTCCACCGTATGTTGTCAACCTCTGGTTTAGGCAGATCAATTTGCTTTCTGTACATAATACTTGACTTTTGTGAGATGTTAAATAAATACATGGCCTTAAAATTTATTGAATCAATGTTTGAGCAGACATCAATAAATTTAAAACCAATAGTTTCTAATTTCAAAATATTTTTTTTGCAAAAAATCACGAAGTTCTTGGGCAGTTAATGTACGAATTGGCAAAATATGAATAACATTTTTATGTGGCGACAACAAATTTTGCACCATAAAAACATGTCCACTATTATAGCAGCTGTTTCAAAATCTACTCATTTCCCCAACTATACTTCCACCTTTATAATTAAATTGAGATTTTAAATGCATTTCATCCATTAGTAAAATGTTCAAAGGAAGATAACTGGGTGCTACTGCACAAGCCATTCCCTAGTGGATTTCTTTGGAAGTGTTTCCAAATGAATGGCAATTGTGACACTGACCTGCCGCCATGTTGTTTACGTCATTACAAAAAGGAGGTACTAACGTCACAAGCCCATCTACAACATTTAGCGACTTTCCGACTCATTTTAAGAGGAGGGAAGCACTAGGAGACGAATTCCGCAGTGCCACCGATAACTGTTTAAATTTAGTGCATATATAGTTTAAGAAATTTTTTTTGTTCACATTCATCTATGGGGTTAATTTAAAATGAAGAACATAACCTTTTAATAATGGAAGGATGATGAGAAATTGGGTATTCAAAACTGCTTAAAAATTTATATGCATATGGAGAAATCGAAAAGAGTAAACTGCTAAATGTCTAAGCATCAGATATGCACACCGTATTCTTTCTAATTTTACCACCTGTTCTGTTAAAAAAAAGGGCGTGCATTTTTTTCAAGTATTTTTATAATTAAGCCGTCTAACAATGTAATATATAGATGGTACTTACACAATTGCTAACAGATATAGAAATTGTATCACTGTCTAAGTTGCTAAAGCTATCTACGATACTGCACTATTTGTTAAACTTTTTTACTTTTTGGCGATAAAAAATCGAATTCTATTTTTTTCAGTTCAGTTTCAGCAAACAAATACAAAGATTCAAAACTGAATCTATTATAGTAGAATTTGTTATCGTGGAACTGGTCACAAGTTTAGGTTTAATGTTAACAATTTATAGTCTTTAAATATTACTGTCCATTTTGAAGACAAAGTCGATAATTGTGATTTCACCCGAAGTTCATCAATAGCTTTAAATTCTGCATAAAAGGTGTACTCTTCTATAGATGTCAAGCTCGCTCTCGCATAACTCTCTTCAAATACTGCATAACTGAACGTTGTCTCTCAGAATCTGGCAAAATTCAGGTATTTCATGTCGATGACATATACGGTGTACAGCTTTGGAGAATAGTAGAATATGCTCCTTATTTTAGACTTAGATATATGACACATTAACAACAGAACCTTTATGACTGTCGAAGATATACCAGTTTCTCTCAAATTTCAGCCGTCAGCGAACTCCAGCACACAAACCTGGACAAACGGATAGAAAAAAGGACTCTTTTTCAGGTTATGTTGAAATTGAGATATTGTAAAATACAAATTTAAACTATCGTTAAATAACAATTTCTAAAATTCCAAGCTTGTTTAAAGAACATAAAAAGCCCTGCTGTTTTAAAATATAAAAAAATAATATATTCAACTCCCTCGAAACGCATGGGCTTTGTGTAAAAAACTCGTACATATGTAAAACTTGCATTTATAATGTAAGATATTATTACCCTTCACAGGGATAACACAATTGCCAAATATGGTCAACACAGAAAAGCCTCCGGGGCGAGATTTTTGTGAGTTTTCGTGGGGGAATTTATTATACAATAATTTTTGCCACCCACGTATTACAGCTCAAACTAGAGCTTGTGTAATTTTGGAGAAAAAGAGACGCTTTCCCCATCCTGGATTCGAACCAGTAATAATATCATACATCTTTATATACGGAGAAAGAGAGCGTTGTTTCCTGTCCTCGTCATAAGCGTAACTACGAAATTTTTCTGGGGGGTCATGGCCCCCCAGAAAAGCTTACCAGTTTTCTCATCAATATTTCCAAAATAAGTATTGATAATTCCTATTCACAGAAAAATGTATAGATATTCGTGTATATCACTCTATCGGAATATCGATACACCTACTACTTCTAAACATTCCTAATTTCTAAGAACCAATGTGTAATTATTTTTTATTGAACTATACGATGGAACATATAACTTTTCCCTTTTCGTAGTAGAGTTATGATTTATTCATTAACCTACTAGCTTATGGCAGAAATTAATATTTATATAAATTGATTAAATATTCAGAAAGAAAAGAACGATTACAGGCACCGTAGGCATACTGTTCGTTCACGAAAAGAAGTTGGATGGAACAGTTAGAAATAACGGGAGGTGACGTCACAAACGGGTTAGTTCACTACAGCAGAGGAGGACTACAATTTCAGAACTGTTTTTTGGTGAACGTTTGTCGGCGCCAAAATCAAGTTCTGAAATTGGAGTCCTCCTCTGCTGTAATGGGATAGGCCGTTTGTAACGTCACCTCCCGTTATTTCTAACTATTCCATCGGATTTCATTTCGTGAACGAACAGTAACTATGGCATTTTTTGTGTTGTGAGAGGGGGGGGAGTATAACCCTTTTTATAATGATGATAAATTATAATGAGAATAAATTAGAAAGGCCTATTGAGTTTTAGCAGTCTATGCAATTTTACTTCCAAGCATGGGTGTATGCGGAGGGAGGTGGGGGGAAGCTGCTCCCTAAATCAAGCAAATAAAAATACTGAACTAAAAGTGGCATTAAAATTTAAATTGTAGTAAAATGGTGTTCTGCCCATAATACAAATCCTGGCTACGTCTATTATTCACGGCTTTAAAACATTTCGTTAAAACAATTTGGTGTTGATTAATGCACTACTGGGTAACGCAGTGTTATAATAGTTAATGTAAATATTGTAATTATGGGAACTTTAATCAATATTCTAGCCGGTAATTTAAACTTAGCTATTGAAAAATACGGAACAGATCCATCTACGATCATCATTCGTGTAATATATGAACAATTACGTAAAAGTGGGAGATCATTACCTGCATTTGGAGAAATTATAGTAAATAGAATAATTTTTGAGAATGAGTAGTAACGTTAGATTTTAAGAACGATGATAGCATAAATAGCAACAGCAACATAGATTATATTTCTGATGATAATAACAGTTCTGTAATTCACACTTTTAATAACATAACCGTTTAGATTACACATGCGAAAATGAATTTTTCGGAGAAAATTGTACTTTGGAAGAAATGAGAAACATTGCAAGTTTTTACAATTCCTGCAAAAGAAAGAAACGTCAACAGAATCAAAGACGATGTCGAAAAGCAGTGGATTATGAAATAAGTCATTTTAAAAAATATATTACGGAATTTGGGACAAATAGGAAGAAATATAAATTAATTCAATGCACACTGTTAGAAAAATTCAAACACACTGTGTAAGTGTATATTCGTACATGATGCAGACTAAAAGAGATGCGCTTATCATAAACAAAAAGGGTTTAAACATTACGAATTGTACAATTTCAAAGAGTTTTATAGACAGAATAAAAAATATGAGTACAGATTCTCGTAATGTTACGAAACATATAACGTTAAACAAAATTAAAATAAAGAAGCCGTAGAAAACATAGCAATTAAATTCGTGTTAACATCACGTAACGCATTTGCACATTGCTCGAAGAGCCAAATATTTAATGCTAATCAGAGTAGTTTTGCATATTTCATACCAAATAAGAGAATATTATCTAACAAAGATGAAAAAAAAATTTAGTTTCGTCTGCGTTATATGTGACCCATTCATACACTTTTATATGCCCTTACTTATCAATGGATAGAAAATTGAAAGGTTAATTGTTACGTTTGCGTAAATCAGCTGAATCCTTTAAGCCTCAAGTATGACGTCACACATGTTTCGTGTCACTAATGTTTACACCACATACACAAAATTT
Organism: Dysdera silvatica; assembly: GCA_006491805.2. Classification (NCBI taxonomy): domain Eukaryota; kingdom Metazoa; phylum Arthropoda; class Arachnida; order Araneae; family Dysderidae; genus Dysdera; species Dysdera silvatica. Next base: position 103,819,006 of record QLNU02015360.1, read on the forward strand.
TGTAAAAGGAATACAGAAAACGTGAACGAATGGTTTTTAAATTGCTTCTTTCTACTTTAGCACCCCTCCCCCCACTCACCACCTTGTGTCATATTAGATTCTTGAATTAGATCAACTGACCCATCTACATATAGTGACCTGCAGAACAATTGCATGAAACTTCAAACTTCTTCAACCACAACAACACTAATTCAACCTTTAGGCATTTATTTTTTCTGGCAGTACAAACTTCTCGTAATAAAAATTTTAAACTATGCCGTTCTAAATGATGTTGCAATAAATTTAATGGAACACAATGAAATAATAAAAACGCATTAATTGGTTTATAATCAAAGTCATTCCGATAAATATAAACCATGTCAATATACCCCTAGTCAGTTTGCAATTATACTGCCGTTTTCGTTGCGTCATTTCGCCATATTTTAGCCACACCATTCCAAGTTGAAGAACTTGGTTTTAATGACTGTAAAGATTTTTTTCTTTTCTAAAATATACCCATCGCGATC
>QLNU02015360.1:103831712-103853885 GCA_006491805.2 Dysdera silvatica
TCGGTTTGTATGTGTATTTCGTTTGAAAAAAGTATCAAGAAGCTACTGAAACAGCTGTCACGACATTAAATTATGTAATTTCTAACTGCGACAGTATTGTGTTTTATTTATCTAATATTTCTTAAAATACTTATGATCCACAAGATTTCGATTAAATCTAATTTCTTTTATTACAAACTTTGAAATAAATGCTTTTTTATACATTTTTAAATATATATTATTTCACTATTAAGGTATTTTGTATTCAGATAGAATGAAACATAGAAGAAAGAAAATAATTAAACAAAAACGGTTTGTCAAAATACTTATGAGGGCTACTGTACATATTTCTATAATCGGGTCGGATTAGCCAGATATTACTCTAATTCGAATAAATATCTTATGTAGAAAGTGCGATGTGGCAAAGAAGGCAAAGGGCTTTTTATTATCGATTTCCCGAAAACTAATCTGTAGCTAAGAGAAATGAATGGAGTCATCGTAAGAAGGAGTATAAGTTATTATCAGCAAGTTATCTTTACGGGTTATTAATGGCCATTTTATCAGTAACGCGTTGACATCTACGAGTTGTTAACAAGTTGCTGTGCGAAAAATTAATGTGCTTGGGGGATGACAGATTTCGTCAAATGAATTATTATTCGTATAGCAAGTAAATAACATAATGATACACTTTGAAACAGCGTTTTATGCAAAATGGAAATTATCCTCGCCTCAATCAAAATTTAAGGGAAATTTATAATATCCTAAAACTTGACAGAGTTTAACATTTTATTTGAAATATTTGCTGCGAAAATATGTATCTAAGCATATGTAAACGTTTTGTTTCATGTAGGCTATGTATTTAATAAAGTTTATTCCCTACGTCAATCAAAGCACCTAAAATTAGTTTTGCGAAATAACTGCAATATGAAGTTCTAGACTATTGGTTATGTATTTCCAAATAATTTCCGAATATTAATCTTTCCATTAAAGTAAAATTAGCTGGCGATTGAGATTTTTAACTATGATGATGCTCTGCGTTTCGTAGAGGGACTTTAGAATTAAGACAAAGCTAACCAAATCTCTAAATCCGTTTCAACCGTATCAACTACCTCTCTTGTACAAAAATAAATAAATTTTGGGTTCCGCAAGGTAGAGAAAAATCTTATTTCGTTTTCGCTTTTTCGACATTTCCATTGTTTATGATCATCACACTGCATCCTTTTTTCTCCCGTCATTTTGTCCCTTCATTCCCCAGGGTCAAACTACTTTTTTTAAAGAAAATAGAAGACTGCTCTCGCACTGCTTGGACCGAACTCACCACACTATATAGTGAGGGAAACCACTTATACTGTTAACTGACATCAAACTGTTAAACATTAATTATCCCATATACAAGTACCATCAGTTAATACCGATTTTTCTTTTCGGTTATTGATTTAATTCGGAAGGGCCTAATTAGTTTAAAAAAAAACGTTCGCAATACGGCGATTGTACTCGGGACTTAAGGCAATAATGGAAATTTGCTTCACCGTTTATGACCGTCAAATTGCCTGTTATTGAACGTTTTTTCCTCCTTTCAGTCCATAAGTGTGTACTCACCTTGTGGGTTCCGTAATAATATGTAAGTTGGTAATTATATATTTAATAATTTAATAATAAGGAAATAACATTTAATTTATTTATTACATATATTCACTATCTATATTCCATTATTAATTAAATTTGTAATTTTTACACACTACTTTTGTAAATTACAACTTGTTTGCTTTGTCAAGTGCAATTAGTTGTGTCAAGTATAATTTAACGAAAATCGTCACGGCTATGATAATCTTAGATAATACCATCTATATACAATATTTAAAATTAACGACACTCAAATAAAATTCAATTAATGACAAACAAATTTAGTTCAATTAATGACAAACAAATAAAGTTCAATTAATGACAAACAAATTCAGTTCAATTAATGACAAACAAATACAGTTCGTGCTCTACACGTGTAAATTTTAACTGGTTACAGAATGCTTATAATTTTACACGTTATACAATAATAATATACAACCTCAAACTCATTTTATAAGCTTCTCTCCTCCACGATCATAATAAGGTTATCCCCACTTTTAGGAAAGATGATCGTACTGATCCTTCAAATTATCGCCCAATCTCTATAATTTCAATTTTCCCAAAATATTTGAACATCTTCTCTTTAGAAGGTTGATTGATTTCATTTCGAAGTTTTCTTTCATTCACCAATCACAGTTCGGATTTCTTGCCAACAAATCCACGGAATTTTCCCTTATAAATTTTCTAAACCCAATGAGGCAAGCATTTAAGCATTTAGTTTCGCCTTTTTTCGATTGGCGTTTTTTTGATGCCTCTAAGGCATTCGATTCAATTTCACATGACATTCTTTTTCTTAAACTTCATGATATTGGTATTAGGGGCCCATGCCTTGATCTTCTCGCACATCTCTTGACTAATCGTAAACAATATGTTTTTCTGAATGGAATTAGGTCTGACATTATGGTTAATTATTTAGGGGTTCCTCAGGGTTCCATACCTGGTCCACTCTTGTTCCTTGTTTACATTAATGATATTTTCTAGGTCTTCACCCATGGTAGTCCTACAATCTATGCTGATGATACTTACTTCTCTGCCACTCACTATGACCTTGATCAACTAATATCAATCGTTCAGTTACAGACAGCTAAAGTCCTTGATTGGTTTCAATTTAACAAACTTCAGGTTAATGACTTGAAAGCTTACCGTGTTTTATTCTATAATAAGCATTCACGTAATTTTCCTTCTTCTATTAATTAAATAATCACAATATTCCTTTCGCATCTGCTCACAAATTCTTGGGGATATTATTACATCATAAACTCTCCTGGACCCCTCACTGTGAAAATGTTATATCTAAGGCAGCGAGGGTTCTTGGGCTTCTTCGAAGAATTCACGAATGCCTTCCTATCAGAGCTATCCGTTCCGTTTATTTTTCCCTAGTACAATCCCACCTCACCTATTCCTGTAACGTTTGGTAAAAAATAACTCAATCTAATATCCATAAACTTGAACAAATTCAATTACATATATTAAAAATTATGACTTCAAAGATTATCAATAATAGAACCAACCAATGGGCTTCTTTTGTCATGTTACCCTTTTCCCTAATTGCTCAGTCCCGAATGGCCTTTCTCATGTTCAAACGTATTCACAAAGGCTTTCACTCTAATATTATTCAGATTCGTCCACGTAATGATAGCTATCTCTCCAGATCCGACAGAAGCCTTATCCCATTGCAATCCACTTCTCATTATTTATGCGATCACATCGACTCCCAAGGTCCCATGATTTGGAATCTTCTCCCGACAAGTCTTACTAACATTAACAGCGATCATATGTTTAAGTCTTCTTTGAAAAAATACTTACTATCCACATGTTAATATTTAATTCCATTTTCTGTGTCCTACATGTCAATGATTTATATCTCTATTGTATTTTATTTTTTTTATAGCTTAATATTTATTTTATTGCACTTTAAATGTCAACGTTTAATTTATCTTTTTTTTGTTTGTCAATACATAATTTATTTTGTATAATATGTCGTCGTTTTCCCTTATTTACGTTTTTTTTTTCAATGTATTTATGTATTCAAATAATTCATTATCTGAGGGGTCGCCGGAACTCGTCAAATTGACTTTTAGTTTGCTTTTTTTTCAGGTCATCCGTCAGGCACCTTCCTGACATATTTTTTGTACTTGTTTTTTTTTCTTTTTCTTGGTTGCTCGTAAAATAAACATTATTATTATTATTATTATACGAAATATAGCGGATCTAGAGAAAATACTCTGGTATAATCAGCTCAAGTACTCATCACATACCTTAACTCTTCCTGCCCCTTTCCTCCTCAACTCTATTTATCACATTACAAATTATTTTAAATTATTCAATCGTTTATCTTCTTCAGAACATATTCCACGCTCAATGTCCTTGTAATCTATTTTTATCGTTATTGCTTTATATATATATTTATTTATTTATTTATTTATTTGTTTTATTTTTGGAGAGACCTTCATCCAGCAGTGGATAGATAATGGTTGAATATGATATATATATACACAATAGACAAAATAACACCAAATATATGAGAATAATGACAACATAGCATTAAAAGGTAAAAAAGTGAGCAAATTTGCAATGTTCTGTTTTGCCAATTAATGTGCAGATGCAGTTTAGGCATACACATATTTGCATTATTTTTTTTTTATTTTGGGCATCAATTATAAAATAAAAGTATAAAATATCTTATGCGAGCTGCGGTTGTTGTTAACGTGTATTTTTAATCGTGATAGAATCTGAACGGAAATTTTTGAATATATTTTTCTTTCGATATTGCAAACTAAGCGTTTTTAGGTAAAGAGTGCGCATCTGTGACATATTGTAAAATTTTGCACTTACATGAAGGCAATCCTCGCTAAAACGAGCGTATGTTACCATCTTTGATAAAGGATGGATGCAGGAAATTATTACGGGGTGGGGGGCGCGGTTTCGGGGGCCCCCACCTGGAAAATTTTTAGTTTCGGACTGTGTTAAATAGTTTAGGTAAATGTTGTTATATTACTAGCCTTCCTTTATACTCACCAAAATATTGAATTTACGATAATGAATTAAAGATGGTCTTTTCTTTAATTAAACTATATGGTTCAAGCTAGAATACAGTTAAATATGACAGAAGGGTAAGTAAGAAAGTCATTCCATGTCAACTCACCACAGGTTATAAACCTCACCATCTGAGATTTTCATGAAATTTGGCACATTTGTACTATTCGTACAGATTTGCAAAAATACCAAATTTTATTGAGATTGGTCAACTCATTTTGAAATTAGGGATATTTAAAATTTTCAAAAATCGACCAAAAAAAGCATGAAGGGCAATTTTTTGAATTGACGTGGAAGCTCTCCTAAATAAGATATACAGCTGGAATATGCGTCATTTTACAGAATTTATCCTACCGTTTCCTATTATATATAACACTATATGGGTTAATATTAATACCAAATTAAAATTAAATATTAAATTTTTAATTTCTCAAAAAACACATTTTTAAAAATTTTCAAATTAATACCAAGAATATCTGGTATAGGTGTAAACCACCTGGCAAAATATAAATATGGGACGGTAATGGGTTCAGTGTTAAAATAATTTAAGACTGAAGCTCGATTTGGGAGTAAATCATTTTATTCAGGTGAAAAATTCAAGAATGGATCATTCCGTGTCAAATACAATTTTAGTAAAAAATTTACCTCACCATCTCAGATTTTCATGAAATTTGGCAGATTTGCGCTATTAGTATAGACTTCTAAAAATCGAAATTTTATTGAGATCGGTCAACTCGTTTTGAAATTATATATATATTTAAAATTTTCAAATATTGGCCAAAAATGCACGAAGGAGAATTATTTAAATTGGTGTGGAAGCTCTCCTAATTGAGATAGATAAGTAGAAAAGGTGCTATTTTACAGAATTTTTCTTACCCTCTTCTATGATATTCAACACCATATGAGTTAAGACAAAAAATATTTAGTCAAATTTAAAATTAAAAATTATTTTTAATTTCTAAAAAAGTACATTTTCAAAAAATTTCAAATTAATACCAAAAATAGCTAGTATAGGTTTAAATCATCTGGCAAAATATAAATATGGGACGGTAATAGGTTCGGTGTGAAAATAATTTAAGACTGAAGCTCGATTTGTCAGTAATGCATTTTATTCATGTGAAAAATTCAAGAATACTAAGATTTGCACTTACTAGGGAACTCCACCAACTGTCACTCACCAAATGCCACGATTTTTCGTATCTAGTAGGATGTGGTACAACAATCACTTAAAACGTTAAAAGTTTTCTCTATCTCGGAATAGAACAGAAGATATGGTCATATGAACATAGAGTTTTTAACGCGCCAAGCTAAAGAGATCGCGCCAAGCTAAAGAGATCTCGCCAAGTTAAAACAAATCTCACCAAGTTGTTTAAATTAAACGCTTTGGGCGAACGTCCGAACGCCTGAGATCACGATAAAGAACAGAGATATTGACACTAGAATTTTCGTTTCGCAGTTATCGTGAATTATGCTTAATTTACTAAATGTTGACATACATTTTTTGAACTTAGTTAAAGCTAAATTTGGAGATCCAATTACAGCAAACAATTCAAAGTGAAATGAATGTAGGGATGGAACTTTTTGCAATTGCTAAAACAAGGTTACAGTCATCGGAATTTTATGTGGAGTTTGAGTCTACGCTGGATTTTGATTTTGACGAAAGGGTTGCAAATAACGATTTTACAGAAAATTCATCAGAAAATAAGGAGCCCATCAGCTCAATTGCCAATAGTTATACTTTAGAATATGCGGAAAAAAGTTGTCAAGTTTGCTTGGACAACGAAAGGACGATGTCACAAAATAGCAACAATATGTCGATACTTTTATAATTTAGATTTAAATTACAGACAAATATATAGAATGCGCAACTATATAGTAAATAATGGCAATAGATCGCAAAAGTAAAAAAGAAATAAGAAACGCAGTTTTTAATCGTTTTAAATCAGCACGATACAATGGCTTTTGTGTACATGATAAAGACACCCAAAAATGGTTTATTGCATGCACAAAAGAAAAAAGCATAAATGACTTTAAAGTTTCAAATGGATTTATAAATTCATTTAAAAGAGAATTTAATATTTCTGGGCGAAAAATTACCAAACTCGTAACAAAAACTGATATCCAAAGTAAAGATTTTTTGAAAACCGAGCGGTTGAATTTGTCCTTCAAATAATGGATGATATTGAAAGGACGCCAAATGGACGGGTTACAGCCAAATGCTGCTGATTTTACTAATATTCAAGATGTCATATCTTTTGATCTCTTCCGAGATAGAGAAAATTTTTAATGTTTTAGGCAATAGATTTACCATACCTTACTACATGCAAAAAATCGTGGCATTTAGTGAGTGACAGTTGGTGGAGTTCCCTAGTTAGTAATTTTTAGAAATTTTTACTTTAAACATAATTACGAATGACATGATTACCCGAGCCACCACTTCGTTTCATACATTACAGTTATGTAGCTTGTTATATTTTTTAATTGAAGCTGATAAAGAGATTTCGATACTTGCATTTCTAAAAAATGTAAAGCCTGTGAAAAAATTTCAATCCACCCTTTTATAATATATTTCAAAGTTGGGGAGGGGGAACCGAAGTTGAACATATTAGTTACGTAATCACTTCCGTTGCTTAGAATATAATACGGCTGCTGTTTACACATTTCAAAAGAAATTCTTAAACTTTCTGAGAGCAAAATTCCAAAATTTCCCCAAAAGGTTTTTTACTTTTCAGACAGTTCTGCTGCCCAATACAAATATAAAAAAAACTTTTTAAACCTGTGCTTTCACGAGGAAGGCTTCGAAATTAAAACAGAGTGGTACTTTTCGGCCGTAGCACATAAGAAAGGACCTTGCGATGGAGTAAGGGGTTCTATAAAGAGATTGCCAGCTCATGCCAGTACGAAAATCGAATACTTCCCCCAGCACAACTTTTTAAGTGGGCAGTGGAGAACATTATCATTGTAAACTTTGCATACTCAGCTTAAGAAGACTATGCTGAATCAGAATTGTTCTTGAAGAACCACTTTGATCAAGAAGTGACTATTAAAGGAACACAGAAATACCATATGTTTATCACCAACATCACATCAAAGATGTTAGTGAAATTTTTTGTACAAGCTTCACATTTTTTGGAAATGCAAGTGTCGAAATCTCTTGACCAACTTCAATTAAAAAATGTAACAGGTTACATAACTGTAGTGTATGGAGAAAAATGGTGGCCCAGGTAATCATCTCATTCATAATCATCATAGTCATGTTTAAAGTAAAAAATTTTAAAAATTACTAAGTGCAAATCTTAGTATTCTTGAATTTTTTATATGAATAAAATGCATCACTGACAAATCGAGCTTCAGTCTTAAATTATTATAACACTGAACCCATTACCGTCCCATATTTATATTTTGCCAGGTGGTTTACACCTATACCAGATATTCTTGGTATTAATTTGAAAATTTTTAAAAATGTGTTTTTTGAGAAATTAAAAATTTAATATTTAATTTTAAATTTGACTAAATATTTTTTGTCTTAACCCATATAGTGTTTTATATCATAGGAAAGGGTAATATAAATTCTGTAAAATGATACCTAGCCCAGCTCATTATCTCAATTAGTTAAAAAAATAAAATTTGGTATTTTTACAAGCCTATATGAATAGTATAAATCCGTCAAATTTTATGAAAATCTGCGATGATGAGGTAAAATTTTTATTAAAATTGTGTTGATTTGACATGGAATGACCCAAGATAGTAAAGGAGACATATACAATAACCAAAAACGATAATTTACAATGTAATTAATAGAACAAGTTTAAATTTAAACTACAAAAACATCGTAATTATTTTACTTTTTTTATAATAAGCGACTTTTTAAAAAACTTGAAGTTTATAGTGCAAAGTCGAGCCATCTTGGTTTCTTTGAAAATTTGTCAATCACTTTATTTACATCAATATGAATGTCTCTGTGGGTGTGTATTAAAAGTCTCTTCTGTCATCCGCGTTCGAAGCCAAGTTTGAAGGCGCTTCGAGGATAAAAAACTACGTTCTACTGAAGCAAGACTTACTGAAAACGTAGTTTGAAAGGCAAGTAGCTTATAGATTCGTGGAAAAACGTCTTGATCGCATTTCTCCAAGACTTAGAGACTTTGGACGCCTGTGTAAGACTTTTATTTATTACAGTCGTAACAAACAATACATAAAATGCACTTTATCGTCTTTACATTTTTCCTATTTAAGCCTGACGGGGATCGTTTCCTCCACTCATCGCTGGATCCGCCCTTGTCTTTGATCATGGATTCATTCAACGTGGCAGATCGATATTAAAATGAAGTAATTAAAAAAGGAAAGAAAAATATATTCATGTGTTTAATCGTGCGTATGTTAAAATCTAGAGCTAGAGACAAAAAACATGGTAACTAAATCGAAATACACGGCGTCTGCCTTCCTCCAGATATATTGGGGATACAGAGAAGAATGGTGTAGGAAAATAGGAGGACACGAGAGATAAGAGAAAAAGTACTAAGTGAAAAGTAAACCCGCTAGAAATAGCGCAAAGAAAAGCATTATAAATCAAGCAGCAGTAACAGTGCCTACAATCATAGATCCAGGAAACACCTTGGCGAAAATATTGGCAACTTGGCGCAAAACTTGGCATTGTGGCACGAATATGCAAACTGAGCCTTATTTTGGATTAACCCTTTCGTTATAAAAATTGGAATTAAAGTAAAAATCATAGATAACAGTTTTTAATAAAGTGTTTTTTCATAATAATCTTTTAAATTTGTTTCGTAGTTTCTGTCAAATACAGGTACTAAAAATGTTTGTCTTCTACTTCTGTATCTAGATCAACGTATGCAAAATTATTTTATAGCGCTTTTTATCTCCTTAAAACATGCGTTTTTCCAATTTTGCTTCCTCCTTGTCATCAGCGCTTTACACTTTTTATTGAAATATTAAATATTATTTAGAGTGGACTATAAAAATCTAAATGCTGCTTTTTCATTTGACAAGTTTTATTTAGCGGCTCCATAAGACATTCAATTTTACTTTTTCGTTTTCTTTTCTTTCTCGTCCCAGTTTTAGATTCATTATTTTTTGTTCCGCCCCGCACTTTCTACTTAACTTCGTGAAGGATTTATTGACAGCTGCCAATGACGAAAATACCTCTTTTGACGCTATGAATAAAAGAGTAGAGACGATGACGTGCAAAGATGATGACGAAAACGCTCGAGGTAAAATCAAACTTTTCAATAGGACTTCGACACAAAATGAGACATTTTTAGAACTGAAATCGGACGGAAAAAAATTCATATGTTCTTTGCACGCGAAAGGAAGGAAAAAACGTCATGAAACAAATCAATATCCGTATGCACCCGTTCACAGACCTGTGGAAAGAATGCTTTGACATATACAGACATTAAGTTTTCAATGCAGAAAACCACCTGTTTCAATTCCTTTGGTTCCTATGGTGATTGTAGTCTAGCAGGCTTTATCCTCGTCCTCGACAAAGCTCGATGGATCCTCTCCATCGAGCTCTGGCCTAGAAAAATGTTTTGGTAGGAAAAAGACGAAATTAATGATAACTTGCCATACTCTTTATTTTTTAAATAATTGAATTCTATATAACGACTGTTAATTTATATAACCTTTATACTTTTATTAATATGTGCCAGATAAATGAATTAGATGGATTTTTCCAGGGTTTTGTAGGAGTTACAATTTCTTAAAACACGTGGTACCTTTTGAAGGTCGCAGTATACAATGCAGTATATTACGTATATATATATATGGAATAAGAAAGGTACAATTTCTGCGTTTAACGTTTCAGCTTATAGTAGAATTCAATTCGACTGAATGGTCGGAGAAAGGGATACAATGCTTTATTCTGACTACGATCTGAGTAGTCAGAGTACCAGTTTCTAATTCTGATGCTCTAACTACCTAGTTAGTGTAGAAATGAATTCTTTTGTTTTAATTCCTCTTCCATCCTTCGCTTACAAAAGGAAATTTTTTTAAATGTGTACAATTTTATAATTTATATAATAAGTTTATCAATCCAATTGAATTGTTTGTTGAAAAAAAAAACACAATTCATATTAAAAAACTTTATAAAAATCATGAAAAAAACAATCGCCAACGAATTTTTGGGAGAACTCAGAAGGGGGATGTCTCATTTATCATACTTTACTGACTGGGAATGGTGCACTTTGTGCAACGCATTGATTATAAATATCTTGTATAAGCACACCTTGTTTGGCGTAGAACGATTTTTGTAGCGATAATGTATTAACTATCTCTAAATAGAAAAAAAATTGCAACCCTATACCGATTTAAAGTTATTCTTCATGCAATGACCAATTCAATTATAGAAAGAGAAAGGGAAATTGGTGTTGTGTGAAATTATGCATTGGGCGAGCAAGCTTTCCGGAAAGATAAGAAGACATCTTATGAAAGGACAAAGGGACATAAGTAAACAAAATGTCTCATTGAAGGCTAAATACGCAGTTTTCCAATTAATGTGTATTATGAGTTCTCTCTCTTATGGATTATATATATAGAGAGTCTAAAAAGAAAAGCAATATAGGTTTGAAAAACAAACCAAAATAGTATAGAGGAATGCAAATTTGGAATAATTGAGAGAGCTCGAAACAGCAAGGTACAAATGAAAGTGTTAATAAGGATGGAAACGCTGTTAAAGCAGGAAAGTTCAAATGATGATGAGTTGAGCATACAAGTAGTAACGCGTTGCCTAGCTTGCCACTCACTCAGATCTGACTCCTAACAGTTTCAAAAATATAAAAACACTTACTCATCAAAGGCTCGCTGTAGCTCGGGAGTTGGTTCCCTAGGCCTTAAAAGGTATGGTTTCCTCGAACAGTTCTAGCTACCGGTACAGCAAAACAATTGTTGTCTGTATAGACATAGTCATACTCACAAGCACAAGAATGTGCTACGGACATACAAAAATATTACAAAATAATTGATCGACGACGGATAGCCGAACTTCTCTACTCAATCTTAAAAGAGTATGAAAGACAGAGTATACGTCCTCAGACAAGAAGAATGGTTGAACTGAAGTAACAGGTTAAAATAGCACAATTTTTTTACGTAAATATATGGGTTTTTTTCGCAAGTCTTTTGAAACAGAAAATTAAGAGATTTGTGAATGTTTTTTAGTTATATTTCATCGAAAAGTTTGAACGAAAATTCTCCAATTCGAGTGAATTTGAAATGATATTTTCATTAAAAGGCCGGTTTTTGTTTTTACACTGTTTCAGATGGCAGCTCTCGAAACAAAGGCCCTTGAAGCAAGATACCTTTAACTATTAAAGGAGGAAGGCCATACTTATTCAATACTTCGAGATAGTGTAAGCTTCGTTATAGCCAGCTCTCTTTGGCTTTTTACGACACAGCTGGTGAGAAAGTTGCTCAAAAAACTTTACCTTTTTCCCATTCGGCTCACCGGAGTAGACCAAACTGAACCAGAAAAGCCAACCTAAGAAATAAAATCAAAAGATTTCTTCCGGGTTGGCCTCTCGTGTGTGTCTTACTTAGTTATTCATGAAAGCTCCGCTCAAATCCACTCTTTCAGTGTTCCGCCTTTCCTTTCCCTGTTACCCCTTTAATCTGAAATGCTTTTATTGTTTTTATGCAGATAGTCTCCGAAAATTCGAATTTTTCCGTTTCCCCAAGCTAAACTGATTTCATCCCATCTTGACTATCGTCGTTAATGATACCACGTTGTAGGTTTTGCGCCTTCTTAGGCTAAAAAGAAATGCTTTTTTCATAAGCAGCTTGGCCGCGTCTGCCATTTGGCGCTGAGGCGAGCTGCCCGCTTGAATTAAGCAAAAAATTGCCAAAATTAGCATAATCGCTACCAAGGTTTATATTAAAGGGTATTTGGCCACTTCAATTTGCTTCGAGAACGAAATCATCAAGCGCTGCTATTGAAACTACAACGTAAGATGGTTTCAAGCAAAATATAGAATTTCTCCTTGTGAGTTCAGGTGCATGTCGCCAGACTTCGTTTGCAAGAAAATAAAGTAATAACGGCTGCACATTTTTGCGTTGTTTTTCCTGAAATCAAGGGTTATTTAGTTGATGATAAATTGCTTGGAGCCTTAAATTAATAGAAGTTCTGTTATTGGCGTACACAATTCCAGATCTACATATATGCATGCGTGAACGTTTGCGAGGGAACGAAACGGAGAAAAAAGCATATGTATCTTTAAAGTTTCGAATAGGGCTCTGCGATGGTGCAGTGGTAGCGCATTCAACTAGTGTGCCACTTATCCTGGTTCGGTTCCCAACGGTTCCAAAACAGAAAGTTTACCTACTAATTGCTTAATGTATTTTGAAGGTGGGTTTCTTGACTTTGATAGGTTGTGTTTCCACGATAAAGTGTGGCTCTCAACGAACCATGACCTTTTTTGTCCTTTATTATCATGACCTTTATTGTCCTTTCGCCGTAAATCTCAATGTTCCGAATAGTTTATGCAATTCCAATAGCTTTGAATTTTTGTGAAATTTATACTGTTAATTTCATCACTGAAAAGTGGCGGACCAGTTGACTTCCTCCACCCACTTCAAAAAGAAGCCTGACTTCATTAATATCAAACCTTTTAGTATTTTTACGTTTGAAAAATAAAGCATACTAACGTTGTGTTTAATGAGGTAATGACTAAATTTTAAGAGAATCAGTGTAGAACTATTATCAGAAGCAATGACTCTAACTGTTTGTCGTTTTATTGTTATACATAGTTTATAATTTTCCAGTTGAAATTCTGGAAATATTTATTTGTCCACATCGAAAAGGTTATTTTTTTAAAAGTTTCCATGTCGTCATAATTTGCAAATGATTGGATAGAATGTATTATTCTGAATTAATGGGCTTTTATATTAGAGATATTGAGGCACTATTAATATATACACTTTAGTAATTATATGCTGAATGTCCATTTCATTAGGTATACCGCTTATTCAGATATGGATCAATTCGGAAGGATGTGGTCTACGATTCCGCGGTAAGCGATATTAATCAGATAGGTTGGCTTGATGAGTATCCGTTGATGTTGCATTTACCAGTTAGAATGGCCCAAATGAGTGAAATGATAACTTCAAACCTGGTACGATTCCAGCGGAACAAACCAACTTAAATTGTAAGTGCGTTTGGTTAAAACATTGCTAACACTTACTGCTTTTGCACAAGGACTGCTGATACTAGGACACATATTAAGTAATACGAAATGGTAACTGCAAACAGAACCAAGTAGTATATATCATAAAATTTTTAGGATACGTGCAACGAGTGGAATTATGGAAGGCAGTGGTGGTTACTCTTCGTCATACTATAACGGAAACGCTAATTATAAAAAGATAATTATAAAAGGTAATCATAAACAGTAATTATAAAAGGTAATCATAAACAGTAATTATAAAAGGTAATCATAAACAGTAATTATAAAAAGGTTCTTATAAATAACAGGTATTGCATTTTAAGTTGGTATGTACGAAAAACCTATTTCAGAAAATGGATTAAACTTATTATTGTTTATTCAAACATATTTAAAGTTGATAATAGTGGATAATTATTGATAAAATTTAAATAATTGTTATTTCATAACAAAATTCCTTTTAAATTTATACTTCGGATAAAGCAATTGTTTCTCTTTAAATGATTTCTTTCTCAAATTGAAAGAGTTTGGACAGAAAAAAATATAGGGATATGTGTCAAGAGTGTTTATAAGTATAAATTAAACCTTCTTGTATTTACGAGTGTAGTACATTCGTTTTACACGTATATAAATAAGCATAAAATCAACATAAACACTGACGTAACCAGGAGGTGGTTAGGGGTTTATCCCCCCATAGAAAATCGAGAAACACGAATGAATGATATGTGCAGAGCATTGGGGTTGAAGCTGTAGTCCCCCCTAGAACGCAAAGCTAATAAACCCACACTGCGCAAAATACACTCTATAACAAAAAAATCGATGCACCAAGAAAGAGTTGTCCGATTGTAATGAAATTTCGTATGCAAAGACATTTTGACCGAACATGCAAATGATTAAAATTTGGTGTCCAATGAATGAATAGCGGGAACTCCAGCGCATCGGAACTGCGCATTCAGCAGATGTATATAAGGAGCGATTCTCAATATGTGGTCAAAATTTCTGTTGCATTTTGACTGCGGATATCTTACGTCGACTGTAACAATGCCTCGCCGAAAGATTCGTGCTCATTACGAGCATATGTCAGAGTTTGAAAGAGGTCGTGCTATCGGATTGAAAGAGGCTGGTTGGACGAATCGAAGAATCGCTGGACATGTGGGTCGAAGCGATGCGGCGATTGGACGGTGCTGGCAAGAGTGGGTCAACAACGGCAGATGTCAGCGTCGGGACGGCAGCGGTCGACCTAGGGCCACAACAGAACGGGAAGACAGAGCGATTGTCAGAGCAGCTGTCACAGCACCGGATTCGTCGTTATCAACTATCCAACGTGTGGCCCGCACACATGTGTCCAACATGACCCTCTGCAGACGACTGAGAGAGCGGAATTTACGCTCGCGCCGACCGTTACGCCGCTTACCTCTCACGCCTTTACACCGTCAAGTCCGATTACAGTGGTGCCGGGCTCGATCAACTTGGAACTGCGCTGACTGGGGACGTATAGTCTTTAGTGACGAGTCCCGTTTCCAACTGTGTCCTGACGACAACCGCAGACGTGTCTGGAGACGTCCAGGGCAGCGTGGGGATCCTGCCCTTACTATCGCACGCCACACATGCCCACAACAGGGCGTTATGGTCTGGGGTGCCATCTCCTTTGATAGCCGGACCCCTTTGGTGGTCATTTCTGGCACACTTACAGCACAGCGGTACGTAGACGACATTCTACGACCGGTTGTGTTACCGTTCCTTTTGCGACACCCTGGACTTACGTTTCAACAAGACAATGCCCGGCCGCACACGGCACGTGTTGCTATGAATTGTCTTCAAGCTTGCCCAACACTTCCTTGGCAAGCTAGGTCTCCTGATCTCTCTCCCATAGAGCACATTTGGGACGCTATGGGAAGGCGATTGCAACCATCCCGGAATGTTGACGATTTAGCCCGACAGTTGGAGACAATTTGGCAAGAAATTCCGCAGGACACCATCCGGGATCTTTATCAGTCTATGCCACGCCGGGTGACAGCTTGCATCCAGGCCAGAGGTGGACCAACGCCTTATTGACTTCCTCCCTTTGTAACGGTCAAACTCTGCAATAAATCATTCAATTGTTCTGAAATTTTAATCGTTTCTTTTTCTATGTATGTTCTTCACATCCACCAATTTTTATCGCAATCGGACAACTCCTTCTCGGTGCGTCGATTTTTTTGTTATAGAGTGTAGATTAGGTATCATTATCAACGTTGTAGAACATAGCTTTGATATTGAGTAAAGCGACTTGACGCGTTTGCATGAAATAGCAACACTCTGTGGTTACTTGGAGTTCGTGTTAGTCAAGTGTTGTCGAAGGACGGCAGTGTTTGTCCGAAACATGTCTTAGTATGTTTCACCCAACATCAAAACCTACGCTCTACAATCTCATTACTAATATTTAGTGCACGTAAATATCGATTTCCACGCAAAGTCGTTAAGCTAAATGTAATTGAAGTGTATATTGACTTCTAATATCTGAATGTGTTCCCCCCTGATTGGTGGAGAAATTTACAATTTGCACAATCTGTACTGATGTACAATATTGTTTCTATAAGAATTACGATATACGTATTTATTTTTAACTATTTTAAATCTTTTAATTCTATGTTTAATACGATATTTTGTTTGATTTACACGTTCTAATTCTCTCCTTTTGAATTCAGGCTTTTGTCAGTTTTAAGTTAAGAAAAACAACCATAATGTCGAATTCTAAACCCCAACGGGTTTATTTGAAAGTATCTATACGTAATGAAAATTAAATTTAGTTCCGGTTTGCCCGAATCTGTGAATATTAACATTACATTCATAACTTCAGTTAGGAGTAAAGTAAAACGAAGTAATATTTTATCGAAGTTAATGAGATACAATTGCAGAAGCAACCATACTTTATCAAAAGTTAGACTACGTTCTTTGAATTTAAAGATGTAAGGGTATGCCCCATCTCTGTCGTCTAAACTTCTCGTTAAAGATATCCAACGTTTCTTACCCTATCACTTTTATCTCGAAAGGAAAGGATCTGGGTTCGATCAATTCCATTTTTACTTTAATTGCGTTTTGAAATGTGATAGATCATTTTAAATGTTCTCAATCAATCTTTTTGACGTGCGTTCTATCAATATACCAACTAATTAATGCACTCTTTGAAGCAATTTCTCGAACATTAGTATCCATCAAAGCTTTCGATTAATCTTTCTGGCCATTTTATTTATACATATTTTAGAAACCCATCTGAAACTGCGCCACAGGAAAGACATTAATCCAGTTTCTAAACTGCTATTTTTACAAAGTATCAAGATATAAGCGCATATGTTATTAAACGAAATTATACGTACTCTCTTACTCAAGAGGCACGCATAAAGTTTCACTATTTATATCATATATATTACTACGGAGTGTAAAGTCATAGCATACATTTTAGTTATGTGTCATGAATAGAAGGAACTGTGATTTTTTACAAATTCAGCTACGAATCTAAGCAGACGCGGGGAATTCGTAAATATTTTAATATATTTACGTAGAGAGTTTTCAGTACCCCAAAATTTTGCTATGATCGCATCTTTTCCCATCGCAATATAGAAATGGGTTAAACCTGGTTTGTGGGGGGGTATTTCTCCCATGGGTGAATATGGGGGCGCATATTTTGTAATCTTATTCACTTGTAAGAGGATTCACCCCAACGGCCGTAGTACAATGGAGAAAATCTTGATCTAGGAGTGCAAAAGTCTGGCGTTGATAATGAGTGAGATTTTAGGATGGAAAAGAGTTCAAATAGTGTTAAATCAAGCAAAAATCCGATCAAGAAAATCGATTACATTGGTACAAATATCGAGGATAATTATTGTTTATGTCTTTATATGTCTTGGAAAAAGCCAAATATAAATGAATCTTAAAACGGTTATAGTTTTCGGTTTAATTATTATTTATTTGTTCCAAATATGTATTCAAGCACACACACTATTTACAAAGATGGAAGAGATAATATGAATGTAAATGTTAAAGTAACACATACCATACTTGTGACTAGCACATATTCTAACCTTCCTCTGAACCTTCTTATGGCTTTGAAGGAAGAAGTGAAATGTCTTTATCAAATCTTGGTTTCTTATAGGAGTTAGTTTGTCTTCGGAGATTTGAAATTGTAGCTATAACGGGGTGTGAAGAAAATAGAAACGAATTCAATAAATCAGTAATTCCTGAAATATGAAAACATTTCCTTGCATCTCGCTCTCGATATCTCCTTAGAACATTGTTGCAGGCCACAATGGCTTCTTTGGGCAACATCCCTATCTGTAGATTTGCTGCCTGAACAATGTCTGCTCCGTGAATTAAAATGCGGTGCACACTGGAAGGTGTGTAAATAGAGATGGGCAAAATAGAAAGAAATGTGCATTTCCAATAAAAAATACTTAGAAATTGGAATTTTTGATACAAAATACACAATATATTTTAAAATACTTTTCAAAAATACAAATTGCATTTGCCAAAGAGCTTTTCTTTACCTGTGCTTAATGCACTTGGGCAGTCCAAGTTAGGCTAAATAATTCCATTATAATTCCATTATCATAATTTCATAGTAATATGTAACCACAAAATCCATAATACGTTACCATAATTTAACATGTCACTATATATTCATATATCACCATCATTTCACATTATACAATAATTTTTGCCACCCACGTGTATGTAGCTCAAACTACAGCTTTTCTGGAGACAAAGAGACGCCGTCCCCATCCTGGATTCGAACCAGGGTCCCTCCGTTTAGCCCGGAGTGTCTTGGACCGCTAGACGAATGAGGACAGGAAACAACGCTCTCTTTCTCCGTATGTAAAGGTGTTAAGGTATTATTACCCTCCGCAGGGATAACACAATTGCCAAATATGGTCAACACAAGAAAGCCTCCGGGGCGAGATTTTTGTGAGTTTTTCTTGGGGCAAAATTGTGTTATCCCCGTGAAGGCTATTAATACCATACATCCTTATTTACGGAGAAAGAGATCGTTGTTCCATTGTTAACGGTCTAAGACACTGCGCCTTAAACGGAGGGACCCTGGTTCGAATCCAGGATGGGGAAAGCGTCTCTTTTTTCTCCAAAATTACATAAGCTCTAGTTTGAGCTATATGTACGTGGGTGGCAAAAATTATTGTATAATAAATTCCCCCACGAAATACTCACAAAAATCTCGCCCCGGAGGCTTTTCGGTGTTGACCATTATTTGGCAATTGTGTTTCATATGTGGCATTGTGTATGGCCCTGTGAAGGGTAATAATATCTTACATCATTTCACAATGTTTATGAATTCACACTTACAATTATAAAAATATTTGATACGAAATGAAATTTATTTTTTAATTCTTGCAGCCATAAGATCAACTATATGCGTTGTATAGCGCATAATTAGTCTTATTGCCAGGCATATCAGGCATCAGGTATCACTTTATTATTCAGGTACAAAATTACAAATTATAATAAATTCGTAGAATATACCTAAGGGATGACCGTAAAAGAAACTGGTGAATACCAGCTTGACGAGTTCCAGTCACACCAAAGTCCCATATTTTTTTCTTAATTCACACTAATTCCCCAGGTTCTTTTTGAGGTGAGCAAACACGGTTAGCCGCGATTTGGTGAATCCAGGTCCAAGACTTCTATTGGCGGTTGTAATGATGCCATGAACACCAAAATTTGAAATATAAGTAACTTCTTTTAGGTTTTGGCTTCTGTTGAGCAGCTCTCGAGCCATTTGGCGAACCAAGGTTGGAAACAGCTATGTCCGAATTTGAAGAAATGTAGTGCAAAGAGGTACGTGCCCAGAAGCTCTTGATAACTAGAAAGAGGCTTTTCAACCAGTTAAATTCAGCCGATGTGGGCATTCGCCGAATTCGATGCGGGCACAAGAGTACAACGCAATAAAGAAGGAGAAAGATTCAACCAATTTCTATTATCCGGAATTTTTCGGCTATTGCATTATCACTGTACTGAAAACGTTCAAAAGGTAAGAAAAATCACTATTCTTTAGCATGTTACCACTGGACCATCGCAGATTTGGTGTCAAAAGTATCGGTTTGGAAAATGACGCTTAATTGTACATAAAATGGGATGATCGAAAGATTAGTGCAAAGCATAAACATAAGAAAGATGAAGCGAAAAAAAAATGCGTGCGTTTTTAACAAATCTATTGATCTTTTTGACATATATCTGCTGGCGAATTTAATGTTATGAGTGCACTGTGGAGAAAGAGACTAACAGCGTGGCAATTTGAGTTTCAGTTGGGGAGGGGGAGGAGAGTAGAGAGCCCTTGATCTAACAAAGATTTAAAAGCAAAAGCCTAAGTTTCTGTCCTTTGTTCTAATAGTACAAAAAATAATTAATTATAAAAAATAATCATTGGAAAATAAATTGAAAAGGCCCATTAAAATATCGAATAAAGTGCAACGATAGTCGTTAGTGATATTCATATAAAAGTTATCACTTTTGTGGCTCACAAAACTTTGTATTGTAGACAAATGTATTTAAAATAAGCACACAAATATACGAGAAAGTCAACGTTCTATGCGAAATTTGTATTATATTTCAAAAACATAATATAAAAAATATACAATTTTATTTATTTTTTCAACATTCCACTCTCTTTTAATTCTGGGTTATATTTTATGAATACATATTAAATTTGAAGATAACAGTGAGAGGCAAATTATCTCCACGGCGCACGCATGATAATTTAAGAAGAACGATTAAAACAGGGGTCATTAGGCGGTTCGCGGGCCACTTGCGGCCCACCGGCTCATGTAAAAATACAAATTGTTTCATACAAAAATAACATCCCTTGATTCCTTTGAGCCTTAAAGCTGTGTATTTTATTCCGTTTACATTTTCACATTTCGTAATAAATATTTTAAGACGCTAGAGAACTAAAGTATATTCATGTTTGTAAAAATTGCAACACCATGAAGGAAGCATGTGATTAAGCTGAAACTTTCAGGAAATGCAAATTAGGGTATGCTATTCAAATGATTAGAATTTCAGAAGCATCAGGCATGCGTGGGCTGAGCAGCGCCCTCTGAACTGCTGATGGATCCGTATAAATAGAGGGCTGTAGCGGGGCGTGTATGGTTATCGGTTAGTGGTAAACGTTACATGAGACGTCACTATGCCTCTACGACGAAAGAGGGCGACATTTCAGCAAGTTACGGAGTTTGAACGGGGACGAATGATCGGCCTTCGTGAAGGAGGGTTTTCTTATCGTGCAATAGCAGCTCGTATGGGGCGTAACAGCAGCACAGTGATGCGAGTGTGGAAGCAGTGGGTTCAAGAGAACCAGACAACTCGGAAATCCGGGAGTGGACGCCGAAAGGTGACGTCAGCACGGGATGATAGACACCTGGTCCGCATGGTGGTGAAGGACCGTTTTGCTTCATCTGGACAGTTGGCAGAACGTTGGTGCACTGCTACAGGTGTATCATTGTGTGCTTCATCAATTCGTCGGCGTCTACTGCACCGTGGACTGCGTACAAGAGTTCCTTTATACAGGATCCCTCTGACGCAAAACCATCCGCACCTGCGGCTACAATGGGCTCATGGATATAGAGACTGGCGTTGATTGGCAACAAGTGGTGTTTTCTGACGAATCCCACTTTAATTTGGGGTACAGTGATGGCCGCATCCGTGTTAGACGCTATACCGGTGAACGCCACCTTCCGGAGTGCGTTATCCAACGTCATAGTGAACGAACCCCCAGCGTTATGGTCTGGGGTGCGATTTCGTATTATGGACGATCTCAGCTGCTACGAATTGTGGGTAATCTTAACAGCAACCGGTACATCAATGAAGTTCTGGAGCCCGAAGTTGTTCCCTTCCTTCAAGGCATTCCCGGAGCTGTATTTCAACAGGACAATGCCCGCCCACATATTGCCAGGAATGTTCAAGACTTCTTTTCATCACAACAGATACAGCTTCTTCCTTGGCCTGCCTATTCGCCGGATATGTCGCCGATTGAACATGTGTGGGATTTCGTTAGTCGGTGTCTCGCTCGTGATCCTCGCCCCATAGCTACTACAGATGAACTTTGGGGTTGCATACAAGCAATCTGGAATGCTCTTCCTCAGGCACACATTCAACATATGTTTGATTCCATGCCACGTCGTATAGCATCACTTATTGCAACGCGTGGTGGCTTCACCAAATACTGATTTTCGACATGTAATATTGTTTTTTGTTTTGTAATTTTAATCGTTTATTTGTATCGATACAGGTCGTTTGTGCATTAAATTTCATTCAATTCGGACGAGTCCTTCATGGTGTTGCAATTTTTACACACATGAATTTAATACGCGGTCTTTCC
>QLNU02015360.1:103853985-103869998 GCA_006491805.2 Dysdera silvatica
GGGGACCATATCTTTCTTTTCTCGAGAGAGAAAATTCTCTCTCGAGAAATTGGAAGTTCCGTTGCGACTTACCTGTCTATATGTCATAAAACAAAAACGTCGTAACTTTTTTTTCGGAATATAATATGAAATTACGCGGTCCTCTTTCTTTTCAATCAATCTGCTTTTTTGCTTGGTTGTGTTTTCAATAATATCAGTTTAAACTGAATGTTTGAGTTTTCATAAAAACTAGAGAACTTGCGCTGTAAAATTTAAACAAAAAATGTGAAAGGTTGTAAATGTTGGAAATTTACACAAGCATTCCTTTATTTTTTTTTTATTTTTTTTTTATGCCCTTCAAGAAGTTTTTTATAAATACATTGCTTAAACGTCAAGCTCTTGAATGTAACTTTAAGGTTGTTCAAGGCCAAAATGAAATGCGTTGCCTAAAAGTTCACATGAAAATACGTTTTTTCGGAAACACTTCTCCCAATGCGGAAACCAGAACTATTTAAAAAAAAAAATCGATGGCAAATAACTAATAATGAATGAAGATAATTGTTGGACTCGATGAAGCTGTCAACATATACCAGGAAATAAAACTAACATCTGGTAATTTGTAATTGAATGCCAACCTAATAAGAAGGTTATAGGCCAACGCCTATAACCTAAACGTGTTCCATTCACACAATCTTTCATATCGCACGTGCATAGACATGTTTCATTGTCTGAAGGGCGGACGTTTGAGGTGGTTTTGAACACGATTTCGCAATCCTTGTCGAGACCCTATTTAAGGTGATAGCGGGAAAACGCAATTTTGTGCTATTGTAATTAACGAGGGACTACAAAAACAAGGGAGAAAAGTCAGGAAAGAGGAGAGAAAAATACTGAAAAAAAAATAAGGGCCATTTCACTGTGGATATCTACCCAGTGTAGACGGTAAATGTGTGGGTGACGTTAGACTAAAATGAGGTAAGCTAAGGCCGTGGCATACATCATTTTAGAGGCGCTACATATGCATTTTTAAATTTAAGCGGATCTGATGTGGATGCCATTAAAATTTTTAATCTTGGAGCGTTTGTACCCCATTAAAGTACAGCTATGGGTATCATGGTATATCTCATGAATGCTTCTTTTGGTTCCAGAGACACAGTTGATAGGAAAACCAGTTGAAAGAGAGAAATATATAATAAACTGTACATACATTGTTTTTTAATCAAACAACTGTACAATTTTTGGCATCTTCCAATTGACACGCAATTATTATATTTTTATTTTTGCTAGTAATTAAATTTCAAGAAGTTAGAAAAATATACTGACAACGTTGAAGTGTTTTATTACACAGTGCCAAAAATTGAAAAAAAACAAACAAACACCGATTTAAACCCTATGGTGTTAATTAATCATATCTTCTATTAATCACTATGTCACATTTTTAATTTTTCTTTTCAGTGTTATTTATAGTGGAGTTGCATATTGACGAACTTCCAACTTACGAACTACATACGTTTTGTTGATGAGTATCCTATGTGAGTATAATGTTAATTCCCATTTATAATCTTTTGAAATTGCGGAATGTTTCGGTAGGTCGGTTGCCTGCCCGTGTCTGCCGCAACCCTTCTACTTCGTAACAGTAAGCCCTTAGGAGTCGAACCAACGCCCCCTATAACTGAAAGCTAGCGAAGTCAGTTCGTGACGTCATTAGAGTGGACCGGTGGACCTTATGTCTCTTCCGTGCTTAAATCGTTGGAAAATACGAATATTTGTCTAAATATATATGCATGTACATTAACTACTATTTTTATACGTTGTTTATAATTTAGATGCTTATTTGCTATATTTAAATTGAATGTTTTTAATAAAAAATTGACAGATGTATTTTATTTAGAAATTTATAAGCACATACAATAAATGTAACTTCTTCAATCAGTAATTATAAAAACTTAATTCATTGCATTTTTTAAATTGTAATTTATCTTCACAATAAATAGACAAAAGCATTTTTCTTTTAGTCATTTAATCTCACAAAAGAACGATTTTACCCCATTCACATGTACAAAATGAACCAATAATTAAAGAAAGTATATATATGAGAAGTCACATAAGAGATATTTAAATTAAACAATTTTTTATTTTAAGAAAATTCATCATTTTAATTCAACTAAAAATTATTAAATTCACATAATTTTATAATAATTCACTAAAAATAATTGAATTCACAAATACACATATAAGTAGGATATAAAAAAATATAAAAAATTAAAAAAATATATTGACTTATAGGATTACATGTTATTCATTTTAAAACTTTACTTCAATTTTTAATCAAATTTTAAATTTCACAAAAAATCAAAATAATTTGGAAAAAATAAACCATTCAACTAATAATTTTAAATGACATACCAGGAATTCACTTGAGGAGCTACCACTGATACACAACTGCTATTTTTTTAAACACTTAAACATTTTCTTTTTATCAACAGGCTTAGCAAAGTCATTTTTATTTTAAATGCAATTTTTTAAAAATGCATTTTTTGGCACAAATAATGCATTTTATACTGGTATCTGATGTGTGACCTTCAGCTCATGAATCAAAATTGAGGAAACATTCCTTCTGAGCAATGATATAAAGTGTTAAATTTACAGTTGCTAGCCTTTAGTTTGGTATTTTCAAAAATATAGATTCATACGTTGATACTAATTTTTGTATTATTATATAGTTAAATAACGCAGAATTTAGAATATCTAGGTGTGGACAAGATAAACCATCCCTATCAGGAGTTTGGATGTAACTAAATTTTCCTTGTTTATATTCGAAACATTAAACGTTTTAAAATAATGTATGCTTTACCTTCTAAACACTTTTCCCTTCGTAAATATAAAGTGCAACAATAACCAGCAATATTTTAATATGGGCATTTAAGAATTTACATTACATATGTCAGTACTTGCACCATAAAAATATAACCTACCAACCAATTACATATGTCAGTGTCATAAATATTACTAACTTTAGGAAAACATGATCCACCAGTTGGCACATTCCAAATTGTATTATAAGCATCAAAAACTTTTATATCAATAATACCACATTGACTCAATTTCAAACTTAATGGCAAATGATTTGAATATGCAATTTACTTTCAACTTTATATTGTCAAACTGAAATAGAATATACAGATCTAGCCAATGCTCGATACTTGCTGAAACGGTTCTCTAAGGAGTTCATTTGGAATTTACTAGTTAGCAAGTATATAAAATTTCATTTAGTTACACGATATCTAGTCGATCGAAGTATTGCAGGAGTAGTTTGCATAAAGGCAGCGCAGAGCTCGACTCACATTTTAACTTTTTCTAAGCCTTTAACAATACCAAAAACTTATTAAGAAAGACCAATCGCTCATCATCCGAAATCTTCGCAAGTGGCTTCACATAATTATCGCATTTATGTTCACCTTTAAAGATAGTTTTCACACAATTTTCAATCATATATTGATGGTTTTTGTAAAATGTGCAGTTCCTTCAAAATTAGATAATGATTTTTTTAGACCAACCTCTCTCAAACCTGCAAAATGCTGGGTTAAAAATAAATTTTACATTCTGACGTTCGAAGTTGGTTGGTTGCAAAGCTTTTAGGGTGAGCCCATGTTTATATTTTACAAGATCTCCAATTTCTGATTCATGTAATTTTTTCAAATTAAAAAATTGGGCAGTTTTGCTCAAGGGAGTTCTATCGAAATTAAGTTAATACAAAGTTTGGTTACAAGTTTTTGATTCAACCGATTATTACAAACGCATTTAAGTAAATGTACAGAATCGATAACATGAAACAATGGTCTAGACCAGGGATCGGCAACGTTTTTGGGATATTGTACCAAAGCAATACCGTAGAATCATTCTGCATGCTAGTGGAATCACTAATCAAATTATGCTGCTTATTATCCATTATACTATGACTGTGTTACCTTCCACTTATTAATACAATTTAGGTAGATCTTTTGATATATTCCTAGTTCAGTAAAAGAATTACTTTTCTTATAAAAGGTTGGTTGGATATATGGTGCAAAGACAGCAAGGGGCATTCTGCGACCAAAAAAAAAGGAATTTTCTTAAAAATGTCCTTGTACATTTTGACATACAAGTAACAACAGTTTAACAATACAAAATGCAAATAGTGCAATCCTTTTGCTGTATGAAACCGTATTCTCTAGTTCAAAGGTTTTGAAGTGAACAAATATTAATCTTTTGCTATTTTATAGTACGCGCTTCGGCAAAATTAATTACTCAAAGCACTACTCTTATGAAGAGCAAATGTGAGTGATAGTGGAGAGGTTGAGACAGGAAGAAAAGAAAATTTTGGATGGGAATAGAATTAAGGACTATTCAAGGTGCAAGAAATCTGTCTGATCTCAAATTTATGGTTTTGCACACTTCCTTCACAAACATCTAACAACATTTCTCTTTAAGAAATGTGAAAATGGATTTTATCTATAGGTGAATAAAATAGTTTTTTTGAAGCGACACAATCATATTCTGATGTTTTTTAAATCACTTCACGTGTCACCGTACGTTGCCAACCTCTGGTATAAGCTGATCAATTTGATTTCTACACACAATATTTGACTTTTATGAGATATTAAATAAATACACGGTTTTTCAATTTATTTGCATTATTGTCTGAACAGATATTAATAATTTTAAAACCAATAGTTTCTAATTTCAAAATAATTTTTCTGCAAAATATCACGAAGTTCTTGGGCAGTTAATGTACGAATTGGCAAAATATGAATAACATTTTTATGTGGCGACAACAAATTTTGCACCATAAAAACATGTCCACTATTATAGCAGCTGTTTCAAAATCTACTCATTTCCCCAACTATACTTCCACCTTTATAATTAAATTGGGATTTTAAATGCATTTCATCCATTAGTAAAATGTTCAAAGGAAGATAACTGGGTGCTACTGCACAAGCCATTCCCTAGTGGATTTCTTTGGAAGTGTTTCCAAAATGCATGGCAATTGTGACACTGACCTGCCGCCATGTTGTTTACGTCATTACAAAAAGGAGGTACTAGCGTCATAAGCCCATCTACAACATTTAGCGACTTTCTAACCCATTTTAAGAGTAGAGAACACTAAGGGATGGATTCTGCAGTGCCACCGATAACTGTTTAAATTTAGTGCATATATAGTTTAAGAAATTTTTTTTGTTCACATTCATCTATGGGGTTAATTTAAAATGAAGAACATAACCTTTTAATAGTGCTAGGATAAGGAGAAATTGGGTATTCAAAACTGCTTAAAAATTTATATGCATGTGAGATGTGTAAATAGAGATGGGCAAAATAGAAAGAAATGTGCATTTCCAATAAAAAATACTTAGAAATTGGAATTTTTGATACAAAATACACAATATATTTTAAAATACTTTTCAAAAATACAAATTGCATTTGCCAAAGAGCTTTTCTTTACCTGTGCTTAATGCACTTGGGCAGTCCAAGTTAGGCTAAATAATTCCATTATCTTAATTCCATTATCATAATTTCATAGTAATATGTAACCACAAAATCCATAATACGTTACCATAATTTAACATGTCACTATATATTCATATATCACCATCATTTCACATTATACAATAATTTTTGCCACCCACGTTTAAGTAGCTCGAACTAGAGCTTTGTTTGATTTTGAGGAAAAACAGATGCCGTCCACATCATGGATTCGAACCAGGGTCCCTCCGTTTAGCCCGGAGTGTCTTGGACCGCTAGACGAATGAGGACAGGAAACAACGCTCTCTTTCTCCGTATGTAAGGATGTAAGATATTATTACCCTTCGCAGGGATAACACAATTGCCAAATATGGTCAACACAGAAAAGCCTCCGGGGCGAGATTTTTGTGAGTTTTTCTTGGGGCAAAATTGTGTTATCCCCGTGAAGGCTATTAATACCATACATCCTTATTTACGGAGAAAGAGATCGTTGTTCCATTGTTAACGGTCTAAGACACTGCGCCTTAAAGGAGGGACCCTGGTTCGAATCCAGGATGGGGCGGCGTATCTTTTCCCCAAAAATCAAACAAATCTCTAGTTTGAGCTACATAAACGTGGGTGGCAAAAATTATTGTATAATAAATTCCCCCACGAAAACTCACAAAATTCTCGCCCCGGAGGCTTTCTTGTGTTGACCATATTTGGCAATTGTGTTTCATATGTGGCATTGTGTATGGCCCTGTGAAGGGTAATAATATCATACATCATTTCACAATGTTTATGAATTCACACTTACAATTATAAAAATATTTGATACGAAATGAAATTTATTTTTTAATTCTTGCAGCCATAAGATCAACTATATGCGTTGTATAGCGCATAATTAGTCTTATTGCCAGGCATATCAGGCATCAGGTATCACTTTATTATTCAGGTACAAAATTACAAATTATAATAAATTCGTAGAATATACCTAAGGGATGACCGTAAAAGAAACTGGTGAATACCAGCTTGACGAGTTCCAGTCACACCAAAGTCCCATATTTTTTTCTTAATTCACACTAATTCCCCAGGTTCTTTTTGAGGTGAGCAAATACGGTTAGCCGCAATCTGTTGAGTCCAGGTCCGAGACTTTTATTGGCGGTTGTAATGATGCCATGAACACCAAAATTTGAAATATAAGTAACTTCTTTTAGGTTTTGGCTTCTGTTGAGCAGCTCTCGAGCCATTTGGCGAACCAAGGTTGGAAACAGCTATGTCCGAATTTGAAGAAATGTAGTGCAAAGAGGTACGTGCCCAGAAGCTCTTGATAACTAGAAAGAGGCTTTTCAACCAGTTAAATTCAGCCGATGTGGGCATTCGCCGAATTCGATGCGGGCACAAGAGTACAACGCAATAAAGAAGGAGAAAGATTCAACCAATTTCTATTATCCGGAATTTTTCGGCTATTGCATTATCACTGTACTGAAAACGTTCAAAAGGTAAGAAAAATCACTATTCTTTAGCATGTTACCACTGGACCATCGCAGATTTGGTGTCAAAAGTATCGGTTTGGAAAATGACGCTTAATTGTACATAAAATGGGATGATCGAAAGATTAGTGCAAAGCATAAACATAAGAAAGATGAAGCGAAAAAAAAATGCGTGCGTTTTTAACAAATCTATTGATCTTTTTGACATATATCTGCTGGCGAATTTAATGTTATGAGTGCACTGTGGAGAAAGAGACTAACAGCGTGGCAATTTGAGTTTCAGTTGGGGAGGGGGAGGAGAGTAGAGAGCCCTTGATCTAACAAAGATTTAAAAGCAAAAGCCTAAGTTTCTGTCCTTTGTTCTAATAGTACAAAAAATAATTAATTATAAAAAATAATCATTGGAAAATAAATTGAAAAGGCCCATTAAAATATCGAATAAAGTGCAACGATAGTCGTTAGTGATATTCATATAAAAGTTATCACTTTTGTGGCTCACAAAACTTTGTATTGTAGACAAATGTATTTAAAATAAGCACACAAATATACGAGAAAGTCAACGTTCTATGCGAAATTTGTATTATATTTCAAAAACATAATATAAGAAATATAAATTTTAATTTATTTTTTCAACATTCGGCTCCGTTTTGATTCTGGGTTATATTATATGAATACATATTAAATTTGAAGATAACAGTGAGAGGCAAATTATCTCCACGGCGCACGCATGATAATTTAAGAAGAACGATTAAAACAGGGGTCATTAGGCGGTTCGCGGGCCACTTGCGGCCCACCGGTTCATAAAAAAATACAAATTGCTTCACACAAAAATAACTCTCCTTACTCCCTTTGAGTCTTAAATCCGTGTATTTTATTCTGTTGTCATTTTCACATTTCGTAATAAATATCTTAAAACACTAGAGAACTAAAGTATATTCATGTTTGTAAAAATTGCAACATCGTGAAGGAATGACGCGATTGAGCTGAAACTTCCAGGAAATGCAAATTAGGGTATGCTATTCCAATGATTAGAATCTCAGAGTCATCACGCATGCGTGGGCTGAGCAGCACCCTCTGAACTGCTGATGGATCCGTATAAATAGAGGGCTGTAGTGGGGCATGTATGGTTATCTGCTAGTGGTAAACGTTACATGAGACGTCACTATGCCTCTACGACGAAAGAGGGCGACATTTCAGCAAGTTACGGAGTTTGACCATGATCGGCCTTCGTGAAGGAGGGTTTTCTTATCGTGCAATAGCAGCTCGTATGGGGCATAACAGCAGCACAGTGATGCGAGTGTGGAAGCAGTGGGTTCAAGAGAACCAGACAACTCAGAAATCCGGGAGTGGACGCCGAAAGGTGACGTCAGCACGGGATGATAGACACCTGGTCCGCATGGCGGTGACGGACCGTTTTGCTTCATCTGGACAGTTGGCAGAACGTTGGTGCACTGCTACAGGTGTATCATTGTGTGCTTCATCAATTCGTCGGCGTCTACTGCACCGTGGACTGCGTGCAAGAGTTCCTTTATACAGGATCCTCCTGACGCAAAACCATCGGCGCCTGCGGCTACAATGGGCTCATGGACATAGAGACTGGCGTGCTGATTGGCAACAAGTGGTGTTTTCTGATGAATCCCGCTTTAATTTGGGGTACAGTGATGGCCGCATCCGTGTTAGACGCTATACCGGTGAACGCCACCTTCCGGAGTGCGTTATCCAACGTCATAATGGACGAACCCCCAGCGTTATGGTCTGGGGTGCGATTGCGTATCATGGACGATCTCAGCTGCTACGAATTGTGGGTAATCTTAACAGCAACCGGTACATCAATGAAGTTCTGGAGCCCGAAGTTGTTCCCTTCCTCCAAGGCATTCACGGAGCTGTATTTCAACAGGACAATGCCCGCCCACATATTGCCAGGAATGTTCAATACTTCTTTTCATCACAGCAGATACAGCTTCTTCCTTGGCCTGCCTATTCACCTGATATGTCGCTGATTGAACATGTGTGGGATTTCGTTGGTCGGCATCACGCTCATGATCCTCGTCCCATAGCTACTACAGATGAACTTTGGGGTCGCATACAAGCAATCTGGAATGCTCTTCCTCAGGCACACATTCAACATCTGTTTGATTCCATGCCACGTCGTATAGCATCACTTATTGCAGCGCGTGGTGGCTTCACCAAATACTGATTTTCGACATGTAATATTGTTTTTTTGCTTTGTAATTTTAATCGTTTATTTGTATCAACACAGGTCGTTTGTACATTAAATTTCATTCAATTCGGACGAGTCTTTCATGATGTTGCAATTTTTACAAACATGAATTTAATACGCGGTCTTTCCTCAGTTGTATTTTACAAGTAGCGTAGCAGGGGTTATCGGCGCCTGGGGCAAGTTAAGTTTTGCGCCCTCTAAAACCCGTTAAGACTCCTTTCCACCAGTACAATATTGAGCACTCCCAAAAGCACGTGTATTTTCTTTTAAAATAAAATACACGTTCTTTTGGGAGTGTATTTTATTTAAAAAAAATACTAATGTGTTTAAAAAATTTACATGCAAAATATTTTTAAAGTAAGATGCATTTAAGGTCAGTATATTCAAATGTATTTAAAATCGCCTTGTTTTAATTTGTGCAAATTTTTCATTGGCAATGTCGAAATCTACATTGAAATCTTCCTTGATCAGTAGCATAGCAACTCAAAGTTTATGGAGAGGATTAAGTGGCTTTAACGAAGATTATGTGATGCGGCCGTAAAGAAAATAATGTGTTTGGATATCCAGTTGTCCCTTGAGTCCCTAACTTTCCTCTGCTACTGCACTCAATTGGTAATATTGCCAGGTTACTTAGTATTTCTTGACTCATTGCACATCTTCGATAGGTTTTAATTAATTTCAGTTTTGAAAACCAAATGTAATTGTTTTCGAATGTGGGCATTTTACCAATTGAAAGGACTATTTGTAAACATCAAAATGCCAATATATTTATTAATTTTTTATAACTACTATAGGCAATTGGTAATCGATTAAAATGCACTAAATAAGCAAATAAATAGATTATATTCACTACGTTTATTTTAATAAGAATATACTTTGACTATCGCTACCAATTGGGCATGCATATACATTAGGGTGGGCCGAAAAACATTTTGTTTTTGCTATTGCTATACTCAGAAAAAGTTGCCTATTGCCTGGTCAAGAAAAATGAAAAAATATTTAAATCAGAAAGTGTCTTCCGTTTGCGCATCGAGCTCAAAAATTTGAAAAATGGCGAAATTTTGATGTTTTTCGTCAATTTTTTATAATTACTAAACTCACTAACATCGAAACGATAGAGGTCATAACGTGAACTTTTACGTATGAGAAACACGAAAAAAATTAAAATCTCTAATTTCAAAATATTTTTTGTTCGTGTAAAAAGGTCAAAAAACACAATTTTTCGTAAAAATGGCGATATTTCGCAATTTCTTTCAACTTTATTTTTTCACCTTTAGTAAACAAATCTTTATAAATTGTAAAGTATTCTTAATTTCCAATTTTTTTTTATTCAAAAGAATGTACTTTAATGTATCAACCTTGGAAAAATTCGAGCATAATAGATTTTTATGAGAGGATCGTCCTGATGAAACCATTTCTTGCATCAGCGTCACACATTTTTTTAGATGCTTCGGCCACAAGTTTGACACACCGTTCAACAGCCTAGATCTGACAAGGGAAGCTTTAGAAATCCGGTTGCAGCGGTGTGCCAGTTTGTATTAGAGTTTTGATGCCCTTTTCCGTGATGTTCCTTAATAGTGGAGGAGGACAGATATTGCAACTATCTCACCGAATCACGTCGATGTAGTCTATTGCCTCGAAGTTGAGTTCTGGTGTGGTGAAATTTCGAAAAGTTCTTCCTTAGAAAGTCATCGAGCTTTCAACAGCCGACGAAGCCCCAATATACTGGCATATTTTCTTTCACCCACAGTCATTGCAAGAATCAAATTTTCAGGGTGAACAAAGGAATCGTTTCGCTCATTTACTGGGTTGATGACTTGCAGTAAATTTTAAGTTAGGTACCGTGATGCTCCGATGGCTTCAAAAACTACCTTTGGACCGTCTGTGAAATTTTTGCAGGTTTTAATTTTGAACCAGAGACGCATGTAACATTTCAAAATAAAATGCAACAACTGCCTACTTTCATCGGCAGGTTTTTCTGTGCTCACGTATATTCTGAGAACTCTGCCGTAGTCAACGATTTGGAGAGTGAAAGCAGGACGGAATTATTTCCTTTTCACTTGGTCACTTTGGCTCAATGAAAATGGTAATTTGTAACTTGGACTCTTTGAAAACGCCCTCATCAATCTGTCAATTAATTATTTAACGACAAATATTTACACCTTGGAGAAGTCGGGTTCCCTTTCGTGAGAAATCTATATCTCAATCTTTAGTGAATAAGTGATTACAGCTGGTTACATTCGTCTAAGACAGAGTTTCACTTAATTGCATTTTCCAGACGAACCGAAATTTACACAAGTATCTGACTTTTTGTCCGAACAGCCCCTGGTCGCTTTACTGAACGCTTTACTGGCCGATATCTTAAAGCAGAAAGAGTGGAGGGGGGATTTGACATCAGCCTAAAGTAGTTTGTAAAGCAAGCCCTCCGTTCTTTATCTTCTGAGTATAGGTGAAAAAATGTCTACCTTTATCCCCCATTGGCGTCCATCTGTTACAAATCTTTTATTATTGCTACTTTTTTTTTACCTTCTGAAAATTTTCCCCGTGGCTTTCGCCCTCTCCACGTTACGACACTAATGCTATGTACTTCAACAGCCTACTTAAACTGGTCAAGAAATCGACCTTCGAGTGTCATCTGTTTAGCCAAATGGCTAGAATTGGAAGTTAGGAATTACAAACTAAATATATTTTCAAACTTAAATGTATTTTGAAAATATAAAATATGATTATGATGAACCCTATATTTTCAATACAAAATGCAAACGTATCAAAAATGCGTATTTCAAATACATGTAATTTTGCTGCTGCCCAGCTCTGTATGCAGTACCAGGGATAGTGTTCGATATAGTTCGGCGGTTTTGTTAAAAAATTCATAAAATTTAATTAAATATGTAATACAAATTTAATAATTTAAAATCTTTATTAATTCGGCGATGTTTTAATCCATTTTCACCTCCTAATTTTTCCTATTAAAACCTCCCTAATTGGACATTTTTAAGAATAAGAACCAAGATGTTTTAGCGCACATTTCCATCTCTCAGGCTCAATCAGTAAAGGTACAAATAGTCATAATGGTGAAATTTTTCTCCTTAAAGGTAATTTTGTCTTCAAACGTCAGCTCCCTTCGAGCCACAACTGCTCTAAAGAAATTAAAACCTTGAAGTGGCACTGAATATCAGCTAACTCTTGTGACAATACAAAAATACATTACTGTAGTTTTATTGCTTGTTCAAAATAATTTACGGAACTTCATAGTTTTAAAAAATTCTGCGCAACTAAACATCAAAACACAATATTTTCAAGGGGAAGTTTTTATTAAGGAAATGTAAGCACAAAGATGAATAAAACAGAGGGTAGGCAAACTATGTTCCAGTCAGCGTCTTTCATAAAATTATTACAAAGTTGTAAAACAAGTTCGTGAGCACTTTTTGTACAACCTAGCAGTAGTAGTACTTTTTATCTTTTTGTGTTTAAAAACTGTTTGATTGTGAGGAAGGGGAGGAATGGTTTCAGCTAATGTCTGACCCTGAACATTTGCTAGTTGTAACATAAAAACCATTTGTAATAGTACCCGGTGGGAGGGGTTGGTGGGGTCATAACTCCACTGACCTTTTGTTTTCCTGTATACAATTAAATTTTGATTGCCGAAACTCTCCCCACCTCTTAGTACACCCATAACCCCTTATAAAATGTTTGCGTACGTTACTGAAATATCATTTTTCTTTATAGAAATTAAATCATTCGTTTTACTCCCTCTTCCTTCCTTTTTTACTACTTCCACAATTTTTAGGTTTTGATTTAAAATTGTTTCTGTTACTTTAATTTATATGGTTTTGGTGCTCTAGTTTATATGGTTTTAGTACTCTAATTTATATGGTTTTAGTACTCTAATTTGTAATAAGGTTTTGCTTAAACTTGTCCAAATTTATGTAAATGTAGAGTGTGGTACATTTATGTATATTACATTGAGAGGAATTTACTACATGTCACAATATGGTATTATAATTTTGGTATATATATATATATATATATACACTATATATATCGGAAAATAATCAGGCTTGCTTGTTTTTTTTTCTTGTTTGAAAAATTTATATCACATAAATAAATAATTATGTGTAAAATACTTTTGCTGCGTAGGTTATGTTTATTTATGGCTCTATTAGGACTCCTGTAATTTGAATTTAATTTCTTTATATAAATATGTAGGAGTGAATTCCCGGAGGTAATGGACGATCGGACGCCGGCCTGCGAAAAGTCCAAAAACATAAAACAAGAAACAATCCCCCGACCGCCTCACCGATCAGGCGCGTCCGACCTCTTAACAAGTGAAAATGTAGTATCAGGTATTGGCTTGAAAGAGTGGGAAGGTAGAAAATGGAACTAGGAATAATGCTGAAGAAGGAAATTGTATCTGACTTACGTAGTATACGTATCCAGAGGTCGAACTTATCCCATATTTGAAAGGCAGTTTACTGAAATGATATATGAACTATTATTAGTCAGCTGCATTCCGCCTCTTTCAAGCCCGCTGGGTTTGGGTTCAACGCCTAAGTAACTTCATTAGATGTGAATGTATCATGGGGTGATGTCAGTCGCCTATCATGGTGCCCCTTTGACAAACGGATGAAAAGTAATCGGCGGTCTAACTGCTAGACAACAGAGTAGTTAGATAACAAAACATGATGGATGGTTAGGAAAAAAATACTACTGGCCAGCCATTCTTTATCAAAGGTCAAACAAAACCTATTTTTCCAAGTATTCACCATTAAAAATATTTGCAACGATAAAAGTCAAGCAATAAGCTTAAATTTATTTCAAGAAAGTAAAGAAAAATTATCCGTATGTGTTTATTTTCTACCCAAATCAGTCAAATCCGTGGTGAAGTTCAGTCTTGCAGTGGTTACGGATAGTGGTTACATGCAGTGGTTACGGATAGTGGTTACATGCAGTGGTTACACGTCCATGCAGCGTTTCGTTAAGCTAATTTTGATCGCCGATGGCGCCAAAAAAAAACAAAAACAAAAACAAAAAAACAAGCTTATCGAATAATTGCTCATTGTTGCCTGGAAGTTGTTGTCCTAGGCCTCAAAAAATTCGGATTTCGCAAAAAAAATGCAGGTCCACCACCCTACGATGTGATAGTGGTAACGCATATGTCTATAGTGCCACAAACCTGGTTTCGACATTATGGTATTGCAGAAAGCGTGCCATTTTTCTTCCCACAAAAATACCCCTCTCCCAACAAAAGTTTTCCCTCTAACTGCTGTAGTCAGGGGGGGGGTGCTTCAATGGGCCTTAAATGGTTCAGTTTCCTCAGAAACCTGTAGGCCCTGGGGCCTACATGACTTTTTCTATTCTCGAGTCGTCAAAATGAAAACAAACATTATATACTCCGCCATTTAATTTTTCTCCGATTTTTTCTGTTAAAAGATGCCGATGGGACAAAGTTTATCAGGGTCCTTGGATCCATTTCCAATTGTACAGCTTTCATATCTATCATGAACTGTGTCATATCTTTCAGCTCCATTTATTTGGAATTTAGTAAAATATTATGAATGTAGAGAACAGGGAAATTTAACACTAATGCGCATTCGGAAATTATTTTAAGGAAATTAATAGAAAGCGGAGAATTTTTTCGGAAGAAAAATTCAATGATGAATGGGTTGAATAGATTTCTGGAAGAAGCGCGAAATCAAGGCACAAGAGAATGCTCAATTTTACCACTCACAAGATTAATTAATCCTTTAACTTATCGTAATTAAGGCGGGGGTACTTTTAATTGAAATTAATTCCTTCTTTTAGATCTTTATAACTAGCACAAATGTAAATTAATTGAAGATGGATAATTATTTAATTTTTTTCCTGCCGAAAATATGCGATCACCGTCTTTATCAATTAATAGAACTCGTAAACCTTTTTATATAAAATTTACCGTCTCTTTTTTATATTTCAACTTACACTCTTAATGTAAAAAAGTAGAACCTTCATGAAAAATACTTTTAGATGGCTCAATCGCACGTTAGGAACCATTAAACTGCTGTTGTACACTTAGTCCTATGGTTGTGTAGTGGCAATGCATTCGCCTAGTTTGTCTTATTGCGGGTTTGATTATCAACGGTGTTAAAAAGAACACTTAACCACTAATTGTTCATTGTAGTTCGGGGTTGGATCCCCCGGCCCCGAAAGGTTCGTCTCCCTCGGAAAATTGAAGGGTCCGGCGAACGATAACCCTTGCTGCTATTACCTTGCTCTCTCACAACGAAACAAAAACTATTCTACTCCAACAAGCACTGGTGATTCAGTGAATATGGCATAGTTATAAACAATATCCTAACTCAATACTTCACTTGGCAAAAGGAACAGGAGATCTCGAAATGTTGCTGAAACTTTTCTTATAGTTTGGACCAGTGACAAAATTACTAGTTAGTATTGTTAATGCCAGTAATACAGATTTTTTTTGAAATTTCGATATGAGTAACATACAGCTTTTTTATTTCGTAGAAACAATACGTGTGGCCATGTAATAAATTAGGCTTATACACCGTGAATGTAATTAAAATTTTATTCTAATTTATTTTGTCAAGCATTTCGTCTCTTTATAAAGAAAATGTACTATATGTAAAGCATGTTACCTATAGAGAAATGCCGTACCTGCTATAATATATTAACTGATTCGGACAGAGTGTATTTAGAGATCGAAAAATTGTCAATTCGTGTCTAGTTAGAGAAATATCAATATTTTTCATAACCATTTAACTTCTGTAAAGTGGTTTGGTCTAGTTTTACACTTTGGATACGTGGACATTGTATATAGGTATATTTCCTCCACACACACGCACACA
>QLNU02015360.1:103885925-103920435 GCA_006491805.2 Dysdera silvatica
GGAGGGGTGATTGTATGTTTCTCGCCATATCCAGGTATATAGATGACCAGAATTGTTAGTCAGATTAATTTGGTTCTCATCCGTAAACATCACTCGACCCTATTGCTGAGCTTTCAAGTAAAAGACAACACTTTGGATTTTTGAGATTTCAGCCTACCAAGATTGCTTTTTCCAACATGCACATATAGCACTAAAATCTCTGAGATTATATGCGCCATACCAGAAACAGCCTGTATTTCTTCGTGTACAGTAGAACTCGCTTATAACGAACATCTCACCATTTTTGGCTCAGAATGATCCTTGCAGTCCTTGCTCCATAAAAATACAACCGACCAAACTTTACTGAACTCGGTTATAATGAACCATTCTTTTTCTCGAGTTTTATTTTTACCCTTATCTTCAAAAATTTTAGGAGTTACGTTTATTTTAAAAATAATAAATTTATTTTATTAAACACTTACAAAGTAAGTTTCAAACTTCCATAGCATTAAGACTGTTCTCCCATTGAAAACAAAACGCATTCCTACTGCAATTATGCTGCCCTGGGAAACTGAAAAGAGCGATGATGGCCAAAATAAAATACTCCATTAAATATTAATCTCTTCTGAAACTTTAAAAATAATAGTGATTTATTAAGCATATTGATTTAAAAATTGCGCGTGTTAACTATTAACGGCTATACGAAAGTACAACTATTCCTTTTCCTCTTTTCCTTCGATTTTTAACAAATGGTTATATTGCGCAACGGTTATATTAACAGTTATATCATCAAATAACGTCTATAATGAAGAACCTCCTCTGGCCCCCTGATGATTGTTATAACCTAGAGAGAGAGAGAGTTCGACTTCAATAGTTAGTGTTGAGTTTGCATAATGCATATTTTGTGCTGACACTTCACACTACCCAGATAGCAAAGATCGTCCTTAAGACGTCTTGGGAACGTTCTGGACATCCTCAGGACGCCCCTAGGACGGTCTTTACTATCTTGGTACCATTATATGGAAGAAGAAAATCCAACTTGATGATCCTGGAGCCAAAGGATAATTGTTTGATTAAGAGATAGGATGTGATTAGCTGCACACACACAAAACAAGACTCGTATAGGTCCTTCTCAGATTTGGATGCCAACACCGCCCACAGGTCTCTATTTTGGCACCTACGGATAAACTGGGCAAAAGGTCAAGATAAAATAAATTCATTTTCGTAAATAAGCTTTATGATGGCCTAGTACTTGACCATTTGTTTACCGTTTCGTTAACTCTCGTTCGATTTCAATAGTACCTAAGAATGCGTATCTTTGTTCTCTTTACCGTAGTTTGCTTGTATAGGTAATGAAGGTTCGAATTCCTCCAGAAATCGCTGGTTCTGGCGAAGTGCAAACCCTGTCGCCCTTGTACAATAAAAATACAACCATTTAATAAATATACTGAAAAAAAATATATATTTACAAATATAGTAAAGCGGAATTTTGTTTATATTTAAGATACACAATTATTTTATATATCAACAGGTTATATGTTCATGTATAAATGATAATATGCGTAACATGTGTATTATTTTCTAGAAGCAATTCCACACACTGCTTACGCTAATATACCCGAAAAAATAAAAATTTATTACAGAAAACCCTTCTTAACGGACACCCTCAGATACGATTACCCCATATTTGTGGTCAACTAAATATTCACGACAAAAAATTCCTTCTCAATAATACATTTCGTTCACGGTCAACTTTCTTTCATGCGCAAAATTTTATGTCAAGTGTCCGTTAATGGTTGATTTTACTGTATTTAGTTTCGCAGTATTAAAATACAGCGCTTCCTCAATAAAAAATTATTATTTTATAAGTGACGAAGTATATATGCACACATACACACACGCAGAAAAAAGTTATGTATGTATATATATATATATATATATATACCAACCGTGCGTTCAGAAAATCCGGGTTTTAAGTCACTGTGGCACTGAATAATTGCCAGTTTTCTACTGATCTATAGTTTAGTGATTGATCCCCGGGAGGCAGAGATTTCAGATTCTTAGAAATTGTAGGTTCAAAAGCAAATATTAGTTACTTTCTAGACATAAAATAAATACAAGAAATATTGAGAACGATAAATAAACATACGAATTATTACTAGATTTTTAAAAAATTAAATCTAATAAATAATAAAAAATATAAAAAAGTAAGTTTCTCTAGAAAAAAAAGTAAAAGCTAACAAACATAATACAGCAGGTCATCCTCTGTTATCCTAATTTCTTTTATCCGGAAACCTACGTCAACCGACGGCCTTTTACGTAGTGATTATTGTTTTCTACGGATTAGTATGTCTGGAAAAGAAAAAGTAAATCCGATTCAACAGAACTAATCTCATTAAAGGAACTCCATGCTAGAGTTCTGCTTAATAATTTTCGACACCCACATTTGAACTCCAGCTAAAGCTTTTTGAGGTACAGGAGAAAGGGAGACGCCGTTTTTGACGCAGCGTTGA
This sequence comes from Dysdera silvatica, assembly GCA_006491805.2. NCBI lineage: Eukaryota > Metazoa > Arthropoda > Arachnida > Araneae > Dysderidae > Dysdera > Dysdera silvatica. The sequence goes on from QLNU02015360.1 coordinate 103,888,418, forward strand.
ACTACAGTCCCTCCGTTGAGCTCGGAGTGCCTTAATCGCTAAGCCGCCGATAACAGGTGTTAGAAAATGAGGAGGGATAGAGTTGCAAAGAAAATTGCGTCGAACAAAATTTCTTTCAAACTTTTGTGTAATGTTTTAAATAATTTCAAGATAAATATAAATCAGCGAACTCTATACAAGTTTTAAATAATAACATTTTTTCTTGTTAAATCTAAACCCAGAGTAATAAGAAATAGAGGTGCAGAGACTTTGGAGGAGGAAGGCTAAAGTTGTTCCGGTTATAATGTCTGCATTGGGTGCCGTTCCCAAAAATATAGAGAAACCCCTAAGCATATTGAAAATTAACAACAAATACTGCCACCAAATCCAAAACGCCGCACTTCTGTGGACAACTCACACATAATACAGATCTCTAGTTATCTGAGGTCTCTGGAAAGGACTTTATAACTAAATGGATGAAACCAGCCAAATACAAAAATAACAATGACTTTGCACGTAATAATAAGAATAATAATAACAGCTATCTCAGACCCTTGAAAAAGCCTGATATTAAAGAATATATCCAGTCATCAAATTCAAGATGGATTGTGAAAAAGCATAATAACAATAATAATAATTCACTGATGTAGGCTCTGTCAAAATTGATTCGAGTGATAGAGGGTGCTCTCTAAAATCCGGTGTTTCACAAATAACTTTTAAACGAAGGCTCGTAGAGCTGTAAAAGTTTGGTGTAGGTATAGTAACGTGCCCATGGCCGATGAGATGGAATCGACGGAAGCCCTTCCTATGGAGAAATTGGGAAGTTATTGCACCTAATTCTGGAACTAGAAGGGATACAGAAAAATTTTCAATTACAAAGTTGTTAAGCACCAACTAATTAGTAAGAAACGTGTTTTTTTCACCACCTCATGTGTGGCAAAATTGGTGATTTAGGAGTTTTTTCAGGTGTCCGTGCAGCAACGCCAGTGTTGGTCAAAATTCTGATTTAACGTCAATCATTAACTTCAATTTTCAAAATTCACGTTAACTTCAATCATTCATTCTTGTAATTCCGTAAAATTTCATTTATTATATAAGTACAGATTCATGTTACGTACTACGTACAGTATGGTGGAAAAAATCGACGTTATTAATTCCGTTGTAGAAATATTTTTTGTGTTATCATGATTATTTGGTATAATGCGGTAGCAACGACAACCCAACCCAATTAGTTTCCAGGCTAATGCCTTAACCAACTACGCCACTGGTACGTCCACGGCAGAATGGGGTTATCGTCGCTACCGCATCGTACCAAATAATCATGGTATGGCAAAATAATTACATTTCAACAACAGCATTAATAACATCGATTGTTTCCACCATATTTTACGTAGTACGTAACATGAATCTGTACTTACGTAATAAATGAAGTTTTACAGAATTACAAGAATGAATGATTGAAGTTAACATGAATTTTGAAAATTGAATTTAATGATTGACATTAAATCGGAATTTTGACCAACAATGGCGTTGCTGGACGGATACCTTTAAAACCTCTTAAATCGCGAATTTTGACCTATTAAGGTGGTGAAAAAAATTTGTTTCTTACTAATTAGTTGGTGCTTAACAACTTTGTAATTGAAAAATTTTCTGTATCTCCTCTAGTTCGGGAATTTCATCGATCCTATTTCAAACGACCATGGACACTTTACTATACGCACACCTAACTTTTACAGTTCTACGAGCCTTCGTTCAAAAGTTATTTGCGAAACACCAGACTTTAGAGAGCACCATGTATATTAAAAGAAAATCGAAGTGGCCCTCAAAACAAAAAATGAAACTTGCCCCTTGGAGCGAGCTTCCAGTTAAGCTTCTATTCATGCAGAATAACCGAGTCCAAGGGGGAAACCACAATTATCGGAATTCGGTGTTTGTCATTGCTTGCCTCGAATTTATCAATAATTGTTAAATTGCACATACGTTTTAAAAAGTTAGCCAAAGTGTAGAACACTTGCCTTCTGTAGTGTGCTAAAGACATTCAAAAACATGCAACGTGTTACCATTTATGTGTTAAAACATTAATTATATACTGATAAATAATAAACTTAAAATTACCGTAGCGTGAGAAAAGTGGTATGCTGTATTAAAAGTTCAGAAAACATATCAAGGAATAAGTATACAACATCAAATGTTATTTAGTCTTCAGCAGAAATAAATTATCATTTAGATATAATATTAAGCATACATTCTCACAAAATCTTTAAGCTTAAACAATAAGAAAACTGGTAAGAAAGTTTTTTCCATGCTATATTCTGTTTAAGAAAAAGATTAGAAAAAATACGTTGTTATAATTTATTAGTCGAAACTCTGTGTGTATCTTAGATATGAATCGCATTTGTTGTCAAGAATTCATGCATTTATAAAGCTGTTGATTGTTTCAAAATTTTCGATGTCTGTCTGGTAAGTTCGGATATAGTTCGGCGGCGCTTATTCTGCTGGCGAATTACTGTTGCCGTGGCTGGTTTTTGGTGATAGCATCGCATTGGTCAAACCACGTGTTGAAATGCGCCACGGTAAGTCTGTGGTTACATCATCGGAGCGCGATGGCGCTGCAATCGCAGGTTCGGATGTCAGCAATAGAGGGCGGTTCTCGCCAAATCGAACGGTTGGACACTATGCCAACTGTGCCAAACTTTTGATCCCTCCCTTTTTTTTATTTGCTTTTTAAAACACGAACCTGAAAAACACCTGCTGGATCCTAATAATCCAGGCAATTATTTGAGGAAACAATTTTTTGATAATCCCGTGGTCCTGAAATCGTTACCTCTCTGTTTATCGCACTCCGATAAACTTCTGCAAGCAGGTGAGACGCTAATATTGATAGGTAAGCGCTCACAAGTCGCCAAACCTGGCGTGCACACCTAAGGGGTGGGGCGCGCGCAAAACGAGAGGTATTTCAGGACAGTGGATCCTTCACTCACAGCACTCCCAGCATTTCAACAGAACTGCAGCATCTTTCTCTCTCTCTTTTCACATCTCACACCCGCACCTTCATAGACGGTGTCTCCGCTCCACACGTGCGCTTTCAACTCTCCATATACTTCATCTCTCTTTGAGTCTACCCTATCTAAATTGAGCCCTGCATGAGTTGGGTGCCCATGTCCAGCCCAAGCAGTAACAACAGTCCCCTGACCCTGAGCCAAAGCATGGATTCCGTGCACACCTGTCCCGAAGAAGAGGTAAGACATTCATATATAATTTCACTGTTTGTATATGTGAAACTTTTGACACTATCATTTTCCACGCACCATTAACAAAGCGATATCTCTTCAACAAAACTTCAACCGTTTCTCCAGGTTGTTGGAAATGGAACACATTTACCATCGGCAGAGAACAATGCCTGTATTAACAGGATGTTATATAAATATTGGTGGGCCCCCATAAGATAGGATATTCTAGAGACAGATACTAAAATTTTCAATGCCAAAATCAACAGGCTTGACATTTAATGTCAACAAAATTTTCTTTAGAATAAATAAATGAACTTTACAAAACTATTTAACAGTTCGTGGTATATAATACTTTGCGCGCGCAACGTCAGTTTAGTTCATTTCTGTAAGTTGCGCATATTTTGCGCAACTCGGTTTACCCTGAGAAATGATTTAAAGAAATAATTGAGTTTCCAAGAGATTGGTATTTCTTTCAATCATCTCTGGTAATCGGTTTCATTGAAGATAATTTTGTAATGCTATATTAGGATGTAACTTGAATAGGAAACTCATTATACTTAATACTTAAGAGTATAACTACAATAGTTTTTGCATATATGTGTGCATGATCGTATACATCATGTAAATTATAGGAAACAATGAAACAGGAATTTTTAAATATATTTTATCTTTTGTTGGAAGGTTAAGTGATAAAATTTTAGTTTATCTCTATAACTAATTCATTTTCCAAGTAATACTTTGTTTTTCTTCAATATTTGTACTTTATTTTGTCTTGAATATACGGCAATTAATATCACAATCAACAGTGTTACAAACAGTTTAAACTATTAGTCAAAAGTTGAGTGAAATTTTATTACTTCCCAAATGTGAAATTTCATAAATTTATGTCCAGTTTCTTATGTAATTAGGTAGTATTTCAGCATTTGAAGTCCAACTAGCAAACTTTTAATTACGTTTAAATGTGTGTTACGTGTCTTTTGGCTGAACTTTTTAAAAATGGGCTACAATGTGGTAAAAAGGGTATTGAGAATAAAGTATCGTAACTTGGAAGAGAAATAATTCTTATCCAATTTTTTAAAAATATTATAAAGGTACTTTTCCCTCCATTTAGAAATTGTTCATTAAAACTTAAAATACAACCATTTTCAGAACGTAATTCTGTCTTCTGAAGTCATTTGAAATTGCAATAATTCTAGTAGATCGAACATATCTTTAAAAAGGACTGACAGGATATATTGTATTGGGGATACAGTGTTTTCTGATGATTATATGTCATTTTTGAAGACTGCGTATTTAGATGTTTCCAGTTATCCCTATGAATCTATTATTTTATATCAAGTATCTTTTGTAATCCTGTTAAACTTAACGTTTAAAACAACCCCGTTTTTTCAAAGCACTTTGGGAAATCTTATCCTTAAAAACTAGTTTTAAACTTTTTGCGTGTTTTGTCATTTTCTGCTTCATCGACAATGAATGCACCTCCTTTAAGTTTCAGATTTTGGCTTCGTGAATGCGGTTTATAGCGTCGGGCGTTCCCTTCGTTTTCCCCCCTTTTCTAGGGGAAAGGAAGACCGATCACATATACTTAAATCCTCGTCTCATTGTGCGAACGTCTCTGTCTTAATAGAGTTCTCGCCTCCCCCGTTCGTTATTAAATTACAGACACAACGACCAAATCTCACTTAATGTGCGTATTATTCACCAATCAAATCTCCCGCTACAAGACATTAACAACGGGGTTTAAGCAAACTCCCGAGTAGAACGGAACAATGAAGTGAGGCATGCCAGATTTCGGTGTTGCTATTGGCGGGTATTTTGTCTACCGAAGCAATTACAAGTACTTGATCACATTTTAATAACTTTCAATGGGGCTCGGGGATTAAAATAATCGTGAAAGAGACTCCTCTGTTCACTGTCGATAGTCAATTTACGAAATTTGCTCCGCCGAAAAGAGATTTCTTTTTCCTTACCGAGTACAAAAGAACTCGGTGAAAAGGAAATTGCGCGGTTTCGTCGTCTTCCTCCAGAACGCGGAAGGCATTAAATTTAGACGGTCAGCTATGAGAGATTAGAAAGATTATTTGCATAACGGGGATTTAAAACTAAAACTGTCTTCAGCGTATGGTTAAAGGAGGGGCGAACTTTTAGGTTACGAATGTAATAAAGCACCAGAACAAGTATTGTTCAGTCAAAGTTTACTGATACCCGATTTAAAAGTTCCTTTTTGACATTTAAATTAAAGATCTGAATTTGAAGATGGCGCTTAGATGAATCTAGAATTAATCTCTCTTTCACATAAAACTGGAAAGCTTGAAAGTCATTTCAGTTTCCAAAATGGAATAAAGCAAACTTCCAAATGTAACTGGCAAAAAATGAGACTATTAAAATTGTTCGATTTATTCGAATTTTATATATAAAATCGTTAACATTTATTTATTTTCTGGTAATTGCTTACCCATATCCCATCTCCGATATAAAATCTGAAATTGGTACCATCTTATATAATGTAGTGATATTTTATGTGTCTTTTTCCATCTTACTGAACAATATTCGACGTTTAGTTTAAACGTAACCACTAGTTTTCGTTAGAAATTTCTATGGAATTGAGTTTTCTTCTTGCCTGAGAAATTGCATGATAAGTCTAATCGAACGCTATTTTTCATCTCAAGCTTTCATAGGTGGAAAAGTTATTGAATGATTAATAAAAACAGAGGAAAGCCTCTCTTATGTAAAAGAATGAAACAATGTAATTGATCAGTTTAGGATTTAGATACGTTAGTTTAGATTTAAATTCATCAATTTCGTGAGAGACTTATTATTTATACTTTTAAAGATTCTCAGGTGGGACAATTATATTGCATTGTCCTAGCGTGCCGTTAACAAAGGTTCGACTCTAAAGGGTGTCAAAAACAACTGAGTAATTGTTAACTGAAGACAGGGAGTTCGTTTCATAGGTCTTCAGAGGTACGATTTCCTCAGAAAACGTTACGTTCCGGTGTCGAATGGTACTTAATGTACTTACAACGTTAACACGAAATAGAGCAAACTTTTTTTAAAAAGTAATGACATAGATCTGACCTTTATCTAGCCAAAGTACATTTAAACTAATTGGTTTTAATCAAATATAGATTAAATAGCCTCAATTAAACGTTTCGATGTAGTTGAAAATCATTTTCAACTCACGAAATAAATTTCGAAGAGATTTCAGAAAGATTGTGGGAAAAGTATTTTATAATAAATATGCGGATTTTAAAGTTTATTTAAAAGCTTGATCTTTTGTTCTGCCTCTGTAAGAGTGTTGTAGTCACTTTGATTTATCGAATTTGTTGTTCGTGCATATTTCGTAGTATATGAAGGCATTTTCATACATGCAGGTCTCAACGCATTTCTATTAAACTAGTATATGCATGATTCAGCTGATGAAAAGATATTAGTTAATGCGTTTTCTTACTGGCCTGAGGATTGCAATTTTCAAAAATTTCTCTTTGACTCTGATGTTTATCTTTCAATTTTACCTCCATAAATAATTGCACATTAAGTTAATAAACTCAGTACGTTTCTAAAATTTTCTCATACATTTCGTTAGAAGATTTAATAGGTATGGCATTCAGGAACTTCCATTCATTTCTGATTTAAAATGACCATATACACATTAAAAATTTTAACAACAAATGTCTGTTAACTATCAGTTATCCTTCGTTCGTAAGCGCTTTAGTTTCTGAAAATAGAAATAATAAGCTATATTTAGTAATTAATGTATATATATATATATATATATTATTGAGGATTATTCCCAAGATACAATCATCCTGAAAAAGATGGATTAGGATTTTATAATCCGTGCAAACCCCTTTCTCGACCATCAAATCTGAGGCTAGGAGATCGTAGATAAATAATACTTGGCTTCTGACCCACCGTGTCGGAAACTTCCGTGGAAGTGCACTAATATGTGCGTTAGCCAAATGAACAACATTCAAAATTCTGAAAGAGCCCCAAGCCAAAATGGTGAATTCGAACTGAACAAAAAAAATGAGACATTTGAAAATACAGATGCTTGTTTATTAAATTTATGTGATCACGTACATTCAGGGTATTCAATGGTACAGCTAAATGGAATTATTGAAAACTGGAAAGTGCTTTTATACTTAAGGACGTTTCAAAAGAATTGACTTGAGAAATTATCATAAGACGTAACTTAAGCGAATGTAAAGAGACTTCAGCAATTGGTAGGAGATGAATTTAACAATTGATGAGAATCGACTTCAGCAATTGTCAAGAAATGACTATTGTCATTTTCTTACGAAATGGCCTAAACCTAAAAATAATTACTCGAGAATTGCACTACAAATATTTCATAAACTTCAAGATGATTACCTTTTATAACAGTAATTCTTAGTAGAATATATATTACTAAAAATGGCGCACTATGTTTGAAAATCTCATGAATCTAAACAAAAGACGGACGATAGTTTTTTTCTGTTGAAATTTTATGGGTAACGCGGTCGTTTTTGAGACAGAAGCAACTGAAAATTACTGAACATTGTACTTGCTAAATTTCCAAACAATATAAGCAAAAATTACGAAAACTCGCTAATTTTATTGACTTAGTGTGTAGTAATCTATGGAGGTAAAAATGAAAGACCGATCACTATCAAAGTGAAAATTTTGGAAATTACGATACGTAGCTCCTTATGAAAATCCATTAGAGTAATTTTTCATGACATCAATGCGCTTATGGAAATATGAATTTATAACACTCAACGTTTTATGATTCAAGCTAAAATCTTTTTAACCAATCACTTGAAAGAGCAAAAAGTTACACACGCACATCGGCGGGACTTCGACTAGCGCACGTTAGGCTTCAGTTTCAAAGCTTCTACCACTAAACCCCTGGTTTTACCAGTAATTGGAACTTTTTGCCTACTTATGCCTCATAAAGGGAAAACTTCCTCAGTAAAGAAGGGAGATTGTGGGTTGAGAAAATTAATTGCTGACACTTCAAGTTCGAAAATTTTTAGAGAATAGGATTCTAAATAGAAACTTGAACTACTAAAATTTTGTTTTCAAAGATGGTATTTTGGACGAGATCATTCAATTTTCGTAAAATTGGAAAAAACATTTTGAATATGTACATAAAAACCAATATTTTCATATACTTATGTACATTTCAACTGTTTTGTAGCTAAACAGGAATCTGTCACTATATTTTTGAATCTTTATTCGAAATTGACCGGAAAAAAGTGGTGTGCTTTTGTCGTTTGATTCACGTACGAAGGAAGGAACAAATAGATGTGTAGCAAGTGGGTCCAGGTACATTTAAATGTCACCAAAGTGCTCTTACTCCCTACTTTAGATTCGTTGACTGAAAATAACGCTTTCCAACTCTCTATCCAAGTGGGTCGTTAGCGAATTTTTCTCTTCACAGAACTCACACTTCTACATCGAGTAACAGTTTTGAGTAAAAAATCACGTAAAACATTCTCTTTTGGAATTGACAGGGAGTACTCTTTAATGCTTTAATTACTTGAAACAACTGGACTTCAAATTAGATTACTTGAAGAATTCACGGATGAGGAGAATAAGGACTGTAACTACTAAATAATCAGTTAAAATGGCCGAAATTAAATATTTAATTAGCTTAAAGAATAGCTACTTCGTCCACATATATTACTATACCATTTTAGCTTTTCTTTGGGCCGTATACAATTGGGGTTCCATTTTTTCGTCGTTTGTTATTACTGGACTCTGGTATATAAAGCGCTTTTAGGTATTTTACTTATAGGGATTTATCTTACTTTACGAGTGGAGTTGTTGTGGTATCGTTGCTTACCCACACTCTGAAACAATAGCAAATGTGGGGCGATCAGGGGACGTTCCCGATTTGCAAGTGGATGATAATTTTAAAATAGAAATTAAATCAAATTCCATCGTCGATCTCTCAGTAACGCTACATTTATGAAAATAATGAAATAACTGGTTTTTTTTTTTATTATTTAAAATAATGCTATAAGCCCTGTCTAGTTATTAGCGATATTTAACACTTTTGGCCGGTAAGTTTATATCAACAAGTACTTTACGAATTTAAAATGCATATAATAAGTTTGTGTCCTTTACTTCAAAACATGTATGTTTATACACATTACAAAAGACGAATATAAATATTTTAAGGGGTAAAAAAATATCTACGTCTTCCTCAATTTCAACGCCTTTAAAACCTTATATATTTATCTATTAATGTTATATATTTATCTTATAGCCAGAAATTTGGCTCGAGTTGAACATCCAAAGCCCGCAAAAAATTACTAAGATGTGTATAGGTAAACGTGAACAGCTTCTTAAATTGGAAGAGAAAATAATTCCCGAATTAATTATGCAATAATCTCAATAGGATTTCACATTCACCTTCGTGTTCTTCACCAAGCAAATACAATTTTCTACACACGCACATGAGTCTGTAAAATCATTGGCGAATATCCGTTTAAGCCTATAGAACCGTACAGTTTATAATGTGAGTTCTAAAACCCAATTCGTAATAAGATTGTGATGAAGTCCTACTGAGAGGTTATGCAAAACTTTGTAAATATGCCCACCTTAAAATTGCCGTCGAACCTTCCACAAATTTACATCATAAGCATATATATATGCAAATATTCGGAGCAAATACTGTTTGCGCGAGTAGCTCAATACGAGGATTTCATGTTACAAATTTTACATGCGGTGTTTGCTTTTCGTTGAACAAAACGCTCCTCTCATGCTTTTCGTGTCTCTGAAGCTACGATGCTTATAGGACTATGAAGTGGCGAAGATTCGCTTTACGGTTCTTTAAATGGGCCTTCCCTACCACCTCTCTCCTCTTACTAAAAATCTGCATATCCGTAACCTCACGTACATAAGGATTGAATTATATATTAAAATATACCATGTCTCTATCCCTTTTCAGATAACCCCTCAATCTCTCTAACCTGACCATTATTCAATGCCAGCTACAAGACTGTTAATATGCAATGAGTTAATATACATACATTTTGCGTAGAATTTACCGAGATTCGCCATGTTCACAAATATTTAATTCTCACTCGCTGCATTCAATTATTTATATAGGAAAAGAGTAGAGAATTGGAGTAGATTATTGAAATAGAATAGAAGTATTGTAGAGTTGTCGACTTACCTGATATAGATTCAAAGCATCATGAAATGAATTCGGAAATTCCTTAAGTTCTAAATGCCGGACATACAATGTTATATATATATTGGTTTTATCTGTTTAATACTTCAAGAATATTGCTTGAATAATATATTTGGTGTATGCAAAAATTCTATCCGTTTTTTAAGGTGAAAAAAAAGCGAATAAAAAAGTATAGTATCTATGTTTTAACGTGATTGCCATCATTTAGCACGACCTGTTACCATCTGTTTTGCTGATGGACGTCCAGATCACCGATGAACATTTGGAATGTGGTTGACCTTAACAGCTTCTGTTTCCGTCTCTGAATTTCCAAAACCAGCGACGACATGTGTTGTCATCGACTACATGCTCTCCGTACACATGACGCTTATTTCGACATGCTAGGATTGCAGTACCACCCTATCGAACTCATACAACAAACTATGTTTAGTATGCTCCTTATCACTTGCCATTTTAAACCGCTTGAAGTTTTTTTTTACGAATGATCTACTTTTAAAACCAAGTTGTTTTTGTATGCCATCTGTGCACACGTTTCACTGGCCGAAAATTCCAGTCTTCACGTACGACGTTAAATCCACTTGCATCTGTTGCATCTCCAAAAACATGCAGAACTTTTGTACCCACCCAATAATATTAGATAAACCGTTTTGCTTATATTTTGAAACACAACAACACTTTTCATACCTGGAATTGAATTTAAAACTACAAACAAGAGGATATAACTTGAAACACACTACACTAGGGCAAGAACCATATATACCAGTTTAGCATCTAGTTTTCCTAAAACACTTATATCTAAATCGATATAACTTAAAAATCATCGCATCAAACGAAAGTTATCGAAGGCCTCCCGAGAATGAAAATTCACCCTGTGATAAGAAATTATGGGAAATTGTAAACAGTAAGAGAACTTGCCCGACTTCAAATATTAACTACCTCCCCCCAGCCTTTCTTTTTAAAATATGCCTTTGGAGCAGGGACGAAATTCCTGTGCGTACTCCACGTTTGCATGTTTTCCATGCATTGCAACGCTCTAACCCCGCCTATCATAATAGCTTCACCTCCTCCAGATGCAAATGTGCTTCACAATTTGGATTGCCCACTACTAAGCATATACCCAACAATATTTCCACCGATTATTTTCTTCCACCAGAGAATATATTTTCTTTTTTTTTTCCATCCTTACTTCCTCGCTGGGTGCTCCCGCGTCTAGTCTTACAGGAATACCGAAAGAGAATTTTTCGGTGATTTATAACGCATACATTTAGGATAACATTGTCATGGTTATGGAACAATTTTTTCCAACGGTCGGCGGTAAAAGATCATTTTTTGGGCGCCGCAATGTTCGTTTATGGGACTTGAAAAATATGAAAATTGGAGCATCGGGGAGTTTTTCTCCATTTTCTAGAGGGGAGAGAGAGAGAATATGGAGAAATGGATTAAAGGTTTTTGTTGTTGGTTCCCGCAATCGGAAAAAGATATTTATTTTTAAGATTAAGACGTTATCCTGGGAGTTCTACACAGAGTTGTTTTATCGCGAGATGTATTTCTTTTCTTACAATTGGAATGAGTAAGTAAACTCTCAAAATGGAAATTATGAGTTTTGAAATTTCTCTTTCGGAAACCTCCCTTTAAAACTGTCTTATCTTTATGTAATAGCTATGAAATTTGACTAGGATATTGACGAATGCAATACGTTGCTTAATTTTGTTATTATTACGAAAATTTCAATTTTCCCGTCTGCAAACTCAGAGTGTCAAAAAAGTTTTCTCCGAGCACATACTGTTTGGAAATATTTTTTCCTCATCTAGAAAATATTTACGATCCATATTGTTTTTGCATATGTTTCGGAGAAAGGTTAACGTTATCTAAGAATGTACGGCTATTTTTGTGTCACTTATTATCCTTAGGACCTCATGCATAGGTTCGAGCAAAGTTTAATGTCAAATTTAATACGTCAAGATATCTCATGCTCGAAAATATGTCTTTGAATATCCAAGCCTGAAGTAATACGAAATCTTTTGTTTACCTTCTCATTTCAAAATTTTATTTAAAGGGCACGTTTCTCTGAAATTTTATTTTTCTAAAATTCTTGAAAGCTATCTATTTTAAATACATAAAAGACGTTCGTTTTCGAGACACCAAGAGACAAAAGAAGGCATTTTATTTCGAAACAGCTACCTATAATATTACATGAAGTACTACGCAAACGATAACAATAAATCTGTAAGTTTATCCTCCACAGAGGACACACAATTGTCCACTGGTCGATTGATGCAGTTACCAGGGTATGCTTTTCTTAGTTTTCGTGAGAAATTGACATGCTCGATACTTTTTGACGCCCACGTTTTTTGAGCTTCAACTGAGTTTAAAAAACGTGGGTGTTAAAAAATATTATCCAAAAATCATAGAAAACTTGCATTTTACCTATATAAGAAAAATCCTAAATAAATGCTTAAAAGTTTGTTCTTTATCTGTTCCATATATAATCAAAATAACACGTTTTGACTTGTCAGTTTCTCTTTCCTACCATTCTTTAGTCACCTGACTACTTATCCAGCTAAAATATACTTATCGACATTTAAATTGCCCAATTTTCAATGTAATTTTTATTCTCGAGCAATGTATATTATTTTAAGTGAACATACATGCGAATCCAAGAAATACATTATACAAATTTGTTGTTTGTGAATGAGTACTAAAATTCCGTATCGAATCATTATTACGCTGCCACTTGTATGAAAACGTGCTGAAAATTTGAAAATAATTTCTATAATGGCAAATTTACAATTTTACATTTTAATTATGGTATTTTCGTATTAAATTATACGTTGCCTCCTCTTTTTTCCTTTAATATCGGGAGGACCTAATGTCTTCACAAAAGATCTACATTTACTTCATTTTTCTGTCAGCTACTTGATCTCCCTTATGTTAGGCCTCTTCCTTAATTTTATTTCCTATAGTTCCTCACGTTACCTGAATCGCTGTGAATTGTATTGTCTTATAGTTATTTTAAAATGCCGTTCGAAGTGTAGTTATAATACAAAAGTTTCAGAACATCTATACGTACTGTCTGCACGGTACACGACTCTTGCACTAAGCGAAGGAATTCAACAATATCTTACCAGCATATTAAATTTGATGTTACCACCGAGATCTGGCGAGAGGCAAATATATGGTTTTGTATTCGAAGTTTACAGTAGCAGGTGGGTAAGCTTACTTAGAAATAGATTATTTGAAGACCCTGAGGAAATCTTGTATATCTACTAGCCAACTTTGTGCGATAATGAGAAATGTTTAAAAACATAGACAATACAATTGGTCAGGATTCTTATAAAATAATATTAGAAGAAATATTTCCGTACATAAGATTTTAATGCAGCCTGCACAAGTATCATAATCCCATATAATTAATTTCTTTTCGAGTAATGTCTGAAGATAATTTTCTGTTCTTCATACTTTATAATCTGTACGTTTTCTACAAAACAGACCGTGGTAATTTATTGTTCGTACCTTCCAGAGTTATAAAAGAGATTCCAGAAATATTCCAAACACTTCATGAAATAGGGTTTTCGAAATGGCCCGGAAATATGTTCGTGTAACAGGCATTTAACCGTAGCCTGTCAAAATATCTCGAATCTGTGATGCTGAATCTCCGGTCTTTACTCATATCTCGTGGGGAGGAAATACAACTGTGCACCAATAGATTTATTTTCCCACATCACAACTGAAGGGACGAAATTTTCAGGAAAATATAAATTGAAAAAATCCGTTCAGTGAAAATTTATTGGTCGAGAGAATCTTGCCTCCATTCAAAAAAGTAAATTTGTGCCAATTTCTGTCTCGATCAGTTGTCCGCCCATTTGAATTTGAAGCTTATCATCTTACTGGTGTAAATTATGAATTAAATAAATATATGCACGTTGAAATCAAATTGGAAGAAAATGCAAGCTGTGACGTTAATAATCCTCGCTTTATGTTAGTATACAATTCTACTAAGAATAGTGGCATGTCATAACAAGCGGGTCACTCATATAAGAGGAACTTTGAAGATATGAACAATCAATATTCAATTATAGTATCAAATTTACGAATTTACAAGTCTACATTGCATAAATTTTATACGACGGTAAACTGTCAAAATTAAAAAAAAATGTCGAAGATAAAGGGGAGAAGATAGACTTTGCAGTCTGGAATCGAACATCAGGACGTCGGGTTACTAGACGCATACTATGTAATATTGTAGAAGATATGCACGGCTTCAATAGGGGGTTTCCATTCACTAAGAAAGGGACTGCAGGAGGAATACAAATAGTTTGAGTAAACATAAAAAATCGCCTGGAATTTATTAAATTTAACTTTTATATGATTTGCAGAATTTGTCCCATTTTAAGCAAATATTTGTTAACATCACACTTAATTATATGGCAGTTATATAAATCATCAACAATCATCATCAATCTATTGAAAGGCGGAGTTGACTCTATTAACTCACACACACACATGTAGTATGGTAAAAGAAACACAGATATTTTGGCCTTAAGCTCATTATGCTGGCCAGACGTGTTATAAAATTGGACGTACAGTTTAACGCAGAACCGACGAAAGGTGGGGCAACAGGGGCTGCAGCCCGGGGGCCCGGATGAATTCTAAGGGCCCGCGCTGGCAAGGACCTATGTTGTGGGGGGCCGGTCGAAGTGAGTCTGGGAACCCGCGTTGGCTCTCGGCGGCCCTGGTTTAACGGGGTTCCGAACCTCGGCCTCACAGTCCCAATATCCCATTCTCTATGGCCGGACTCACTGTGTCACCCTCCCATCGAGTGACCCTTTTTCTATCTGCTGCACATTTGGTTGACAAACAAACGGAAACCATTATTTCTAGCAGACTGCTGAAGAAGAGAATCATATATAATATTGGCACTTGTATTTCTACTAACCATGTCTGTAGGAGCATATACTAAAGGCTTTGATTTATAAGTGATTTCGTGCAATCTACGAGATCCCTTTTTTATGTCAACCTTCTTCAAGGTATTCCGCTATGTGGTTTTCTTCTGATAGCTAAGCGCTGCTCTGTTCGCATTTAAAACACTGCCTTCCGCGTCTGCTGTTAACTAGTTTTAATATTTACTTTTTGTTCCATTAAAAAAAGTTTGTCGATCATGTGACAAAACACCGCACTTAAAAAAAATGAAAGAAAAACGTATTATAGGATTATGCTTTCTTTAGCAGAGAAAGTAATTAAAATTAATCCTACTTTTTATCCAAAAACAATAAAAAGTCCTAGTAAAATGTGAGATTATCGGAAAATAATACTACTTCGTTGATGGATTTTTTTTTTCGTGTTTAGAGACAGCCTGTTTTAAAGAGTTTTATTTTTACTTGTAACTTTAATATGAAAAACGTGTGATACATCGTAAAATATAAATTAATTAATTTTAATATTTCTAAAAGGACTCGTCATGAAAGGAAATTTACTGAGTTGACATATTTCGTACTTATTGTACATATCATGAAATGTTTGCTCGTTTGTGTATGTGTATTAGAAATATGCAAAAATTGTTTCCATGCTCAAGTAAAATTTTTCCGTCCTGTTACATATAATGAAAAGCTCACAATGCATAAAGCAGGGTGGACACAAATTAGTTTGGCAATTTCATAATTGAATAATTTACGAAATATGAATTGTAAGGAACCTGTTCAATGGCAGATGAGTACTATTTTGCCCTAAGTTTGAGGATTTTCTAAATCAACAGTTACTAAAATCCTGAGAAAACGTCTGAAGTTCAGACATTACAAATTGCAAATTGTTCAATCTCTGAGCCCAAGGACCTGTTGAAGAGAGGAACTTTTGCACCGATGTGTTATAGCGCATGGAAAGTGATCACGATTTCTTGTCTCAGTTAATCCTCAGTGACGAGGCAAATTTTCAGTTGAGTGGCAAAGTGATTAGACATAATTTCAGGATTTGGGGTTTAGAAAATCCTTATGCCACCTTTGATCACGAAGGTGATAGTCCCGAGGTAAACACATTTTATGCCGTAAGTTGTTCTAACGTTTTTGTCCCATTCTTCTTGGCTGTTACGGGAATCGTATACCTTGACATGCTTCAGATTTACATTATGTCAATCCTGAGGGAAACAATGCAGGGATGTTTCATTTTTCAACAAGATGGTGCACCTTGTCAGTTTCACACACAGGTTACTTCTTACCTCAGTGCTGAAATTCCAGTTTGAATTGATTGGTCGCGAAGGTGTTATTCCATGGCTGCTACGATCATCAGATATTTCATCCCTCGATTTCTGTACATGTGTTTACATGTGCACATGTGCAAGAACTGATTTACCGATGGGACACATGCAGAGTAATGAAGGGCATCCACATCGAAGATTTGTGAAAAAAAAGATAAACTTTGCGTGCTCCACTATTCGTATATTCATGTATACCCTCATAAACGATTCTTTTTCCAACTAATTTGGGCCCACCCTATATATATATGGCAAGTTCTGGACCATGGCATACCACATCAAAACATATTGTACCGCATCAAAACGTATCAGACCACATCAACAATCATATATCAGAGATGGAAAGAATCAAAATTTCTAATGGAGTACGTTTATGTATAATAGCATTCCAATTGTTTGTTCCTATAGTAAGAAACTAATTAATGCGTGTATGCAGTTAGTAAAAGTAGTCCTTTATTGTCAATAATGTAACCATTTTAAGTGACAATTTCTATATTTATTGAATAAATATCTTATTTAGTTAAAAACTTCATATATTTTATAATTGTAATATAGAGCTTTATACTAGAGTACGGTTATCAGTTATTAGTATTTGAAAACTGCTTGAGGCCAAATTTGCTAATAATTTTGGAATTTTTGTCGTTTATACCATATTAGACCGCCGTTCAAATATAGACAGCCATTGTTTTGAATGGCGATCTAATACTTGTTGAAATTACCAAGTACAAAATTTTTACATTTTGCAGGTCACAAGTAGGTATATAATGTAGAAGTGTAATTTAAAAATGCGCTCGAGAGGGCACTATTATACTTAAATTTAAGTCAATAAGAATAACAAATTTTCTCTTTTGCTAGGATTTTATTTAAAATTTATTCATTTGCAACAGTAGGCTTCCCTAGATTCTTAACACATTTGTGACTGTTATGGTTTTAAATGTGTCAGGAGCTGCTCACTTACTTTGATGTTTTTTTAACATAATGGTATTTTTCCCATCGTGATATCGTGCAAGAATTATCTGCAATCGATTTATCTAAATCAATGTGCATAAGCATACATGATTGATCTACAAACACATTCTCTTACAGGAATTACGGATACAGGCTGTGAAAGGCACTCACAAAAAGTGTGCAGGGTTTGAAAAACACATGGAAAACGTAAGGGAGACGCACATGTGTAAATTTTTCAATGTTACACTTTGTGCAAAGGATGCTCAGTGTTATTACACAATGGCAAAACTATTGAATTTGTGAATTTTAATAACATAAGCCATACTTTTATTCCTGCTTACAAATGCAACCGAGTGCTGCTTTACAAAATATCCCCACAGCTGAATACTTGAATATAACATATGGAGTTCAAGGGTTGAGCCATATTAAGTATTAGCTGTCATCAAACTCTACTTACACCAAACAAAAATCGTAAAAATAGGTGTGAGTGACTTCTAACTTACAAATTTAAAACATAAAAATATGTTAGTGGCGGCAAAAATGTCTAGTAATTCTCTTAGAAGTTATCTGAATTTTCGTTTTACATTCATCTAATTAAAAACTATTTTTAGGGTATATAGTTTTGCACATAATAATATAAAAAATGTTTTGTAAAAAAACAGGGATTCTAATTTTTATAGAAGATTTTCTAAACTCAGATTTGCTTATAAACCTGATATAAAAATAAGAGTTTGCCAAATTATAATCAATGAATATGGCAGTAATTTTTTCCCGGCGCGAATTTCCACGACGTATTCTCCGAACGTTGGCGTTCTTTCAACGATTTCGCGAATTTTTCTATTATCGCCTAATTTATATTAAAATTTTTTTATTAATCTTCATATTCAACTAACTTTAATTCTGATATTACCAGAAAAAGTAAATTAAATGTTAGTAAGTTAAATTTGGCACAAAAATTACTTAAACTACGTATGTGTAAGATATATTGCGTTGCCGCACCGGGTTAAGCTGATACGTTAAAATCCCTTTCATTCGAGAGAAAGATTTTTAGTAAAATAATTTAAGGGCACAGGCACAATCATTATTTTACATAAAGATGTTTCTTTGTAGAAAAGTGTAGAGAAATCTTGCTTTTCAAACTTTTGTATAATTTTACTCCCTTTTGGTGTAAATATAAATGGCGACCTAATGTCATCTTTATTTCCTTTTCAAGTTGCGCTATAATTTTTCGTGACTTTATTTAACAATAAAATATATTGTGAATATCGTCATATGAATATTTTGATTATACTCAATATTGTTAATGGCTTGTTATGCGCGTAATTTATCAAGTATACTTTATCATAAGCTTATATATAAACGACAAAAATTGTTATATTGCTCGCTAATATTCGCGTTCTTTGTGTGGGTAGGGCAACCGTAATATATACATTAATGCTTGTTTAGTAACGTAATAGACATCTGTATTAATGTTTCGAAACTGCGATTTTTTTATAGTTACTTTTCTAGTTCATAACAACGTTTTTTTAATATCGCGTTTTCGGGAGTGTTCTTCAGATTTCCGCGAAATTCGAGGTTTTCTCCGCGACCGTTCCGCGAATTTTGAATTATTTTCGCAGAATAATTCCTGCACTGTCAATGGATATCAAATAAAATAAGGAGATGCATGTTAGGAAACAGCATGCTGAAGAATATGTTATAAAAATAAGATAAGACTGGTTTATTTCAGGAAACTGATGAGCAAATGCATACTGGAAATGCGATCAGCTTTCTTCATGTTTATAACATATAGATATTTAAAACCCAATTTATATATATGCAGATGTTAAGCAATTGGGACATTTATTTGTATAGTGATTAGAAATGAGAAA
The DNA here is from genome assembly GCA_006491805.2 of Dysdera silvatica. Lineage (NCBI taxonomy): Eukaryota > Metazoa > Arthropoda > Arachnida > Araneae > Dysderidae > Dysdera > Dysdera silvatica. The sequence goes on from QLNU02015360.1 coordinate 103,907,876, forward strand.
AGGAAACAGTATGGATAAGAAAAGAATACAAACAATTTTTTTAATATATTTCAAGTTTAATACGTAGTGAATTCCTATTACAAAATTGACAGTAAAATACTATGGACACTCGATTTTACGAACTCATACAGACCCCCTAAAAAACTGTGAAATCGAAAGTTCGCAAATGAGAATTAACGTTTCTTCTACGAAATAATGTTTGAGACCATCATGGCAGTTCATAAAAACACGTAATTCTTAAATTTGCGGTTCGTAAAAATGCAGCTCTATTATAGTTTAGAATTATTTATTAAATGTTTCAAAACTGTTCATGACAGCATTCCAACTACTTTAAAATATAGTTAGCAATATTGATTGTTTAAGTCATTACGAAGTGCGATCATTACACACGTTGTACACACAATATTGATACCTGTTTGCTGTCTTAGAAATCCGTACTTTTTTTTAATTATTTGGTTTCAAAAAAAAAAACAACCCTCTATATTCGCTTTATTTCGTACACCCAAAAGACCACAGTGGAATATAGAGATGTTTGTATTATTATTTTATTATTATGTAACTGTTTATAAATACACAAATACCTATTATGTATAATAGTATGCATTTTAAACAGTACGGAGATGCTGATCAAAGAGTTCTAGTTGAAATGTAGAGATGCAGTTGTAACTCGTTCACCAATGTGCTGTTGATCCATGTTCAACTCCTAACTGTAACCCGCCCCTCCTCCCCCAAAAAAATCTAATGACTGCAGTTCGGAGGTTTTTGTCCCCTTATGACTTAGGAGGTCAAACCCTTAGAAAATTGCATGTCACAGCGCAACATGACCTTTCCAGTCAGTCCTTGCGCTTTAAAAAGAACATTATATGAAAGCCAGTCCTTAACAAAAGAAATTGCGCTTGCGACTTCCTCCTGAAGTCCTTATTACAGAACACATCCCCATGTTCTGCTACCTTCTTACCCTTGCATCCATCATTTGTTAAAAGCTACCAAAGAGTATGATTTAACCATGTAGAAATAATGAGGATAATGCTTAGTCTGTCGGCACCAAGGGCGTAGGGTTAAAGAATAGAAATTAAATAGATCTATAAAATAATACCTATTATATTAATGAGCTCGTAAATGAGATAATTTCGTAAGTTCTTGCCATCGGATCTCGATAATTTGAGTCGAGGTTTCCAGGCCAGGAAATTCTATCATCTAGAAATTCTCGGTCTCTAGTAATTGGGAATCGAATTTCTGAAAGTTGTTCGTGTTTTTATTACATTTATATTCTAATGAATGGTTATCTGGTTGTTACACTCTGAGATTTCCAAGGTATACTGTTACTCACTGAATATACCTTCATTGCTACCCAGAAACGCTTTCGTGAAAACGTGTTACATAGAACGTGTTCTTGAGTCACTCTCTTGTTTTTGGCAGAAGATCGGTAAACACGTTTAATGATTTACGAAAGAGTGAGGATCGACTAACATATGATGAAATCATGCTCATTAACTTACAGCAATGAAACCACAAAAAGAGGATGTTTACGTACTTGCGGAGGATAATTGCCGCTTGAAATTTTGAAACGAAAAGGATATTTTCACATTTCGCTATTAATGAATTAATAACACGTATTTTATATATATATATATATATATATATATACATACATACACACATATATATATTAAATCATACCAACTATCTATGGGGTTTTAGTTGCATTTAAAACGAATAGCTGTTTCTTTAACATTGCTTTTGAAATTAATATAGACAAATTAAAATATATATTAAATAGATTTACAGATTTATATTTTTTTATTGAAATGTTGACATGGATATTCATAATGCATGATTACAATACAGTAACACGTAACTTATAGTACGTATTAAAAATAATATTTAAGAATGCATCACTTGAAAATACATAATTTAGGATAATACGTAAGGTAATAAATGTAGGAACGGAGTATCTTTCTAATTTATTTAGTTAATGCCTTTGACATTAATATATTACATTTCTTTGTACCTAAGGAACCAAGGAAATAATTTTAACCTTTTTTTAAACGATCCACAAACAGTTGAAAGCCCTAGATATGCAATCCAACATTAACATAAAACTTTCTTGTCAATTATATTAAGTTAAAGGCAGCTGTTTTAAAGTAATGAACAGTAGAAATATCTAAATGAGTAAAAAATGAAAAAGCACAAGCAACATATCTACACATAAAAAAATCATACATTTAAAATTAAAAGAAAATTAACAATTATCCTGATTATATAGATTTTTGCTTCAGAAATATGCAAATATATTGCAGAGTTTTTAGATTTATTACTAATAATGTCACAACAATTATGTGTTTCAAAATGACAGAGGGAGATTGAGAGAGAACAAAGATATACGTATAATATTATCTATGTGTCATATTATCCATATTATAATAATGACAACTACATCGCTCTACTATAAATGAGCAGAAACTATATTAGATAATAAATGGGGGAGGGCAATAATAACACACAAGACGACACTACCAACCGACCAGGCATAACCTTAAAACAGTAACAAAACAGCAAGCATTATAGTTAGAGTAATATCCAACATAAAGGACATACAGCCCATATACGTAACAAAATTTACCAAATATAAAAACTTCAGACACGAAATTAAAAAAATGTGACATATGGAAAGGGACGATATCGTACCTATAATTTTATGTGTCTCATAGATAATACCAATAGCACTGCACAAAAATCTAGAAATGCTTGAGGATGCCCCAAACACTTTTATTCGAGCTAAAGAAGGATCCAATCTTAAACACACGCCAAACAGTCAGGAATTTCTTAGACACAACATTTGAATTATCTATAAACACAGAAGGAAAGAATTGAGTACTTGGCTCTGCCCGTCTTAAACCTTTATGTAGGGTATAGAGAGTGCCAGTGGGAGGTCTTTGTTAGGAAAAAAGCTAGGAAAAGGATACGAGACAAGGCCGTGATATCCTAAATGGGTTGGTAAATGTTGGTAAATGCTTCTTTTCAAAAATGGGCGAATATATATTATAACTTATAAATGTGAATATTACAATGCTCATATTGATTTTATTCTTCTGTACGTGAGAGGGAGTGTGTGGTAAAGGAATAGAAATATATGTACAGATTCCAAAGAATTATTCCTAGCGAAGAATTATTTGGACAATGTAGGCCCTTAGTATGTGTTATGAGAATACAGAAAAAAGATATTCTGAGAGAAAGGTGGAGTCAGAAATCAGATGGAAAGCCCTTGAAGACAGAGGAAGAATAGAATGCCTTAGAAACACAATTAGTGAAAGTAGTACCGAAGAGTATGTTGGAACGAACAACAAAGGAAACGCATGGCATTAGACAGAGAAACGGAACCGAATAATATCCCCATAGAAAAATTTAAGATGCTTGGAGACCTTATAAAACAATTCATGGCAAAATTTATGAACTGAATCCTAAAGGAAGGAAGGACATAAAGTGCCATAGAGAAGGAAAAACAGCCTTATGGTGCCTATATGTAAGAGAAAAGAGATGTTCAAGAATATATGCCCTATAAACGTATGGAATAAAGTTTGAAATGGGTGGAATGTGTTTCGGAAATAAGACAGAGAAGAAAACAGGCTTGAACCAGCATTACAAAAAAGCCAATTAAGCTATATAAAAGGGTTACTACGGATGATATCTAGAAGACCAAGACTAAAGAAAAAAATAAAGACCCTTAAGGGCATGGACGGCCTTGGTTTGACGCATAGTACTGCTCTAGACAAGAAACAAGGGAAGCAGCGATGTCATGCCTCAGACTCCGAATGGGGGGGGGGAAATAACGAGGGAGGAAGAGAATGCTTGTTCTATAATATCAACTCGTTTATTTGCAATAAATGGTCGCATGATGTCACACGTGCAACTAAGTGTTCCTCCCTTTTTAAAAATCTTAAACAAAAATATATGATTTCCAACATGTTCTATTTATCCGAGCAATTAAGAAAATATAATATCTTTGTAGATCTCTTTGTATCTCCTTTTTCACAGAACGAAGTTTTAACCTACTGGAAATAAAATGTTAAAATTCAAATGACTTTTGTTCCGTCTTAATTATCAATGATTTCCAGTTCTGTTTTAAAGTGACAACCTGCTATCTTTAAACGAAAAGAAATTGGTTTATTTTACGCCCGACCATCAGCTTTTGACTTATACCAATGTCAAGTTCGATTCACATGTGACATAAATTAAAAAGAGACAAGTTATAGAAATTAGACAGTGACAAATAATAGAAATGGGAAAGTGACAAGCGATAGAAATTATAAAGTCACGAAAGTGACAAGCGATAGAAATTATAAAGTCACGAAAGTGACAAGCGATAGAAATTATAAAGTCACGAAAGTGACAAGCGATATTACTTAGGAAAAGACCAGTGATAGAAATTAAAAAGAGACAATTGATAGAAATTAAAAAGAGACAATTGATAGAAATTAAAAAGAGACAATTGATAGAAATTAAAAAGAGACAATTGATAGAAACTAGAAAAGAGCAAGTAATGGAAACTAGAAAGAGACAAGTGATAGAAATTAGGAAGAGGCAAGTGATAGAAATTAGAAGGAGACAGGTGATAGAAATTAGAAGGAGACATTTGATAGAAATTAGAAGGAGACATTTGATAGAAATTAGAAAGAGACAAATGATAGAAATTAGAAAGAAACAATGCATGCTTCAAGGATCCTGCGGTAGTACAGTGGTAATGCGTTCACCTAGCATGCCGTTACCCAGATTCGACTTCCAACGGCGCCAAATTAGAACGCTTACCGACAAATTGTTCACTTTAGTCCGGGGATCGATTCCTTAGGGAGCTCAAATTCCTTGGAAAACAGTATCTTCTCAGGCAACATGACCTTCGCTGTCCTTGCGCCATAAAACCAACGTACGTATAAACTATGTGTCAAACTGAAGAACTCCAAATTTTTATTCAATTACAATAAACAACTGAAATAAAGACGATATGATCTCACTTTCATACACTTGATATCAAATTTGAAACTAATACTTTCAAAATTCAATTTTAAAAATTTATTATCCTTAAATTAATTCCACAACTTCTCTCCAATACCTATGTATTATACTTATTATTTAATTAAGATTAAATCGTTATTCGAACATCCAACACGTGTTAACAAATTTAAACAATTGTAAATAGCTTATAATTAGCGTATACTTTCGCTTTAATCTCTCGTGAAAGCAGTTCCTCATACGTCGAAAATAGTCTCAATTTTCTTAATTAGATTACAAGGAGTACTTCTTTCTGTTTTCTCCGTATTTAACCAGTTATAATTGTATCCTTACACGCAAATCCTTTATCGTGTCCGTTCGCAGAAATGTTTCGTTGTGTATGAATTTATCATTTTAAATTACTATTGTCTGAACTGATTAAGAAAAATTATTTTCCAACTCATTTTTCATTCTACTTCAAAGTTTTTTTCGTTAGTAAGACATTTTCTCTTTCGTTCCAAAAAACATTGTTTGCAAATGACAAATATCAATTATGTTAACACTGAAAGCGACAAAACCCAAGTTGTAATTCTTCAGTGGGTACTGTCATATTCAGATATTGACAAAATAGCCGTCACGTTTAATTGATGTAATTGATTAAATATCGTCGCAACAGCATTTTTAATCACATATTTGTCTTTTTTGTATACATGAGTTCTATATTTTTACATTCCGACCATTATATTTAGATATGCCATTGAAATCGTCAATAGCTTCTTTTGATTATAAGAAAAATAAAATAGAAAGGAGTGTGAAATATGCATTCATCATGTGATTTTTCTAATTTTGAAATAAAAATAAAAACGTATTTAATTATTGAAATAATTAACCAAAATTTCGTCAAACAAAAAAGTAATATTCTTTTAAACGATGCAGTGAATGCAAAACCCCAAGACCTCCCTCTTATGAAACAAAGAACTACACAGCAGTTGGAAGGTGTTTCCTCATTTCACTGTACAGTTTTAATTCATTGGCGTTTTAAATAAATGGCTTGACTTCCGTAATACAAATGTGATATGATATATATCGTGCAGTATGATGATATTATGCATATAATTGGAGTCGGACAAATTGTGATAAACCATACTCGACAAGCAGTCACACTACTTTCGCCTATTTAAGAAAAAAAACCTAGACAACTAGTAAGAAATTATAATTTCTGACTCGCCAACAACAAAATTTTAGTCTCCAGCAGCGACTAGATTTTTGTAGTTGGCGAGCTTGCAATGTATATGATAGAGTATATTATTATGATGCATAAAATGCAGAACTATAATATATAATGTAATAGTACACGTACCATACAGGGTGACAAAGATACATGTCACACAGTGTGATTGATAGTGATACATATACCACATGACGGTGCTATAGATAATTGCTATATTAGTATCAGGAAGTGGGGAAGACAGTATTTTAAATGAAATATTAATAATAATAATCAGTGATATAAACAAGGGAGGAAAAATTAATCACAAAACAATCATTAGCTTTCGTTCTCAGCTTAAGAATACTACCTATTTCCAGTAAACAGTAGGGAATACATACACTGCAAAGACAAATTATTATACATTATAAACATCTGTTCAAAAGCGCATTGTTTTACCTGTTATGTGAATAACAGCAGAAGTACGCCTGGAAAAGTATTTGATAAGGTGCTGAAAGCGAGGTGGTGGTAATATCGCCCAGCAATCCTTCAGTTGCAGTCTTAAATCTGGCACAGAGCATGATGACGAGTCTAAAGAGACAGTTGCAGTTCATCCCATAGGTACTCGAGAGGATTCACATCGGGGGACCTAGGAGGCCAGGTGAGTGTTCCAACCTCACTGCTATGCTGGCAGAACCACTCGTGCAGCGTTTATGGGGTTGCGCATTATCCAGCGCTTTGACGTGGCCCGATCCTTGTAGGATTTCATCCAGCTTGATGAAAGGACCTAGTGAGGAACATGTAGAAATGCCCCAAGCAGTTTCACCTCCACCACGGGCCTGTATGACGCCTGTCTGATACGAGGGATGTGGTGTTTCATGTCGTTGACGCCACACACAGGCTCTGCAATCCGCCTGTTGCAGCTGGAATCGTGAGTCATCGGACTAGGTGATACGTTTCCAATCGTCTGCGTTTGTGGGCGCCAGTGGGCGTGCGTTTCGGAAAATTGCAGCCGCAGTAATTTGTGTCCTGCCGTTAACAATGGAACCCGAGATGGCCGTCGGCTGTTATAGCCGAGTTGCGCTAGTCGCCGACAAACAGTTCTTGTGCAAACGCTGAACAAAGCCCCTGCATTAAAATCTGTCGTAATTCGACGTAAGATTGCGTTTCTTCCCGTCGATACGTTACAATTGAGTCTTCAAGAAACCCGTATATCAATCGTTGGTGTACGGCTACATTTTGCACAATTCACACCCGTTTTTCCCCTCTTTTGAGGTACTGTTGGTACGCCTGTTCCACACTACTGTGCGATATGCCCAGCAGTTTGGCGGTTGCTGATATCGAACATCCGGCCTTGCGAGCGCCGACAATTTTTCCGATATCAAACTTGCTTACATCGCTGCCGTCATGATAATATTCGTTGATCCATGATAATATTCGTTCAGACAATAGTAATTTAAAATGATAAATTCATACACAACGAAACATTCCTGCGTACGGACACGATAAAGGATTTGCGTGTAAGGATACAATTATAACTGGTATTGCCATGATAATATTCGTTGGCGTACCCATAGATAGTTTGATATGCACACAACATGGCTCTGATGTCAGCCGGCTGCTCGCAGTTTATAGATTCCCGTCATGCTTAGTTACATGGTCGCATCGAAGGTTTTGTTTGTTTGTTTGTTTTTTTTTATGGCGCAAGAGCATCTGGGCTATACTGCGGCATCGCATCGAAGGTGTGTACAGCAATTTGTCTTTTCAGTGTATATTTATCCTGCAAGTTACCGAAGTATGCTTTCTTTTATGATGAAAACTATCCGTCAACCACAAATCTGAAACAGCAAGGGTTCAAAAATGTCATTTCATGTTGAATAAAGGAGCCAAAATGTAATGCAATCCATTTTTACATAAAGCTACTTTTTATGCTTTTATATTTTGTTTGTTGGAAATTTGCTACTGTAAAAGATACCACCAACTGAGAAAAAGAAAAGTACTATTTTATATAGTTTCCATATTTTATGTACAACGTGTCCCAGAAAGGATGGATCTCCTTAATATATCAATTTCTAGGAAACGACAAACGTTTTTTACGGTCTCGTTTCGAAGTTTTTCGAAGTCGCTATCTTTCGATATTAGAGATATTAGAATTCAACATCCGAATAGGGTAAAAAATAGATTATAATTTTTAAATTTTTTCAGTTATATCAAACAAGATCTATAATTTTCACCTCACTTGAAATCTTATTTATTAATTTTTCCGATGGTAAAAAACTTTGTTCTTATGTTAAATAGAACGGAAGATATATGGATTAATGAAATCGAATATGTAACTGGCTTCGTTAATTCTTGTCACTTAAATAAACAGATCAGTATACACACACACACACTTTATTATAATTAGGATATATCTTACTATTTTAATTATTGCATTATTTTATTTCAATTCAATTAATTTCCTGGGCATTATTCAAGTAAAAAAAAAAAAAAGCAATACAAATAATAACACAGCAAGGACGATGCCAAGGTGGTTATGACAATAAAGATACACATGTGCATGACGTAATCCTCATCCCTAAGGATCACAAAATGGTAAATACAGACAGACACACGACGCAATACATTGATGACATAGTAAAACAAACAGGTGCATACACATAAACATGTATTACAAATAAATTTGACACCCACGTATTAGTAGCTCAAACTAGAGCTTTATTGTTTTAGGAGAAAAAGAGACGCCGTCCTCATCCCAGATTCGAACCAGGGTCCCCGCGTTGAGCCCGCGGTGTCTTGACCTACTAGACGAATGAGAACAAGAACAAACGCTCTTTCCTCCGTATATTAAGTTGTAAGATATTATTACCCTTCACAGGGATAACACAATTTCCAAATATTGGTCAACACACAAAGCCATCGGGGCGACAATTTTGTGAGTTTTTCGTGGGGAATTGTTTTATTACAAATAAATTTGACATACACGTATTAGTAGCTCAAACTAGAGCTATTTTTGTTTATGAGAAAAAGAGACGCCGTCCTCATCCTGTATTTAAACCAGAGTCCCGGCGTTGAGCCCGTGGTGTCTTGACCTACTAGACGAACGAGGACAAGAATAAACGTTTGTTCTTGTTCTCAAGAACCTTATCCTACTAGACGAACGAGAACAAGAACAAACTTTGTTCTTGTTCTCAAGAACCTTGACCTACTAGATGAAAGAGAACAAGAACAAACTTTGTTCTTGTTCTCGATCGAGAGGCTTTTCTGTGTTGACCACATTTGGCAATTGTGTTATCCCCTCGAAGGGTAATAATATCTTACATCCTTATATACGGAGAAACAGAGCGTTGTTTCCTGTCCTCGTTCGTCTAGCGGTCTAGGACGCTCCGGGCAAGACGGGGGGACCCTGGTTCGAATCCAGGATAGGACGACGTCTCTTTTTCCCCCCTAAACAAAAATAGCTCTAGATTGAGCTAATAATACGTGGGTGTCAAATTTATTCATAGTAAAAAATCTTCCACGAAAAACTCACAAAAATCTCGCCCCGGTGGCTTTGTGTGTTGACCAATATTTGGCAATTGTGTTATCCCTGTGAAGGGTAATAATATCTTACAACGTAAGCATGTGCATGACACACTACATTGATGACGCAATAGTTGAATTATAGCTGGATAGCAGAATTATAACTACTGTAGTAGTACCATTATAACTACCTAGGTGTACGGATATTTTAGCTTCTTAGTAGTTAAAGCATCATTAGTGTTTTAGCACATCGTGATCAAAACCGAAGTATTTTCCGCTCTATTTGATATAATATTCGAGTTTTAGTACCTTCAAAAAGCTAATTAAATGAGCTTTTTTCATAAGGCGTACAAATTATAGGAATGCTCTTTAAAATAACAGAAAACGTTGGAAATTCTATTGTTTACCTCTTTTATGAAATTTAATATTAATATATGTGATATCAAAAGAATGCGCCTTCAAAAAGCCTTAAAATGAGACTACAATAAGCACTTTACATCTTCTAAAAGGTGAGATATTGAGGCGTCCGTTCTTTCTGGGACACACTGTGTACGAAGTATAATATCTTCGTTCTTTAATATCTTGTGAAATGCAATCATTATTAATATCAATTTGATCAAAAATGTTTTCCAGATTTGTCTATTTAGGTATTTATATCTAATATGAATAACCAATATTTTAATTCTTTGTTCAGGTTAAGTTCTTGACGAAGTCTTATGTCCTTACATATCTGGGTACAGGCTCCAGAGAGAATAGAGAGAACGCAACCTAGAAATTTGATTAATTTTGTATAATAGTAGACATGCACACATTTTTAAAACTGGGCCACTTCTAGGAAAACATTAGGCCATATTTCTCCCTTTTGCTCGCATAGAACTTGAAGCAAATAGTTTTGGAGAAAGTAGGCTTCTAGATTCAAAACATTAACCCTGCAGGCCAAGAATTTAATGTAGAACATATAATAAAGCGCTTAATCACTTTGAAAAATAAATATCCCTTGTAATAAAAGTACCGAGATATTACAAACTGTGATTATTTATTTCGATCTATCTAAGTATCTCCATTTTTGTCGTGTCTTTTTGAAACAATTTACAGAATACTTAATTTATTAATATAAAATACCTTTTTATACTTTGCTTGCAGTTCTGCTACATCGTTTATGAAAACTGTCATCTTATACTAAAATAATCATCTCATGTATGATCCTTATTAGACAGCATTCGGTCCGCAACGTGACAATGAATGGAGTAGCATAACCTTTGCTGTCCTTCCGCCATAAAAGTCAAGATATTGTTACCCTTCTCGGGGCTAACACAATTTTTTTTGTGTGTTGACCATTATTTGGCAGTTGTGATACCCCTGAGGATGGCAATAACATCTTAAAAAAGGAGCCTCATTGCTGTCCTCGATGGCCTAGCGGTAAGGCCCTTCTACTCAACGGTGGGACTCTAGTTCGACTCTAGGTCGGGAACGATGTCTCTTTTTCTCCTATACCAAATAGCTCTACTTGGAGCTCAAATGTGGATGTCGAAATTATTAGCAATAGTAAAAGTTCAATTAACTCACGGTTCACAATGTAAATGCATAATTATGTGAACAGTAAAGTATTAGCGCAATTTCAAAATTTCTATTTCAGTAAAGAGTAAGTTTCAAAACTGTTTTTTCCTTTCATTCTTCGGAAGACGACTTCAGTTCAATTTTCTGAAGATTCCTTTAATTCAGTAACTGTCTGGGGTCTTCTTTAATTCAGTAACTCTCTGACGTCTTCTTTAATTCAGTAACTCTCTGACGTCTTCTTTAGTTCAATAACTCTTTGACTTCTTTAGTTCAGTAACTCTTGGAAGTCTTCTGTGGTTCAGTGATTCTCTGAAGCCTTGTTTTCTTTTAAACCCATTTAGAAGCCATCTTTATGCTTTTAAAATTTTGTAAAAAGGCTGGAAACAATTTTTTATGGCGATTTGTCGTCTAAGACAATTTTGCGCCGGTCTCTTGCGCGATAGTATGAAAATTCAATAGTAAAAAGAAATACTATAGAAATAAAAGCCCTCTCATTAAAATAAAGATCACAATAGCAACAATCGAAATACTTATTAAATTTATATTTCAGGAACCTGATTTTTCATAATAAATTAAGGCTTCTTTTACCCATATACTCATTTCGAATTTTAATTTTTCATTAAAGATTTCGCCTTATTAAACTTGATTCATAACTGCAAATATTACTATCGTTTATTATTATAATGTGGATCTTATTCTGGACAGTAAACAATATTTCTTAAGGTGGAAATTCTGTTGTACTTTTATGCAATTTGTGTTTGCAAATTTTATATTATGTATTTAGAATTGCCGTAAATTAGACGGAAGCTGAATATATTGAAAATATTTCAATCGCATTTTTAATATGCCTTACGTTCTTAGTCAATGACAAAACCCTCGTATTGTGATTGCAATACCCTTATCCCCCCCACTCCAATTTTTCCATAGACGGTGTTGAAATATATGTCGAATGAACATCATGCATTAAAAAAAACTTTGGAAATAAAATGTGTCTGTAAAAAGAATGATTTTTGTATAAATGTTATTTGAACATGTGACCTAATAAAGATTTTCGTTTTGGAGAGTGAAAATTTGTGTAAAAGATCTGAGAAGAGAGTTTTGACTTTTTTGAGGCATATTATTTTTCATTGGTGATTTTCTTATTCAGTTATATTCCGAATATTAATCACCTTTAACCAGAAATATGAAACATATTTACCACTTTTTGATTAACATATTAAAAGCATACTAACTACTCTAATAAACTATAAAAGCGAATTGTTCAGTGCATATATTTGAACTATATTAA
>QLNU02015360.1:103920535-103948688 GCA_006491805.2 Dysdera silvatica
TTAAACCATTATAACATGTAGCAATTGTTTTACTATTCACAATACCCTAACATTACAAAATAACTAATATAAGTTTAAAATATAAATATAATTAACGGGTTTAATGATTAAAAGTATAACAGAAAATTTACATTGTTGTACCGCTGGATGTTGGTGGTGGTAGAGAGGGGGTATAGGTGAAAGAGTGGTAGTAGGGAAAGGCTGGGGGTGGCATCCTTTAATTCTCGCTTAGGGCAGAAAAATACCTAGAAACGGCTGTGCCTGAAGTAATGCAGTAATACCGCGTTCGCTCAGCCTTATCCTGGACTCTACTGTTGTCCGGGAGTTTGGATCCCTAGGACTTAAAAGGTTTGGATTTTTTTTTGTAAAACTGTAGCTTCCTAAGCAGCATGACCTTTGCTTCGTTTACACCGTAAAGTAAAAAAATATATATATCCCACTTTTAAGGACCGGAGAGTATCCTTTAATCAGGAGTTTTACTATGTTGTTTTAATCCTTTATTTTTAGCCCCTTTTTTAAATTCCGTACAAGGACCTGCATGTCTGTATATTTTAGTTCCTATATTATATTACTATCCGTCCCATTTTTGTAATTTAACCAGATTTAGAAAGAAAAGTGTGTTGGAGGCATAGACGTACGCAGAAAGTTGGTAAAGGGGGGAGTTATAGGCCCAATACGGGGTTACAGAGCTACAATTCATATATTCCTATGTTAAATATACAAAATTTCATTGCAATGGGAGTTACAACCCCATCAACACCCCCTGCGTACGCCAATGGATTGAGGTTTTGAAATTCATATCTAAGCGCCGGTCTGGTAAAACTACTGGCCGATGCGCCCCTGATAATCAGCACATACCGTTTCCGTTCTTGGTTTTATTCCAAATACTCAATCGTCAAAGAAAGCATTCGACGGCATCCATAAACTGCAATCTTTGGCGGACATTAACTTGGGCTTTTGAATGGACAGGCTATGCAGAAATATTGATGGAGCCAAGATTAATCCATTAAAGAGTTGGGAATGAACAGATGCGTAAAATAATGGAATCATCCTTCGCAACAAATGCCCGAATCTGCCATGGCGCATTTCATATAATTAATTATTCAATTGTTTCAATTAAAAGGATATGAAGGGAGCCCTTATCGTGCTTTTAAACGTTGGATGTGGGGGTTCAGAAACGCGTGGGGCACTTAGCTGGGAGCAAAGCTCTGGAAAATCGGGATTCTTGATTAGCGATTTTTAAAAGGCTAAGCTGCAAATGAGGTCTTGCTATAACCGAGAACGATTATGCAAATTACTGCTTTCAATTACTTTTTTCGATTAATTTGCATATATGTTGATACGCAACTAGAATATTTCCCAAATTTTAATAGCTACTAATAGCTGGGATAACGTTCGCCACTACTGAAGAAATCGTTTGCCTTCTCTTAACGGCTGACCCTTCCGAAAATCAGACGATATATATTTTGAACTGCTGGGAAAGCACACGTGTTACAACGCACGTATTTCCACAGTATTTTAAATACTCATCTAGGACACCATTACGAAGTCAGGAATAAAAACATGTACATGCAAAGCTTTGACTTACAAAGTCTATGATGAATTATGCTTCCAAAATTTGTCAGTTCTAGTTATTTCAGTAGGAATAGTTGAATGTCTGTAAGTCGTCATATTATAAGAATTAATTGCTAACAGCTCAGTACCTCGTTTTCTGAATTTGTACGAAAGAATGCAATAAATTGGTTTCACGAAGACTTTCACAGCGCATTTTAAAATTGTAAAAAAACAGATTTTCTTGTGCCGACTGTGTGAAATTATGAACAGAGTTTATTACAAACATCCTGCCTGTTTTCTGCTCCAAAAATAAGATCTATGACTTTCTGCGTCCAGTAAAACAAGTTTTAGACCCTCTTAAAATACCTGGTATTTACCAAATAACATGTTCTTGCGAAAGGTCTATATTAGACAAACTGGTCGTTCTGTGTCATACCGAAAACGATCATATGAAAGCCATCTTCTCAATAAACAACTCTCCAAATCCTCAATAGTAGACCATGCGTTGCAGCATGACCATTCAATTCTTTTCGACTAAATGAAGGTTTTGAATAAATCCGCAAAGTTTTGGCCTATACTATATAGGGAAGCAGTAGAAATTTCTATATTCTATTTCTATAAGCAATTCTTAATTCTATAAGCAATATTTCTATTTCTATAAGCAATTTTAATAAGGACGATGCGAAAAATATTTCTTATTCCCGGTCACCTATTTTAATGACCTTATAGTTTTAGTTTGTATGTTTTTTTTTAATATTAAATTATTTAAATTTAATTTTTATTTTTATTTATTTTTTATAATCAAATTGTAATTAAAATTTTCATTTTTTATAAGCTATTTTTTATAATTTCCTACTGTCATCCGGTTTTTGTGCTCCCCAACGTCTCCTGTGCTAGAGTTGGAGGGACAACCGGTTCTCAGGGAAAGGTTCTCATCTCTACATCTTTTAATTTTGCTTTCAAGGAAACTAAATGTGTAAATGCATTACTATCAAAAGACACTTTGGCCCTGCAGTTGTACAATAGTAACGCGTTCACCTATCGTTGAATTAACACGGGTTCGGTTATAAAAGACAAATATACCGATTTACTGCTCAATTAATCCGGAGATTGGTGTCCTAAGTCTCAAAAGGTTTAGATTTTCGGAACCTGTAAGTCCTGGCCAATATGACCCTTGTTGTCTTTGCACCGTAAGTAACCAAATACACGTAAAATTTTGTCATAAATAATGCGAGTTGGTCTTAAAACGTAAAATGAAACAAAAATAAGCTCAATCAATGAATAATCATAGAATTAATACTATTCTTTTTAATTTTTTTTCGTTGGTCTCCTTTATCTAAGATGTGTGTATATCGTTCTTTATAGGTAATGGGGACAAACCGAATCCATAAATTTTTAGTTTCTATGTATGAAAAATTCTGATAATTCTCCGATATTTGATGAGATAAGAAAACCTTTATTTTAAATGAAACAATTTACAACAGTATTTTACCTTCTAGCCATGTATTGTGATATATTTGCATTGTGCACCATTTATGAGTCCAAAGAGTGTTATAGCAATAGCGCTTGAAATACATTCATTCGTCAAATACATAGGTGTGTACAAATCTAATGTTGTTGGGTTCTCAACTTCAGTTGCCGTAGTCGAATAAACAGGATGAATTGTTTATTTCTTACAATAAATCCGTGGCTGTCTGATTTTGAAACGTCTTTATACCAGACTACTGGAAATCATTAGGCATCTCCTCTCTATTAACATCACGGCACCAAAAGCTATTTCGGCTTTCGTCTATAAATACGGAATAGTTTGTGAAGGGAAGTAGGGTTGCGTTGGAATGATTTTACAGAAACACTCCGAGCATGTAGAGTGCATATGTAAGAGCATTAGTTGTTTTTCACAGGAATAGAAGAGGAATGAATAGATGGCGAGGCCATTTCCTACATGAAGCTCAAAAACGTACTTTTATTGCCAATTAAACAATTAATTTTCTGCCGCTTGTTTAACTGCCGTTTAGGGTATGGTTTTTCTCTTTCTGGCTAATCGGAAACACGGAAAATTTCTTGTTTAATAGGACCAATTAATATACTAATTATATTAAATAGTCTACATTCGCAATAATCACGTAACAGGGGGCTTTTCGTGTCTGGAGTAGTTATTTATGCTTGTGGTACACACATAAGCGGAAGGAGGAGGAGGAGAAGAAGAGACGGTGGAGACGTTTCAGAGTACCCAGATAGGGCAATATGTTCCATAATTGCTAAATTATTCGTGATTATTGCCACCTTATTTGGCCGGTCGACGTTTTACCAGGTAAAAAATAAACTGCGCCAGTTCCACTATTTTATTGGTAGTTTAACCGAAGTCTGCATATTTGGAAAGGATGTGCCTTGTTTTTGCGAGAATAGATGTCGTTATAGCAAGATTAGTCGTAAAGAATATTTAACGGGAAAGAAATAATGGATTCTTGCCCCATTAAGGACCGCGAAAGGCGGCACGGATCCAGGAGACGCCACCGAGCGATGGGCGGGCAAAGGATGAAAAACCTTTTCTGCCGCAATCACAATTAGGAAGAGTAATAACCACCATAATACCTTACGTGTACAAATATTGTCATTTCTAGATTGGGGTCCGGGACAATTTCGGCTTTTGCCTTCGTCTTCAACGGATAGAAGAAAAAAAGAAATCTAATTTGGAGAAGGATGCGATTCCGACCCTATTCGAAGGAGGGAAGAAAAACGCATTCACGTAACTGTATTCTTGCATTATTGAGGAGGCGCTCAATATTTGGAGTCCGTGGTACGCCCCGTTTGGTCTGACAAATATTGACTCTTTAGCAAGTGCGGTTGCGAGTGTTCAAATCGGAGACCAGTGATGCCGTTTCCATAAGGAAGAAATTTACTCGGTGGCTTTAGAAATTCCCCTTTTGCGGCTAAAATTTCCCTACAACAAATATCATTCTTTCTTAGGCACACAATTACTGTGCAATTTCTCTTTTCCATACTGCAGCAATGAAAAATAGGAACGCATTCGGGAAGGAGGTAACTAGGGAAACATTGGCAAAATAACATTCCGGTAAAGGTAGAACAAGCTTGAAAAGCAATATATTACACTAGCAAACCGCATTTTTATACGTTAATGATATTGACGTATACGCTCAGTAATAAGCAGATAATAATTGTTCTTCTCATGATAAAAAGTTTTTATGCAACATGTGATGCATCAAACTAAGATATGATAAACTTATTGATAAACTCAATGAGCGGGCGTAATTTATATACAGCCCAGCTCTTTTATAACGAGTATGAAGGGGCCGACACATTTGCTCGTTCTATTCGGGTTATCGTTCCAATAAGTAAAACCAAACTGATAGAATAGTGAAAACGATTATATAAATTACGCGTATATTATTTATCGTACATGTACATACCAGAATTTTACATATTTTCATATATTTATATATATATAGTTAGAAAAATATCTCGTGTCTTAAACCTTCTAAGAAAGGATCGGCGTGAAGAAGAAGAAGAAATCTTTTTAGACTCGACCTACTCAAAGCAAAAGGAAAAGTCACTGGACGGTTTATCGCTATAACAGGTTTCTCCCGCAATGAAAGGTTTCTTCACTATATATTTCGAATATAAAGGGATAAATGTTTTATGTCCGCTCGTTATAACCGAGTTAGACTGCAATTGTATATTTATATGAGAAGTTATCAATATAACTTCATTGATTCCTAGTCTTGCTCAGGCTTTCCAAAGCTCTTTGTGTCATTTGACCGAAGCTGGATCCTCCTGGCTACCATTACGGGGCAACTACCAGGTTAAACATAATTAGAGCTACCTATATCTATATATAACATACCAGGTTATACGTCTGTATAACCTGTAAAGATGTGAGAAATGTCTGGCCTTGTCGAGATTGGAAGAAACCTCTTTACGTGATACAGAGGCGTTACATTAGACGGAGGGGCTTACCAACCTTTCACCTAATGGGGATCGGCTAAGACGATTACCTCTTCCGCGAGCTTTGGAATCTACATTCAGCTGAAATTGAGACCAGCCAAGCTTGTCATATATGACATGATATAGAGGGTTCGATTCTTCATATTTTTGTTTTCAATTGTCAAATGCTCACATTGGATTTGGTTGGTTTATTGATTGTATTTTTATGACGAAAGGACAATAATGGTCGTTCCGCGCCAAGCAACCCACATTGGAATCCTTCGTAACGTTATTCTTAATATTGTTCGGAAATGACGAACACACTCCTCTCATACAGAGGTACGTTTAAGAAATTTATTTAATTCTATAGCTGAACCTCGTTAAACAGTTAACACCCGTAACGAGAACTACTGTTAACGTGAACAGTTTTAGTCCTCGTGGTGGCGCAGTGTGGTAACGCGTTCTCCTAGTGCGCCGTTAATCCGGGTTCGACTCCCAGCAGTGCAAAAAGAACGCTTACTCAGAGATCTCATAAAGATCGCACTGCTCACTGTAGTCCGGGGTTTGGTTCCCTAGGCCTTAAGAGGTTCGGATTCCTCGGAAAACAGTAGGTCCCGGCGCAGCATGACCACTGTAGTCTTTGAGCCGTAAAACCACAAACAAAAGTAAACAGTTTTCTGAACCCGCGACAGATTGTACGGTAATACACTCTTACCATTTCCATATGAGATGAACTACCGTTAACACGAACAACTCTTTGTTGCCGAAAATATTCTCCTTCACGAGATTCAACTGTACCTAGCTTGTTTCGTGAGCAATGGACAAAGAGAAAAAAAAATTACGCCCACTTGTTTTCTACAAGGAATTTTTTAAAATATTTCGAACCTATTTCTCCTTAAATCGAGCGTTTGTTTGTGGTTTTACGGCTCAAGGTCTACAGTGGTCATGCTGCGCCGGGACCTACTGTTTTCCGAGGAATCCAAACCTCTGGACCTACAATTTTCCGAGGAATACGAACCTCTCGGACCTGCAGTTTTCAGAGGAATCCGAACCTCTTAAGGCCTAGGAACTACAGTGAGCAGTGCGATCTTTATGAGATCTCTGAGTAAGCGTTCTTTGCACTGTTGGGAGTCGAACCCGGGTTAACGAAATACAAGGTGAAAGCGTTATCACACTGCGCCAACGCAGTGTAAAAAAAATCGAGCATTTATGTGAATTAAAGGATTTTACATTAATATGGACTCGGGCGATTCAGAACACCAAGAGCGAAGAACCTACCTTTTCTTCTGAAATTGTAGAATCAATATGAAACTAAACTTTCTCGAGTCATTGTCCCCAAGGTCTGGGTAGCGCGAAACGCCTAATCTGTCGCCTTATGTGTCCTCTTAATTCACGAAATTCTTACAGTGGCACAGAATTTGCTACAGTGAGTTTTAAGGCGCAAGGACAGAAAGGGTCACGCTGGGCCAGGATCCAGCTTTCTGAGGAATCCGAACCTCTTAAAGCCTAGAAAACCAACCCTCGGACTACTATGAGCAGTTAATCGGTGAGCGTTCTTTTTTTTTTGGCACATTTGGGCGTCGAATCCTGAATAGCCGCACTCCAGGCGAACGCGTTACCACTGTATCATCGCACAGAGTTAACGCATTTGCCTAGTGCCGTTAACCCGGGTTCGATTCTAATGATACCGCGGGATGCGTGCGTTCTTTCTACCCGCCGTGGTCCGAGATTTTGTTGCTACTGTAACAGAGATTCAGATTGCCCGGAAAACTTTGTGTCCCAACGCAATGTGACCTTTTACCCCTTTAACCTTTGCTCTATCGAAGCTGTTGGACACAACTGCTATACACAAATCCAATTTTTGTTACCAGTGGACTGCAGGGCACTGGTGACTCTTCTGCATTCCCGGTTTTGATTCCTTTATTGAGACAGGCTGGTTGAGGTTCGGATCCTTCGTAAAACCATAGGTTCTCCGACCATAAGGCTAACAGCCCAAGGTAAAAATCGATACTTACTCCTAAAGAGAATTGGGAAAATAGGCCATGGTCCTGAAGGGACTTCAGATGGCAGTGGATTAATATTATTGTTATTAGAATTTCTAACAGCATGTAAGAAAACTCATCACGCTGTAACATTGCCCTTGGTTTTGACTTCCAATTTTGCCTTTGAATTTATGTTTTCCCCAAACCGAAATTGTAGGATCCACGAGCGTTGTTTATAGTAGTACATCTCTTAACTCTGAGGTAAGTCTTTGCAAAGCAAAAATCTCAATCCATCATTTGTTAAGACTAGGAAACCGCTGCACCCTTATGAGAACTAATCAATGTTAAAGGTATTTTCAACAAATCTTTTCCAATGCAAGCTTTTACCACACAAATTGGTGGTAGGCCCCGCTTCTCTGGCCATTTTTGTTTTTACTTCTGCATTGCTTTCGAGTATACGATGTATCCCTATGGAAGCTTTTCTTTGTTTCACATAATTTGAATTTCAGACGCCGATTGGTGTAGAGTGAGTTTACGTTGAAAATGCTTTCGCGTAGCCTTAAAAACCACAAGTGGCAATTTAACATTATAACGCTGGTCATAAATTTTGTACCACATAACTAACAATGCAAAAAAGACCATCACGCTAACTTTTGGCAAAATTAACGAGCTTAAGAGAATTTTAAAGGGAAAATTACCGTCGACAAAAGGTGGCGTGAATGCTTGATATCTAACAAAAAAAATTCTGGACAATTTTCGCAAAAGCTATGCCGATGTTTTCTAAAATTAATGTCACCTTAAAGATATTTTATTGACCTGCGCTTAAACTTGTGTCAACGCTGCATCCAACTTCGTGTGCATTATGCTGTTTTTCACTAAATACTTTCACAACATTAATCGCTTCTAATTGCAAGCTCAATTGCCTCATCAACACGCCTACCTACTTTCAGTTATAAATTGGCAATGAAATGACATGTTGACACGTAACAATATAAATTCCGTTATGTATGTCCCTTCAACATCATTTTGTTGAGAAGATTATGACGAGAACTCATCCATTTCCGGCCACTTCTCGCTACATTGGGTACTCGGGTAGTCTCAAAATTTGTTGACGAGAATCTATTTTTGCATTAAGTGCTGCTAACTAAGCGTTGTCGAAGTCAATTTCATGTTGACTTCAAAGACCATAAAGAGAATACTCCTCCCTTGTATTTCAGTTTCGACAAGTATAAAAGATCTTAATACAAGAGTGATTGCGTGTTAAACTATCCTATCATTTGTGCCCAACCTCTTGTTACTTGTAAATAATATAAAAGCATTTTGATTATTTTATAAAAAATGTCCAATACAACCGAAGAATATTTCGTGCATTCGCGCAACTTAGAGGTTGAAGAAATGGTCTCTCATCCATCAAAACTGGTTTACACCCTGGCAAATAAGGGCGGTCGTACGGTTATATCATCAGTAGTGATCCTACGAAAAACGGCACTACTACGCAAAAACTTCTAAATTATTTTTCAAACACTGAATATTTTAAGGCAAACCTATGATTTCTTTGTAAAACTTTCCATATTCATTGCAAAACGGTTCCCGTTAGACGCTACAGTTTTACTTTTGGTAAATAAACAAAATTCATGAACAAATGAACGTGTTTGAACTATGTGATAAAGCATGATGTGTCGAAAAATGCGATTGCAACCACTTTCCAATGAGTTACAATGCTTGAACATACCAATACCTCCGAAATATCATAAGTTAGTTTGTTTCGTTCTAAATTTTAAATCTTCGTGAAAAATGTTTGCCCTTTCTGATCTATATGATTATTGTAGGCTAAAAAAAAGTATGTTGTAGCTGTTGCTAGAAATCCATTAGAATAGCTTTTAGCATACTAAATAATGATATCCTCTATCTTAAACTGAGAAAGTCTATTTTGCATTAATTGAACATTGATAAGCTTAGCAAGACAGCATACATTCTACCACCCAATGCGAAACGCCCACTCACGTTACTGAAAAGGACCAGCGGCTATATATAACGTGAGAATATAGTGAAGTACCTTGCGAATATAGTGAAGTACCTTGCGAATATAGTGAAGTACCTTGCGAAACTGTTAAAAACCTGTTTAACCCAACCTGTTACACCCGTTTAAACCAACTTTATAGTTCTAATTTCTTTATTCTGACTAGACTTGTACAGTTGCGCCATGCGCTCTAGTTCTGCGTACCTATAAATACTTCCTACAGTCGCTACAACGATACTATGTAAACGTGAACTTAAAATATTTTATGTGAAAAGTTTCAGCAGTTCACGTTTTGTAGCTCAAACTAGAAGTGTGCTTGTGTCTCACCATTGCAAAGTTCAGTGTGGAGTAAAAAAAAGAGAGAGAGAGAGATAGAGACATCGTCCCTAGCCCAAAGTGAACCTGAGAATATATTTTTCGGTTCGATTCCGTTTTGGAACCACGTTACTTTTTCCTCTTTGTAAGACAACTGCTCTAGTTTAAATTACAAAACATGAGGGAGTTGCCGAAACGTTTCATATAATTTAATTCCCCACAAATTTATAAAAGACGGCAGTGCAATCACCCTTTATGTGGCAACCATTCGGTAATTATGCTACACCCTGATAAAGGTAGAAATATATTATAAAAATATTTCTTTTAAACTTATAAATATAATTCAATAGAAAAATTTGCTAGAAATTCCATATCTTTAATAATGCCATTTTAAATGAAAAACCAATAATGGCAGAAACATACCATTTTTGGTCAGTTTACTCAAAAATATATCTGATTAATTTAATATTTTCTAGACTATTTAAGTACAGATGCTATTAAATCATTTATCTATATCAAAGGTAGCTTTATGCTTATGGCTGGAAGATCTGCCTGTATTTTCGAGTGTAATTTAAAATAAACGCTTCAAACATCATATAGGGTGTTCGATTAATATATCAATATTATAAGTAATAAAATTATTTAAAAACTATTTACAACAAAACAAATTATCTATCGTAACGTAGTTTGTGGCAAAAGAACGACAAACTCAAAAAGTTTTTTCACACATACCTAAACTTTAACATTGGCTTCTTTAATTGTGCGAAGGATGTCCAATTGGAAGTAGAATTCCTTCTACGCACTGTTTAATATTTCCCTGGGTAAAAGAATGGGTTCAAGCGCTTCGTTGTATGTAAATTTTAGGTCAGAGGTAACAGTAATCTGTCAGTTTCGCCGTAAGTAACCTAGTGCATGGTCTTAAATATGAGTCATAAAAATCCTTATAAATTCAGTTTAGAAGTGGAAAATAATTATTCCATGGCTCATATTCAAGACTATATACTCGATTATTTATGACGAGGCTGACAGACTAAACGTACTCCTGACCCACAATTTACATACTCAAAAGCTTTTGAACACAGTTTGTTACCCGAGGAAATGTTAAGCGGCATCTGGCATGAAATCTGCCATCGATTAGACATCCTTCGCGCACCTGAAGGAAAATTTATTAAATTTGAAATTTATTAAATGGTATATGTAAAACGAATTTTTGATTTAATCTTCCTTTTACCGTAAACCTCGTTTCGATTGACGGTCTGGGTTTTTTTCCACGAATTTTTATGTTAATGGAGATATTTCTCGGACATCCCATAGTTTTCTTTACTAAATAAAATTTTAGATTATATATTTTTTTTAATTTTACTTCGCAAAAATATTTTTATATTCGTCATCCATGTTACTTATGTATCGATTTTGACACTACTTATAATATTGTAATTAGTAACTGGGCAAATAAGATTATAAAAAACTTTAAAGACGACATTAGCAAGTAGGAAAGAGAATTTTGTATTTTTAGTCAAAAATAATAAACAAAAGAAATTGATATAGATAGATTTGTATCCACTATAAAGTGTAAGTAAAATTAATAGTGACAGGTTAAGTATCAATAAAAGTAATACATAATAGTTCAACTCAATAGCTACATATTGAGTTTGAATGTGTTTTGCCGAGTATTTTTGCGGAATATATGGCGACACATCTGAAATGAAAGAGGAATTGTTTTCTTAGTGAAAAAATCTTAGTAGACGAATGCAAAATAAATTGAAAATATTTTTTTTAATCCGTAGAGACAACTGTCAAATGAAATGATAATTTCAACCCTACAACAAAATATTTCTTCGTACGAGTACGATAAAGCTTTCGTGTACGCAAATACCATTAAGACTGATTAAATGCTCAGAAAAGCGGAAGAACGACCCTTGTACTCTAATTAAGAACATAGTGAATTATTTTCGGTATATAAGCAGTTGCTTTCACGACAGATTACAACGAAGATAAACACTAATTATTAGCTACTTACGATTGTTTAAATTCGTTAACGCGTGTTTGGTTAAACAACAATACAAATCAACGTTTATTTTATCACTATGCCAATAAACGTTGATTGATATTGTTGTTTGATTTAATCTGCGTAGTGTACGTGTTTGGTTGTTCGAATAAAAATCGTCTCTTTACTAAATAATAAGAGCTATAATATGGAGCACAGGTCGCCAACCTTTCGGACCTCACGGACCACTAAATTCATAATTTTAAATCCCGCAGACCACATTTCGTGAATTTAGTGCAATATAAAGGTGGAAATTGTCATTCAGAATATGAGAATTTCTTAGAATATTATTTTTGTTTTATTATTAATAAAACATTAAAAATGCAAATAATGTCCAGATTTTTCTGCGGACCATTAGTAGTCCGTAGATCACCGGTTGGCGACCGCTGATATGGACGTACTCAAGACGTTGTGGGACTAATTTATAACTATACATCATAGAGCTTTGCGGACTTTCAAGCTCTATGATATATATATTAATAGACGCCGTGAAAGTCTTCGTGAATGTATTTAATTTATAACTATCAAATTTTGAAAGGCTTTAGTTTTAAGATTCGAGATCGTTTGAGAGAAAGTAAGACCAGGTCGGTTTTACCCCAGTGACTTAATGGGCACAGACCAGGGATAGAAACATAGGGATTTTTAGGTCTTAGCCACTTTGATGATTGTGATCTCCTTCTACTTCCTATCACTTATAAGTCGAATTGAGATTTAATACGAGCCAAAAATGAGGGGATAACAAATCACTCTCTTTTGATTTATGGCTGTTAGATTTTCACTTTAAGACAGAACTGAAAATCGTTGGCAATTATGGCGAATGAAAATCCATTTATACTTTATTTCTAGTAGTTTAACACTTAAATTATAAAAAAGGGATACAAAGAGAGCCATACAGATATTGCGTGTACGTATATTTTCTTGATTATTCTGACTCGTAAAATTCGTTGGGCTGTATGTAATTAAACCGGTTAAAGTGAAAATCGCATTTAATTGTATTTGTGCTATAATACGACAATTTAATACCCAAAAAATTTTTTTCTCGTTATTTCCCTGTTTAGAATCAGCGATACGCCATCGCCACTTCCATTATTTCCTGTTTAGGGCGATGTCGTGCGTCTAACCAAGGCAAGCCATACCCTTACGTCGTGTCTACTGTTAGCCTTGGTCTTTCAAAGGCCAATCGTAATATCTCTCCCCTACCTCATAAACCCCAGTTGGTATTCCGTAATGTGGGTCCCTCAAGCCTATTCCTTAATCTTTCGAAAACTCGTTTTCCCTATTTCAAATCTAGTTCATAGGTTTCACAGATCACTAGTTCCCCTACTCTTGAATGCATCCTTGCATCCTTTCCTCCTACACATAGGCAAAACGATGGGTTTTTTTTTCATCTATATGGCATATTTCTTAATTCCTTCCTCTGGAATTTAGTTCGTAAATTTCGTTATGAATTGTTTTGCAGGGTCGCTAAATGACTTAAATTTTATACGGAACGTTATTCGGTTTCGTTGCTCTGTCTAATGCCATGCGTTTTCTGTTGCCAGACTTTCTCCATCTTCCGTGATTCTTCCACTAATTGTGTTTGCGGGACATTTTGATTTTACCGGTTTTTAAAAGCTGCTCTCCTCTGATTGTGGGTTCGACTCTCCTCATCGCATGTCTTCTTTCTTGTATTCTCATATTCCATACAAAGAGCCTACATCGCTCAAGTATTTCTTTGTCAGAAAATACTTTGGATTCCATAAAAATCAAATCAAATCTGGGTCTTGTTCTGTCCAACTTCATAACTTGTGAGTTGTTCATCCGTTTGTCAAAGCGGCATTTGCACCCTATTTCCCCGTTCCTTTAACATAACCAACACTTTCGTGATGTCCCTTTTACCCCTTATTTTCTCTTCTAATGAATCTATTTAGATCTTGCTCCAATTATTACTCTTCTCTTGGTATATTATTCACGAATTTAACTAGACCAGAGTATGATATGTAGAACCGCGCCTTTCCTTTGTCATGACATCCTACTTGTTGAGCCATAACAACTCACCACATTTAGCGCTTTCTTATCGGACAAGAGAATTTTTATCAGAATTGGACCGTTACCCTTGCTGAGCGCCTCGATGACTCCTCTCTTCAATGTGTCCTCTAATATCAATTCTATCCTATTTGTTTTGTTCACTTGTCCGAAATAAAGCATCTCATAGCTTTCACTTAGCTCTTCACTTCTTTCTCCCTTCTGTTTAGTTTTTTGAACATGCATTAAGTTAATTTTCTTTCTCTTCGTTACCTGTAATATCTCTTTGCCTTCTCCAATCGTAATTCCTAGATTAAAGGTCGCGAATCTAATCCACTTTTCTGTTGTTTATCCTTGTCTTCCGGTTTTAAACACAGGAGCGGGGAAGAGCTACGTTACGTTGCTTACGGGGTACGCTCTAAACCCTTACTTTCCCTATATTGCCAACTGTCATTTCAATTTGTTGACCATGCATTTGATAGCTGGTTTGCAAGGTTTGACGCTCTTGGTTTGTTTTTGGAGCGCCTTTCCTGGGTGATTAACTTCTAGGGTTTACGAACTCAACATTCCGGAGAAACGTACATTAAATGGTGGTGGTGCCAATTCGATGTGTCACATTGTCGTTTTTGGCTGCAAGTAGCTTTTTAGCTAAGCAATAGTTTCCACCATACCCTGCTAATTCTACTTCTATATTATTAGAGAGTTTATTGGAGAGAATAAATTATGCGTTGTGGTGTCTTCTGAAAGAATTTTCTGGTCATTTATCTCCAGAAAATTTATTTTCAGTTAAATTTTCATTTGACGGTGTGGAACTGAAGGGTTTTGCAAAACTCCAGTAAACGGGAATTTATAGAGTAATCGCAACCATTTAATAGTCATAGCATAGTCGTTCTTCCTTTCATATGTGTGTATATACGATGCAATCTTTGAAAATACATGACAAAGTTATTTACAGAAATCCCCTTGGTCGAGCCGATAGCGATATGCCGCCATTGTTTCCATAGTTTACGAATTGGACGCCTTGTTTACGAATTGGACGCTTTGTTTACGTTTCGTCCGTCTGTCAGCCTCAGATCTGCTTCCTGGTTTGGGGTGGGGATGCATTCCACTATACCTGGATTTTGACAACGACTTTATCGGCGTTCGCAAACAGACGATTTTGCTAGCTCGGAGCATCTGTTAACGTCACGAACCAGGATTTCGACGTCCCCTCATTAGCGAATTAATACGTCAAATCGTTTTTTTAACGACCGATATCGTTTTCCGATAGGAGGCGCCCCACGGCTGTATATAAAAAATCTTCGTGACCTCGCCATTTTGTCTACCCCTCTTTTCCCTTTTTTTACTCTCCTCCCCCTTTTTTGAAGAATTTATACTGCTCACTCTCTCTCTCTCTCTCCTTTTCTTCCCCTTTCTCTCCTTCTCTCTCCCTGACCGTGCCCTTCCCCCCACTTTGAAATAAAAATCAAAAGTCGGTTTAAGTCTGAAAAATACTTTTATATTTGAAACGAAACAACGAAACATCTGAATATTTTAAAATATGCATAAGCCTTTTATATCTTATAAATATTTATTTTCTGATGCATGCATGTACATTTTAATATATATATATATATATATATATAGGTGGTGTAAATTGCTTAATATAAACCAGAAAGATGAAGGTAAATGAAAATAAACTAAATTATGTTATTTATTTATTATATAATAACATTGATGTAAATATAACAAATAATAAGATCGAAATCGAAGGAAAGAATAGAGATTGCATAAAAATAGATCTCCTTGGAACAAAACTAATTAATAAATTGAATTGGAACATACCTCTAAATAAAATAAATTACGAAATGGGTAAAAGGATTGGAATATTAAGGCGATTTCAAGATGGTTTATCAATAAGAACAAAAATGAATTATGTTATTAACTGATCATTAGTCATATGATTTATTGCAATAGCACATGCGGTAATTTAGGAACAGTGAATACGCTATTACTAAATGATATACGAAAAAGTCAATAAAATAAATAAATAAATAAAAATAATCAATTATATTGGGAGACATTTGCAACAAAACATAAGATCCTACCAATAACCGAAGTACATAGCTAATATGTTCTGAATAAGGTGTTTAAAAGCATAAAGTGACATAAACATTCAGGAATAATGACAACACAACAGAGAGAAATTGAAAGCAATAGAAAATATTATGTCTATTACTTACATAAAATAAACACATAGTTAGGAAGAAACAATATAAATTATAAAATGATTAAATTATGGAACGCCGTACCAATCGCAATAAAGATACTTTATAAGCAACATAAAATTATTTTAAAAAAATGAAGGGAAAGTGACTAGATGATGATAATCAATGCAGGAGATCATTATTAAATAAGAGATATCTCTGTGGAAAACAAAATGTCTAGAAGGTGATGAGCTTGTTACGTATTTACAATATTTAATCGTGAGCTACTTCTGATGAAAATTCATGGTGCATTGACTATACACCTGTCCATGTAAAAGAAAAATTATAGAGAGAGCAAAAATTGTTCGAAAACTATATATGCTTGTACGTAAAATGCAACCCATAGCCGTATGAAGTAAATAAAAACTATTATTATACGTATTATGACTTGTGAGTAAACTTAATTCATTTAAATCAGTTCATATTCATAGGCAGATGTATTTACAATTATGACATCCTCCATTATAATCGCGCTATAAATGATACAATTTTTTATAAAACTTTTTCCAAAAACCTGTCCTGGCGAGTTTGTGTTTTGACAATTTAGGCAGCTCTATTAACTCTGAGAAGGGTAATAATATCTTACAAACATAAATTTTCATTAGGTATTTTTTCCCTTAAAATGAATATTTGTTATAATTTTCTGTTAAGTTCTTTGCAAGCATTTTAAAGAACAGTGCTACTTTGGCAATATGAGGAAAGGGGAGAGGGTCTGAATTATTAAATATTGAAACATCTTGTCTGCTTATTAAATAAATATTTATTTTAAATACTGTAGCGAAGAATAATCATTTCAAATTATGGAACTTATAAAAGATTAAAATATTTTTTTATCTGCTTTCATTATATCAAAGTACAGGAAGTTATCGGGAAAGCAATGAAAAACTTACTGTGCAATTATTATACCACAAAAGCATTAGCACGTACAAAGAAAGAAAGATAAATACGAAGAAATAATTGCTACGCAGGAGAAAACAACACCCAAATAATGAAATTTTCAAAGAACTCACGCGCATAAAATAGGAGAAAATGACCAAGAAATTTACTTGCATTGGGTATTTGTTTGCTCATCAATTTCGCATTTTATTTCGTTTAATGACGGAAATCTGGGAAAAGTGTTTTTTTACTTTATTACATAAAAAGATGGTAGCTAAATATAGGAGCTCTTTAAGTTGTGATGGATAGCTAGATTTGTATATGAAATACATTTATCTTCATTTCTCTGTCTGGGGTTTGTAATTGAGTTTCTGATGAGTTTTCCATTCGCTTATTTAAACATTTGTAAGATTTTTTGCCCATTTACTGAGGTATATATTTCTTTAAATATATATAAAATATGTCAATTAAATCGATGACATGCATCGACACAAAGAAACGGTTTAATTTACACAAAGCCTTCATCTCTAACTTTTTCTCCATACTAGTAAAGTTTATTTTTTGTATCGAGTTTGTGTAATTATTTTTACAATTGTAAATAATATACACTGCTAGGGAAGTTTGTTATGGTATCGTGTTTGCATAACTATTTACGATTGCAAATTATATACAATGCTAGGGCAGATCGCTACGCTATCGCGTTTGTGTAACTATTTACGATTGCAAGTTATACACAATGCTAGGGCAGTTCGCCAGGCTATCGAGTTTGTGTAAATTTTTATTGTTGCAAATTATATAGAATATGTAGGCAATTTATTTGGACAATAAGATGACTAGAAAACAACTTTATTTATTTTTTAAAATAATTATATTGCTTAACCACCTTTATATCCGGAATGCACCCCATTAACCCTTCCATTCCGGTTTCCCCGACATGCCGATAGATCTCTGCCGGTTCATTTCTTAGTTGTTCTCATAAGGCTTGCATTAGCGCTTTTGCTGACGAAAATCTTACCTGTCATGCGGTGCTGCATATCGTCCTGCATATGTTCTATATTCTTTTCATAGAGTCAGTTTCGTCATTCTATAATGTAACAGCCAAGAGATGAGTTCAATCCTCCGCCTGTAGTGCCTTCTCTAAATTTGTCTTTACGACAAAGCTGGCAGCTATATATTACAGAACATATCGGTACAGAATTGCAGAGAATAATCAAAAGAGCACTTGAAGCCATCATCCCAAATATTATGTACATTTCAGAAGTAATGCTATTGTCAGAAGATCTAGACAAATCGTTACCACTACTTAAAATATTAAAGACTAATAAAAAAAATTTAAACAATTGAGACAATATTTTAAATGCTTTCAAAATTGTCACCCGTGTAAGGATAACTTTAGTAAGGTGTGTTTTTCCTTCTTCATTTATGTCGCATCTGCAACAACATACTGTATAATGTAGACACTGTGTGAAATAATATACGCTTCTGATGTCAAATGCAAAAACTTCTACAGTTTGAAAATTGTTAAATATGTTTTATATATTTTACATTAATTTATGATGCTACTGCTAAGTGGCGTAGTGATTAAATTCTAAATTTCATAGCAATTAAAAAATTAAATAATGATAAAAATTATGACCATTTACTGGCTGGGTTTATGTTCGATTTTTATTAGAATAAGCTAGCCATGAGCTTCCAAGATCAAATTTTGAGTTGGAAGATTTCCATTACTTAGAATTACTTAGTTTATACTTTTAATTATTCCTCACGTTTAGTTTATGGTTTTTGAGATTGAATTCAAACTAAATTATTATATTTAGCATTTTTTATAATTAAATTTGCACTCTTTATAATGTGGCGTTACCATCGTAGAATGTCGTTTGCAGTCTGGTTGAGACATATTTTAAATGAACTACTGACTGTTCGAGAGAAAAAAAAAAAACAGAAATATTCGCATGTCATTTTCTACTTTCAATTTCATAACTTGAATTTCCTTTGCAGACACTCAAATGACATGTAACGCAATGAATATCAAGTGAGGCTTAAGCAAATTCATGTAGCCCCAGACGTTTTCCAATAGTTGTATGTCTTTGAATATAAAGGAAAACATTTCTGTCAAACAAATTGAAGAAACGTTTAGTAAGATATTTGTTAATTACACGATAGAAAATAAATAAGGTTTAAAGAAAAAAATGGCTGGTTTTTAATTGTAGTATGTTTTCACAATAAGGAAGAATTTAATAAATTAAAAAATTTCTTCAAAGAGTTCAACGTCTTTCTAGTGGGGGGGGGGCACAGGACCTTTGAATGTATTTGGTCAACACAAAACTGCACCATTTTTAAAAATTTATAACATTAAAGATATCCAATAGAAACCTTAAAAATTTTAACTATCTATTAAACATAATTTTGTCTTTACGTACGAGCTTTAATAAATGTATGATTTAATGCAAGTTCATACCGTTGAGAGAGAGAAAGAAAATTATAAAGCGTTTTAAATTTGAACTGTATTAAGCTTGCTAAATTAGTAATATGTGGGTTAACGAGCTCCAATTTGACCCGAAGAACGTGAGAGCTCTGAAAGTCCAATTCTATCCTTAATTTCGTATTACGATACATTCATTGATTTAAATCTTATATTATCTATGGTAAATTAGTTACACTTCTTCTAAAGTGATAAAACATTAAAATTTCAGTTAAAATAACATTAATAAGGATGATAACATTGATAATTATTGAACGAGGCAGGGCATCCCACATTGAAATAACACGCAGACTGTTATTACTGTCCATCAGACTTGTGTTAGTTTTAAATAAGTAAAAAACTAATTTCCCTTTCTAAATAACTGCGATCTAAAACTACTTTTCCGCTAACTTTACCACCAATACTTGTTTTCTTGTAGCATAGCTTTCTTTTCAAGAAAGCATGAATTGTAATGCTTATATGTTAAAGGTAATTTTAAAATTCAGTGTGTATGTGTACAATTAAGCTACAGCGAATATAACAGAAATACCGTTTTATACAATACTCTAAACATATATATTTATAACACAAAAAATAGTTTTGTAGATGGATACGTACGCATATAATTATATCAAATACGAAATCAAAGTTATATTTTATATCTTTTGTTTCATGAGAAACGTCGTCCATGTAACATGTGACCGCTACATTTTCAACTTTACGCGGAAAAATATACAAAAAAATCTATTCCAAGTTGATTCGAAAGAATATAGAAACAGAAACAACTTGGTGGGTGAAGGAAAAGAGAGGCGATATCTGTAGCAACCAAAGCAAATTAGATTCTGTCGATCCAAACTCAATTTGCAAATAGCCCCTTACAACTCCTGGAGGAGAGGAAACTGGCCGATTAAATGGCAAAAGGAACAGAAGGAAAACGTGTGTGGGGAATAGACGAAATAAATAAAAAGGAACAAGGGAGGAAGAAAAAGTTACTCAAAGGTTTCTCTTGCCAATTGGCTTTTTCGGCTACACTCCAATTGTTGTTCTAAGTGGATCTCAATATACGCGGCATGAGTCATAGTTTTGGACAGGTGGGCTCTGTGCGGACCTATATTACTCACAGAGGCAGATTTTACATATAAATCTATAGCATTGGGCGGAATTAGCAGAAACAACTTGTTTTCATTTTTTCGTTATCTAAAATTACAAAAGTAAACACAAGAATAATCGTTCGCCTATTTCTGAGATTTTAAATCATTTCCGAGGACAGTGATATGAAATTGACATAGAATAATTTATTGCTGTCATTTCCGGAAATAACTGCATTGTATTACCCTTGCTTAATTTTTCATGTATCCTATGTTTTCCTCGTTATTCTGTGAATGCAGTTTCACTGTATGCCAATATATTGATTTATATGTACATTTCAAACGTTAGAAGTCGGCAAGGTGTAGGGCTGCATTTATATGTTACGCATAATACGTAGAATATATGTAATAATTTTTAAAATCTAAAAAATAAAAGGAAGTGCGTGTGAATTTTGCGATATATATATATTGGTAAAGGTGCGAAGCAAGGAGATATCATTTCTCCAAAACATTTTACATCAGATTTACAGATCATTTTTCAGCTGATAAACTGGAATAACAAGGGAATAAAAATAAATAATGAATATTTAGAATATTTAAATAATCTGCGGTATACTGATGACATTGTTGTTTTTTCAACGGACCCATCAAAATTCTAAGACATGGTACAGGAGCTTTCAGCTGGTAATAGAGAAGTTGGACTCAAGATGAACCTACAAAAAACTAAAATCATGTTCAATAATTTCATAGAGGAAACAAAAATACAGCTGAAAACATTGAGCTAAAAAATTGCTGATTCACACATTCACCTTGGCCAAATAATTTCAATGGAAGGCAACATTATGAAAACACTCAACAGATGTATTAAACTTGGCTGGAGTGCATTTGGAAGAAACAGTTTTTTCCTGAAAGGAAAATTGCCTTTGTGTCTAAAAAGAAAGGTCTTTAAGCAGTGTGTATTGTCAGTCCTATTTTATGGATCAGAAACATGGATCCTAACAACTGCAGCAATATGAAAGTTACAGACAACTCAATGGAGGATGGAGAGGAGCAAGCTTGGAATAACTAGGAGAGATCGAAAAAGGAACACTTGAATGAGAGAGAAAACTAGGGTAGAGGACATCATAGTTAAAGTAAAAAAGGTGAAATGGTGATGGGCTGGGCATATGAAAAGAACTGATCAACGATGGACAACGGAAATTTTCAACTAAATTCCAAGAGACCACCGGAGACCTAGAATACGTTCTCAAACTAGATGAGTGGATGAAATAAGGAACATTGTGTGGAAAGCATTTGGAGAGACCTTCATCCAGCAGTGGATAGGTAATTGTGGTTGATGATGGCAAATGTGGATGATGATAATATATATATATGTATATGTGTGTGTGTGTATGTAAAGAGAGAGTAAATGTTTATATGATCAATAATCACAATATATAAGTAGAATAATATAAAAAACAATTATACAATGTATCAGAACAAAAACAATATTTAAAAGTTTGCATAGACTGTTTCTTAGACACGAATCAAATTTAATTAAATAAAAGTATATGCAAGCAATTTTATAATCTTCACCAGCAACCATAACTAAAACCACATGCATAACGCTTTCTTTAGAGGCATGTAAAATAAACAAATTATATATCCAACAAGATGTCCAAATCGCAAAAGGGCCAAATATTATGATAAAATAAAATATAATAAATTAGATTAAATACATTAACTACATTTACACACACATGCAGGTGTTAGTTAAATAATTTGCTATTACAGATAAAAATCTAGATTTAAATTTCGATAAATTCAATTTATGCCTTCATACAATTTATTAAAAATGTTGTTTCCAATGAAGCAATAGAACTATTTCAGTATTTTGTAATCTCGATAGATTTAGTTTGTCTGATAAATTTCTCATACGAACGGCGTGTTTATCAAATATCTCTTCGAAGAGAAAACATTAGATGATTTATTTGATGTTGTAAAATGAAAGAAGTTTGCGGCATTGTAATAAGCGTCAGTAACAAAATTGCCCAGTAGAACAGATCTCTTCCCTATCCTTAACGTCCCTGTTTCGAAAGGGCATTTCGTTACCAAATCTCATATTAACGAAAAGAATTTGAATATAAAAACGTAAATATAAATTCCCCGTTTATAATTTTCTGCGACACCACAAACTTGAACAACAAAACATTTAAATAACGAACGTTTACAGGCACACAATGGACATTAGCAAATATCAATGTTAATTTATAAATCAAACAGTTGTAACAGTTTGAGAGTTCCTTTCCGTATCGAAAAAGTGCTTCGAGTTCTCGATTTCCCATCGAATCGGAATATATAAACACTTTTAGAGACCCAGAAAACCATTACAGAAAGAAGATTAAAAAGAAATAAAAGCAGGGCAAGTTAACCCAGTTTTTAGTGCGGGAATCGAAGGTTGAAGTTGTAAAAATCAATGCGGATATCTTGGCCTGTGTGTGTGTGTGTGTGTGTGTGTTTGTTATTATAATGGTCGAGTTGAGTGCGTTTCTATTTGAGACGCGCTGTTCACTATTGATTTTTTAAAACTTCCATATCGTGTAGACCTCATTACAAAACAGATTTTGGGGGAAAATGTCGTGATATGGAGTCATATGGACTGAGTTCAAAGTAACCCCAAACTTCTTTTAACAAAACCATGCACGCAAGTTCAAAACAACAAGGAGAAGGAGAACGCATAACGTCAAGAGAATGCCACACCGTGAAGGATTTTACTGGGATTTAACAATTAAATCTGCATGTAAACCTAAAAATAATGTACATTTTGTCAACTGACTTCTTTCATTCCACTTGTTCGTCATGCCTGTTATTATACATCGTATCCCTTTACGAAATAAGCGCAGGCCCTGCATTTTTCAATAGGAAAAATTTATCTAAGTCGTAAAAAATCTTTCTTGCCACTTGAGTAATATGTAAGAGTAAATTTTGTTTTCAATTTATGGTTGGAAAAGTTGGTGGGGGCTAGGAGAAAAGAAGAAGGGAGGTTACACACTTCGCTATTCAAAAATATCTCCGTTCTATTGGAAACATTCACTGAACGCGAAAGAAAGGGGGGGGGGAATTCTTCGTAAAGCGTCAATTCTCGAGGGCGGGGGTGGAAATAACAAAAAGAAGACAGGAGAAAACGAATCTTTTCAGTGCTTCATGTCGTCTTGGCAAGGGTCTTCGGTGGTGGATGACAGCGGTTGTAAAACGCGTTCTTGCCAACACGTGCTTGCCATGCGGAGGCGAGATAGCTTTTTCAAACACCTTTGCTATCAGCGTCGCTCTCGCTGCCGTAGCAAAACCATTACACCACCATTTCAAAGGTCATTAGTTTTTCAAATATCTCCTTCTGGCATGGTCGCTTTACTTCCGAGCTGGTATATCCGGACCCACTTCTCTGGCCCATAACCCAACTTTGCTTCCTCACATTTCTACCTCCCAACCCCGCTTTTTCCTTAGACGTTAAGTTCCGCTTAAAGGGAGGTTCTGCGCCTGTAACTGGTTGCATAATTACGTCGAGTAAACGACCGTCGCTTCCAGCTGCAAAAAAATCAATGCTTTTCCTGGTTACACCAAGCTTCGAAAAACGGGTCTGGACTAAAAACTTGAAGCAAAAAAGCAGGCTAAGTGTGATAAAAATAAATTAACATTTTAAGCATACGAAGCTCCGTATAAATTCTGCAGTTCTCACAAGCACATTGATATTGAGAAACTTAATATAATAAAATTGTATTAGAAAGCACTCCGTGGAGCAATTAGCTTTAAGGAATGAATTTTCATTCAAAATATGGAATTTTCTATGAACTGTGGTCATTTAAGCAAGTGATGCTTGTGTGTGTAGGCTAACCCACAATCATCTCTCTGAAAGTAAAAATTTATATTGAGAGTACCATTTGAATTAATTAACCCATGTTTCGAAGTTAACCACAGTCGCTATCAAAATTATTTTGCGTATAATCACATCATTCGTTTATTGAAGGGATTCTTCTACTTTCCCCTGAATATATACAAAAATTCGCTATGTGTTACTGCCCCTATGTACAGCTATTCACACAGGGGAAGTATCGTGTAGGGGCAATTTCTAAAAAATTCCGGCTTTTATAGATTAGACCGAAAGTTGCCTCTACACCAGGGTTGTCGAGCATTTTTAGGAAGCTGGCCACTTGGAAATTTTTCACGAATCACGTGGTCCAGCGGTTTAAGCAAGCTTCGTAAAAATGAAAGAAAACAAAACAAAACAAAAACAAAATGGACCATATAAATAGAAATCAAAATTTTGCGCAGTAATTTATTATACTCACCTATTCTCTTCTGGAGGTTTTTCCTTATTTCTAAGAAAAAATTAAATCCTGGATTTTTTTTCTTTATTTCAAACAGTTGTCGGCTGGTCGGATTGTGGCCCGCGAGCGAATGTTCTACAGCCTTATCTTCACGATACTTGCCCAGTATACAGATATGCATAAAGGGAAAGTATCATGTAGGGGAAACTTTCGGTCTAATCTATATTTTTCGGGAGTTGTTCCTATACGATACTTCCTCTGTATGCATATTTGTATAAACGGGCGGCAGTACACAAGGCCAATACTTCACCTGCATGCATAGCTGTAGGCAGCAGCGTATAAGGGAAGCTTTTGAAATATATTCAGGGAACATAAGAGAATCCTTTTAACGGACGGTAAACGAATTATGGGATTATATGCAAAAAATTCCCGATATTGGTAGTGGTAAACACCAAACAAAATATGAGCTTATTTACTCAACTGGTTCTCTAGATGTGAATTTTTACTTTCATGAGAATTGTTGTGAGTCACTCTGCATACGTGTATAATGGTGAACTAAATCTAGTTCTTATCAGTCTTTTTTTTTTTTTTCTGTATGTCGAATAGAAAAATGTACAGTCAGCGAACCTGTTCTTTATATTTTGGCGACTCACAGTTGTATGCACGTATGCATGCGTGAATAATTAAAAATTAAAAAATACAAATGAAAAAAAGGTAAAAAAAAAATTAAAAATGCAAAGAAATAATAACAACAATACAAAAAATAAAAACACAAAATTTGCCGTTTTCCATATTCTAAACATCCTAAACCCACTAAGCCTTTGAAAGGTTTAGTCAATGAAGAAGATTTAAAATATGTAAATTATAAGTTTACATAAATTTTATATTTATCTTTATTAATCTCAAGAATTTTGTTTTTCATCAGGGACAGTATAGAGCCCATCATTATTTGATTTTCTTTTTCTGATTGCAATAATATTGTAACTCTTTCAATTTCATTAACTCTCTTCATTAGAACCCTATCTCGTGTCGGGATATTTTATTCACAATGGAATTCTATTTCAATTTAATCAAAATCGCACCATATTTTTCTGATAAAAATTGCGCTTTTTTGATATAGAAATTGAGCTTTTTGTTGATATGGAAATTGAGTTCTTTGTTGATGTAAAAATTACGCGGCATTCTATTAACAGAGCGACTGCACTATATTTTACTGATAGTTATAATCACTTCAAAGCATGTTAACGTGCATTATAGAATCTATGCTACGATGAGTGTTTGTTACTATTTGAAATACTATCCGCTTTATTTAATAGTAGATGGATGTTCGAATACTCTCCTAAATAGTGTGTATTTATACAGCTTATGCGAATAGAAATAATATGCAATATATACAAAAGCATATCATCGGCAATATGTACACAAATGCATACTATATAAAAATATACACAAATGTACATTATATATAATATGCAAAGAAATGAATATTATATACAATATGTACAAATACATATTATTTACAATATATATATATGCATACCTATATAGAACAATGAAGGAAAAAAAATTTTCCTTGAATATCATAATGAAAGTTAAAATTAAAAGCAAGCATGAAAAATAGTTTTACATAGTAACATTATTGATAGACATCTTTTCAAGACAACTTATATTGTTGAATATAAAGAGAAAATCAGGCGTAATAACGATCAACAGTTTTGAATATTTAACCTTCTTTACTTTTGCATATATAATATGTTTAAAAAGTCCCTATGTATGAAATTTTATATGTTAATAACCTTTTAAATAAAAATCGTAAAATAAAAATAAATGTCATATTTCAGATAGCTCAAACATATTTTTATCTAATATACAATCATAAGTTAAATTGATTCCACACCACCCCCATTTTTGTCAAGGTAGTCTAAGATCCATTTTTCATACAGTGCTATTACACTTTCCAATACAGCAGTCACGTTAATCTGAACCACGCTAATCCGAAAATCCTGTTAATCCGACTTTTTTTAGTCTGTTGAAGCCGATTGAGAAGACGTAAACAAACAGTGCAGTATGTGTTACCAAGTAACTGAAATTTCTCCCATAAAAGGAGAGGAAATTTTCCGTCCCCCGCCCGTCGTCTGTCGCCTATTGTGCATGCACACCAAACCACACACATCACAAAATTGTAGCTTTGAGTAAATTCTTTCGTAAAAATTTCGATTAACCGGAAAATTTGTTAGTCTGAACAGGTTTTGATCATAATTCCTTCGGATTAACGAGAATTTTTCATTTTTTGTATATCGGGAGTTATTTTCAGTTATTCTGCGTTTGATCTACGGAATGACGCTAACTTCACCAGATGAGCCGAATTAAAGAGTAATTTAATTTGCAATATTTATAATTTCATATCATTAATGTTAAAAAATTTTATAGTTTATTCCTTATGTCTCCCTTGGAAAAATTCAAAGTGGGTAGGGTTGCAAAATGGACGATTTTTTCTTAAATTCATATATGATTATTTTAGTTCGATCGATCTGAAAAATATAGGGATTAAACTCGTCCTCTCATGATTATAAGACCAGAGTCCTTATCCGTATAAAGTGTAATATTTTGAAAGGGGTCATGGTTCGAAATCATATTATGATATCCGTCTTTTATCGTGATGTGAAGCTTCAAGTCCTTCATCGTAATAATAATTTGAATAGTATATTTATTACATTAAAAAACACTATTTCATCTTTCTAGAAACATGTATCTACATACAAATACTGATAGTTTTGTTCATTTTTTAGTAGCGATATTTTTAAAACATACGTCTAATATTTCTGATCCTAAGCTGTATTCAACGGACAAGAGTTTTGTAGATAAGAGTTTTGTAGACAAGAGTTTGGTAGACAAATGTTTTGTAGATATATACACAACGTATATTGAAATCAGTTCTTCGCCATTATTTATATTAATGATGAATCATGTAATGAGTTTTAAATGATAAGAAATTTGTCAAGTTTAAAAGGAATTAAAGGAATTATACGATGGTAAAATTAATAGCTCAGAACTAGAAAGAAAATTTAAACAGCTTTTCTTAGGAGATCGTTTGGAAAGTAGGCATTACTGCCCATTCTACCAAGAGTTAGATTAGTAGGCATGTGTATAAACAATATATAAATAAATTCGCAGATTCCATATACGAAATATCGGAATTTAATTCAAACTCTCTATTCCCCATAAACTTTAAAAGTTCATGAAAGATCCATTTAAAGCATGGACTCGAGCAATGAAGATGTCGTTTAAGGTACCCCCGAAACCAATGGCAAAGA
>QLNU02015360.1:103955754-103977762 GCA_006491805.2 Dysdera silvatica
ACCTGTCCAAAAATGTGCTTGCCCCAACCCTTTATAATGAAAGCTAACGTGCCAAATCTAGTATTTTAAACGCTAATAAGGAAGAAACGGACCAATAGCATAAATCCGAACTCGATGCATAAAAAATTTGATCGCCGAAAGTATGGCGTTCGTCCATAAAGTGTCGCCAAATCATAAATTGTGAACTCCCGTCGTTTCTCGATATTTAAGTCTTACAGAAAAACAATTATATGGTTAGAACAAGGGTTTAAAGCTCTATAAAATGTACATAATCCCGATTCTCCTAACTCGACATGCAGGTTAATAGGTTCCCTTGTTAGGAGAGAGAGGGAACATTAAAAATATATTTGACCATCTGCATAGACAGTGGATTCAGTTATAGTAATATTTAAACTAAGTAGTAACTTTTATAGAGTAAATTTGTTTGCTCTACAAAAAGCACTCACCTTTATTTACGCGTTTCACTGTTAAGAGAGCATGAGATGCTTCATATTTTGATCAACAATAAATACATGGTATTTGTAAATTATTGTGTACTTCTGGTTTATCTCAAATTAATTGGTGTTGTAATGTAATTTTTGAAATAGATCCGAAATTTGTGTGTTTAGAGTTTATAAAACAAAAAAAGGAATTTGATAATATGTAAGTCAATTGATTTCTAACATGGCATTTTGAAAAAAAGTCAATGTAGTTTGAGCGTGAGTGATAGTTAATTATTAGTGCCCGGATATCTATGCACTTGCATACTTTTGCATATTTCGCCATTGTGCGCATATTTTGCATATTTTAGCATATTTATGTAAAATTTTCATAAGTTTTTCAAAAGGGTGTATTTTTCTAATCCGCTTGTAATTTAGTCAATTAGATTAATTCGATGTTCCTTTTTTTTAAATTATTTAAATAAAAATTAAAAAAAATGCTACAGGATATTTGCATTGTAAATAATATAATTGGATAATATTAAAGTTAGAAAAAAATAATTTTAGGCGTCTGCATATTTGTGTGGTGATATTTCTCAATATGTATAATACTTTCAAAGTCGAAACCAAGTGTAATATTTTCCATTCCAAGCCACGGGCATCGACAGGTATATGCAAGGGAGGGCTATTGCCCTCCCTATATTTCGATTTTCTTTGAAAAAAAAATTAAAAAGGTGAGGTAGAAAATTTTTACTTTTTAAGGCCTTTGCCCCTCCCATCTAGATTTTAGCCTGCTGGCGTCCTTGGGCCCAAGCCAATACTTAAGATGCCATATTTTCAAACGTATCTCCGTACGTATCACATACATTTTGGTGTGGCGCAGTATAGTCCAGATGCTCTTGCGCCATAAAAATCCAAACAAACAAACAAATATTTTGATGTCTTTGAATATGATTAGGCACTCATATTCAAGGACGTAACAAAGTGATACTTTTTATGTATTTTAGTACATATTATGTAATAATTTTAATAAATTATGGAATTTTAATAAATTATATAATTTAAATAAATTATATAATAAATATGGCCTGTATTATCTGAAGTTTGTATCGCTGGATAAGTTTAATCACAAGCCTCGCTTCTCGATCTGACGTACTTTCCACTTCAAGAAGGTAATCTTCAATTCTTTTGTTGATTAAGAAGCCGACACTACTTGTTCTTCCAGTTTCCTTTCTTCTATAATAAAACAAATATGAGCTTTTGTGTGTATGTGCGTGTGTGTGCTCAACCAACTCTTCACCATTCCTTTTGACTTCACCGAGACCTATAATATCCCATTTGATCTTTTCAAGTTCTTCCAATTCCCGAATTCTTTCTTCAGAAGCAAGGAATCGTCCATTATACGAAGCCAAGGTCAATAACAAATGGCAGCCTGGGCCATTCCACTGGTTCTTAGCACCCCTGCTTTTATGCCACACTGACTGCTTCCTTGATCTGGAGAACTCCAACACCTGGAGACTAGGGGCCATGATGTTTGGTTTTTAAGCATAGTGGAGGAATTAGCCATCATTTCACCACGCTGGTTAGACGGATTGGTGAATTAGCCTTCACCTTCCCCCTTTCTATTCGTGCAGCAAATAATAATTTGCTTCATAAATTGAAAGCCCGGCCCGCACCACTTGAAGGCTGGGTAGTATACTAGGTTGCTGGCCCGGCCGGTTCCACGCATCATCACATACGATCAGCGTGTGGGTCTCCTTCTAGTTAGATACCAGCAACCCTTTTGCTGGCCATATTTATATATATATATATATATATATATATAATGGGGTTATATATGTGGATAGTTTCAAAATTAGAGAATTAATGAAAAATACAGAAGATATGTAATCGTTCTTTAAGCATAGCGCTTTGAGCCGCTGCTGTACTCATAATAGATAAGTTATATCATCTAAATAATATATATATATATACATTATATTATAGATAGTTAAATAAAATGAGGTGCGATAGAATCAAATGAGAGAAAATATTAATATATATAAAAATAACATTTGAATTTAAAAGAAAACTATTTAATTAATAACAATTAATATATATTTGTATACTCTTTAAAAGTATATATAATAATAAAAGTATATATAATAATAAAAGCATATAATCTTATTAACGTCGTTAGTGGCCTTTTCCAAGACTACATGCTTGGCGTCTTTTCTGGAGGTCTGTCGCAAAATACACGCAAAGCAGATATGCCAAATGTATAAAAACGATACCTAAGGTCTAAAGGGCTAAAAACAGATTATAAATAGTTTATAACTAATTGCAAATACCAAAAAAGAAATTAGGAATGATTAATCACGTAGCAAATAAAACATATTATATTTCATATACAATAAAATAATGTAATGCGTAAACATGTACAAAAATAGACACTTATTATAATGCATACACAATTACATGGAAATATATTAATTAAATGGAGGATACGTACTTCGCATCTTAAATTTTACATTTATTGCGTTCTGTTTTACTGCGTGAGCCTAAATTAACGTCGAAAAACATTATTATATTTTCTTATTATACATCTATTTAATATACACTCTATAACAAAAAAATCGATGCACCAAGAAGGAGTTGTCTAGTTGTAATAAAATTTCGTATTCAAAGACATTTTAACCGAACATGCAAGTAATTAAACTTTGGTGTCCAATGAATGAATAGTGGAAACTCCAGTGCATCGGAACTGCACATTCAGCAGGTGTATATAAGGAGCGATTCTTAATATGTGGTCAAAATTTCTGTTGCATTTTGACTGCGGATATCTTATGACGACTGTAACTAAGGCTTGCCGAAAGATTCGTGCTCATTACGAGCATATGTCAGAGTTTAGCGTCGGGATGGCAGCGGTCGACCTAGGGCCACAACAGAACGGGAAGACAGAGCGATTGTCAGAGCAGATGTCACACCACCGGATTCGTCGTTATCAACTATCCAACGTGTGGCCCGCACACATGTGTCCAACATGACCCTCTGCAGACGACTGAGAGAGCGGAATTTACGCTCGCGCCGACCGTTACGCCGCTTACCTCTCACGCCTTTACACCGTCAAGTCCGATTACAGTGGTGCCGGGCTCGATCAACTTGGAACTGCGCTGACTGGGGACGTATAGTCTTTAGTGACGAGTCCCGTTTCCAACTGTGTCCTGACGACAACCGCAGACGTGTCTGGAGACGTCCAGGGCAGCGTGGGGATCCTGTCCTTACTATAGCATGCCACACATGCCCACAACAGGGCGTTATGGTCAGGGGGTGCCATCTCCTTTGATAGCCGGACCCCTTTGGTGGTCATTTCTGGCACACTTACAGCACAGCGGTACGTAGACGACATTCTACGACCGGTTGTGTTACCGTTCCTTTTGCGACACCCTGGACTTACGTTTCAACAAGACAATGCCCGGCCGCACACGGCACGTGTTGCTATGAATTGTCTTCAAGCTTGCCCAACACTTCCTTGGCAAGCTAGA
Organism: Dysdera silvatica; assembly: GCA_006491805.2. Lineage (NCBI taxonomy): Eukaryota > Metazoa > Arthropoda > Arachnida > Araneae > Dysderidae > Dysdera > Dysdera silvatica. The sequence continues at coordinate 103,959,698 of QLNU02015360.1, forward strand.
TCTCTTGACTCTCTCTCCTCTCTCTCTCACATTGGGAACATTTGGGATACTATGGGAAGGCGATTGCAACCATCCAGGAATGTTGACGATTTAGCCCGACAGTTGGAGACAATTTGGCAAGAATTTCTGCAGGACACCATCCGGGATCTTTATCAGTCTATGCCACTCCGGGTGACAGCTTGCATCCAGGCCAGAGGTGGACCAACACCTTATTGACTTCCTCCTTCGTAACGGTCAAACTCTGCAACAAATCGTTCAATTGTTCTGAAATTTTAGTCTTTTTTTTCTATGTACATTCTTCACATCCACCAATTTTTATCGCAATCGAACAATTCCTTCTTGGTGCGTCGACTTTTTCATAGAGTGTATTTCCATACAATTTTTTATGTATTATAGTAAGTGTCTATTTTGTATGTTTTTCTACTACATGCATTACACTATTTTATTGTACATGATACATAATACGTGTTTATTTTGCATATTTAGTGTGTGTGTACTATAACAAGTGTTACTTTTATATATTTAATATTGTTGGATGCGCTACGCAATTAGTCATTCCTAATTTCTTTTTGGTATTTGCAATTAATTATAAACCATTCATAATCTGTTTTTTGACCCGTTTGGGCCTTGGGGATCTCGTTTTATGTATCTGGCATATCTGCTTTATATTTATTTTACGGCATACTTCCAAAAAAGGCGCAAAGCATGTAATCTTGCAAAAGGCCCCTGACGACTCTTCTAAGGCTGCATGCTTTTATTACATCATATATTTTTTGAGTATACATTAATTAATTAAGCAGATTTTTTTATTGAAGTCGAAATGGTATATTTCATATTAATATTTTCTGTTGTTTTAATTCTATCAAACCTCATTTATTTAACCGTCTCAAACACTTTTTTATTCTTTTTATATGCATTTTTCATTTTCTATATGCATTTGCTATTTTTGCACTATATATATATATTTACATATACATGCTGACGGGCAATGACAGTTGCGCACCAAGAAGGAAGTATAGGAGGAACATGAAATGTTATTGATGGACGCATACAGATGAATGATATACAAGATAAAAAATACAGAGCAGAAGAACAATTATAAATGCAGCTGTGGTAAACAGTCATGTCATCCTCAGTAGCTCGTCGCCCCGCCTTGTGCTGCGATACAAGCATCAATAGGGTCTGTCATGGTGTGGAATAGACTCCTGATATTGTCCCACGTTGGACTTATCCACACCTGTTGGACGTTACGTTTCAAATCCCAGAGATTGCGGCAACGACGTAATTGGCGTTTCAAATGGTTTCTCACATTCTCGTCGATATTGAAAAGGTTTGAGGACCGAGCCGGTCATGGAAGTGTCTGGACATGACGTAGACAGATCTTGACTCGAACCGTATGCGGCCGAGCATTATCCTGCTGAAATATCGCACTTAGGATTCCAGCTACTAATGGGAACACGTGAGTCCGTAGAATCTCACTGACATTCACTGGCCCGTCAATGTTCCAGGTTTCACTTCTAGAGTGGTTCGGCTGTCATGGGCTATGGTTGCCCAGACCATGATGCCTGTAATGCGGCTGCTGTGTCGCTAGATACCGAGGTTGTGATCGTGGAGTCGTTCAGGGGTCCTCCAAACCCAGACACGATGATCATCTGTCCCAAAAATTAAACGGCACTCATGACTAAACACCACATATTACCAATCTATGGTATTCCACGTTGTTCTGACCTGGCACCACTGCAAACGGAGACGCCGATAATCCCGTGTTAACGGCTGTACCCGTAAAGAACGCTAGGATCGCAGGCTTGCTTCCTTCAGGCGTCTATATATGGTTCGCGGACCCACACGAGTCCCTACTTGTGCCTGTATCGCAGATCGAATCGCCATAGGCTATATACATGCTTGACGAACCATCATTCGATCTTATCTACTCGTGGTGTGCCTGAGCCCTCCACAGTCAATCCTCTGTGTCTGAATAGCGTCGCGTGACCAGTGTTCCCAAAATAGTTGGAAGGTATAGCGGTATATTCCGAACGATCCACTTGACGGACTACCCAGCGCGTTGACTTCTCTGCTGTTTTAAGTGTGATGATCAGGCCTATTTCGATGTCCTTCAGTTGCGTATATCGCAGTTTCCGGCATTTACCCACCATTCCTTTCATTGCATACTCGTGCTTGCGTCGGCCGAAGCTTTTGGCATTGATGGGACGTCAACTACACACCGATTTATAAAGCCTCTGGTTCATGTTTGTAGTGTCACTCAGGGGTTCACTCTTATACGCAATCACACCAAACTAAGATCATTTGTATACCAGCCCGCCCCCTAGCTATTTGCATGTTTTCTTAGTTGTAGAATGTTTTCTTTTTGGTGGCAACTTTCATTGTCCGTGGGTGTATATACATCAGTGACGTAGCGTGACTTCAAAGTGGGCCATCTCTAATTGCGCTCAGTACCCCCACTCTTAAATAAAAAAATCAGAATTCACTCATGCATCACTTCCATTATCATCATGATGATGCACATCTGACTTTTTTATTCGAGGGGGAGAGATGGTTAATAATTGGAGACGGCCCACAGTTGAAGTCACAGGACACTACTTACATACATTCTTTTAGATAGACATTGTACCTCATTACTTTCAAAGTCATGTTCAAACATTTTCTACTCACTGGTGAACAGTCTTCAAAGTTCTTCCATATATACCTTCTGCCTTTCGTTTCTATGTCATTCTAGCGTAACTTTTGTTTCAGCCGTTCAGAGAATTTCAAAAAGGATGGTACGCTTGATGAAAAATTGGAGGTTTGATGGAGACAAAATATTCTGCTACAAGGAATTGTATTTTATTGTTAATGATATTATTCGCAAGGGGCGAGAGTAACCCCAAAACCACCACAAACCTGACCTAATTTGAGAGAGTTTCTAGGATTAATAGCGATCTCCAGAATTCCAGTTCAGGACCCCAGATGTCCATTGTTGATAGATCTTCACCGCAATATGCATTTCCATTGAAGCCCTTACCTGCACATGCAGAAAATTTTTAAACTTATTTATGATATGCGTTTGTTACTCTTAATGGGCGTGTGGATATTAAAATTTGTACAGAAGTATATTTTATCAGTATTTAGCGCCTTTAATACTTTTGTCACCAATTGCTGGCTCCTTTTATAGAGGAATAAGTAATTGCTGCGTAGTGAAACACCCATATGCAGCCGATGTTCATCCCGGTTTTTTTTGTTTTTTTTTTTGTTGTAATACTTAAAAAGAACTGACTATACATATTCTAACATTCTAACAAAACCCATTATTCATTATTTTTCTCACTACTTTGCTTGTGGTTTAGCTAAAACTCGAAAATTAATCATCGCAAGAAGTTTAATGCGGAAATTCTGTGCACCAAAACACAGTACAAAGGAATAAGAAACTTCATACTTGGCTATCCCTAGATTAAAGATAAAAACTGCAAAATACTGATTCATATTTATTATTAAAAATGGCTGTATGAAGGATTTAAACTCAAAACACTTCTCGGGGAAACATCATCAAAGAGATTTAAAAGAAACCGTCGGATTTTATTCCTTTTCTATTTCCTAATACCATCATATGATTACAAAAAAAGAAAGTTTAATAGAAAACTCGTAGGTCCATTTTCGCGAACAAACTTTTTCGAAACACACTAAATGCAGGGGCTGGGAGAACTATTCTTCAGCCGTTAAAGGACAGAAGGAAAATGTATATAAAACTCATTTAAAGTTTCCAGTTTTCTTTTTAAGGTTGAACTAAATATTTCTCATTGTCTCGCGATAATTATTATTGCTCGCCTCCGCGCCTGTTTCGCTCCACTCTCCGAGGTATTTATTTAGAGAAAAGGAGGGATTACTTAAGAACACGGAGAACCTAGATCGGACGGAGGTCGAAGTCAATTTTCCGCGACCTAAATGGGAAAAGGTCTCGCTCTCCAGAGAGGCGCCTGGGAGCCACGCTGTCAGGAAAATGTCTTTCTGCTTTTAGAAATTCGACAATTACTCGCTCTTTAACACAAGCCCGTAGGATTAAGTTAAGCCAGAGGGATTAACAGAAGCAGAGGAGGGGATTAAGCCAGGCTGTGCGTCTAACTTTTCCGTCTCTTTTTTTTTTTTTCTCCTTCATTTTACCCCCCCACCTCTTTTTACTTCTCCGCCCCGGAATTCGCTGGTACTGATTGAAATTAAATTAGTTATGACGAAAGCCCCTTAATACCCAGCAAACTTCTTAATTATCGTCATCAGAGTGAGAGTGAAATTGGTTTTTCTTCCTGTCCCGCTTGTAAATTAGTTTTTGAACAAGTTATTTTGCTCTACCTAAATTATTTACGTCTCTAATTACATAACTGATGGAAAGAGTTTGGGATTATAGCTGTTTGCTCATATGATGTAATATTTTGTTTTTCCGTTTTCTAATTTGCTTTTGTTTTTGTTTTTTTCTCCAGTTCGGGTAATATTTACAAATAGTTAAAGAAATCTGAGCTCCGGCCCGCATTCCCGAAACTGTTGTGGAAGGGCATGATTAAAGAATCGCGAATGAAATTCTTTAGATATTTTTCGTTTTTATAACTAAGATGTATTTTAATTTAAGAACGAAAAACGCGTTTTTAATTTAGAAGTTTAATTTTTGGGGGTTTAAAATATTAGCGAAGGTATTTTAGGCATATGCGCTCTCATCATAATTTCCTTGTTGTTGCAACAGAAAATAACGGATTTTGAACTAACTTTGCACCCAAACGGAAATATATATTGGATATCCATTGGCATATAGTAGAATCACGTTATAATGAATTCCAGGAGGCCGCTAAATTATTTCGGTATAGCGGAATTCAGATTAATTCATAAATAATACATAATATTTTCACATAAATATAATATGTAAATTATTGTTTACCCTAACCAGATATGATTTTGATGAAAAAATAATTGAATTCACGTAATATAATTTAGTGAAATGGAATTCGAAAGCTAAAGACTAACCTTTTTTTACACTATTGCAGAAAATCCGTAAGTGATTTGTGCTTGTTTGTACAAGTAAATTCGTAGCTCAAGATAATACGGATATTTGTAATGAATGTTAAAAGTGTAGATAAAGTTGAAAAGGATATAGCATATCCGTTTTGCCTTTATCTACATTTTTGCATATGTCATATTTTGGCCACGTTGTATATGCCATGTTTTTAGCCACATTGTCTATGCCATGTTTTTAGCCACATTGTCTATGCCATATTTTTAGCCACATCGTCTCCGCCATATTTTTGGTCGCATCGCTTATATCATATTTTGGCCACATTGTCTTTTTGTAATCCTTTATCACTCTCAGAAATTATGGCTCGATGTTATTTCAAAGAAAATTATTATCCTCTCACCTTAGTCATATCGCTTCTGGAGAAATAGAAAAGGAAAAAAACGCAACTAACACCGAACACAGACAGCAGCAGAAAGGGCACTGAGCATCGCTCTCACTGTTAGTCTTCTGCCCACCAGTTGTTTGTCACATGCTCGACCTGGAGGGAAGGTAGAGGGAGAACGGGAAACAGGAAACAAATTTGGCAGTAGAAAAAGAATGTTAAGGGATGAAAAAATCGGTTTAAATGCCACTTGTTCCTTCATCGTTATTTCCTAAAACAAAATATGTCCTACTTCATTTCTTTCATTTTGAATTCTCTGCATTCGAACTGCTTTTTTTATGTAAAGGAAGAAATTGTTTTTGGGATCCCAAATAAATTTTTCGTAATAACTGTTTCCAAAAATTTACTTCGTTCAATTGGAAGTTTTAATACATTGCCTTTATTATGGCAGTTGGATTGGGGATTGGTCTTAATTTCGTAATAAAGGATTTTTGTTATATCGATATTCGTCATAACTACAATCTACTGAATTTTTGTATATTGTGTTAATTAATTAGTGCGTTGTATATTTATTTCGAAACTCATAGAAAGGGGAACTTTCTTCACACTTAAGTGATCAGAATAGGACAATATGCATGGTTATCCTTTATGTAGTCACAAATTTCTAAAAGATAAAGACGTATTACGCATCATCATAATATATACCATATATATACATCAATCAAGGAACGAAATATAGGTATATTTAAAATAATAATAATTAAAACACACAAGATTACATAAAATGTGTAATTTTTTTTACTGCATAATTTTTGCCACGAAAGGGTGGAATTAATTTTACATTGGTACTTGTCAAAGTAACATCAATTACCCTTAAATAAGGACTGGTGCAACCACAACCCACAAAAAGTTATGAAAAAGTTATATAAAATAAAAACGTAAAAATTGTGTGGGATTTTCAAATTCAGTGTTATAAACACTTTCATATAACACTTCCGACAATAAGGTTGTAGAAAAATCCGATGTCTGGGTGATCAACATTGCAGTACCTAGTGACAGACGGGTTGACGAAAAAGAGAGAGAAAGAGAGAGGATCACGAAATACAAGGAGTTGCAAATACAGGTGGAGAGACTTTGAAGGGGGAAGGCTAGAGTTGTTCCGGTTGTAGTGGGTACATCAGGTGCCGTTCCCTAAAACCTAGAGCACCACCTCAACACGTCGAAAATTAATAACAAATTCAAAAAGCCGCACTTATAGGGACAGCTCACATCACACTCAAATATACCTCTAGTTGTCTAAGGTCCTTGAAAAGGCATTGATAACTACACAAATGAAACCAGCTAAATACATAATGTACTGTGAATTCGCAAAATAATAATAATATATATTGTGGAAAAAAAAGCATGTTTGGATAGCAGATGTGGCTGTTCCTGGTGACTCAAGAATTCAAGAGAAAGAATTTCACAAAATTTCCAAATACAAAGAACTACAAATCGAAGTCGAAAGATTATGAAACAAAAAAGCAGTTATCATCCCAATAGTCACAGAAGCAGTGGGAGTAATCCCATCAAATCTCGGAAATCAACTTAATACAATAGGAATTGACAAAATGGTAAAATGGTAGTGCACCAACTATAAAAGACCGCTTTGTTTGGAACTGCCAACATCCTAAGGGAATATCTTTGATATCCCAGGCCCTTAGGAAGAGCCCGATATTAAAGAATCTATCCCGCCATCAAATTCAAGATGGACTGTTTAAATGCAGAATAATAATATATAAATTTACAGAAATATAAGCATTTTTGCAAAACTACTAATATAACAATAATAATATCAGTATAAATTAAAATTAGCAATTTTGTCTGCATATGAACTGCAGATATCGTGGGTTCTGTCATTCACGTTTTTAAGTATCACACGTTTTTACGAATTATTGCGTTCATCCCGAAAGGTATTCTATAAAAAAAATGGTAATTCCTATTCCCGAACTTCCGATTTTACGAACTTTTTGCTTTCTTTTGGGGGTTCATGTGATTCCTTAAGATCAGGAGCTCACTGTAATGCTATATATTTCAAGATTCCTATTACTAACGTACCTTCCAATTGAATACCTTTTTTGTATGTTATTTTTGTACGGAATGTACATATAAGGTAACTACTTTTGGTGTCCTCTGTACTTTGCATCGCAACATAGTACATTGTAAAGGCCTTGGCTTCCTTATCACGAATATCAAATCAAATTTCTGTTAAACTCATAATTTAATTTTTATAAGCACTTAAAATTTTAAAATATTCCATTTTGAAGCATAATTATAATTTTGTAGGAGTTTCATGTTTACATAATTTCAAATAAAAAAAAATTCAGAAATAAAAAAGAATAGGGTATGTTTCATGTAAAAAAACCATGAAGGTGAATAAATTGATAAAATTTACGAAGTTGCAAATGAAGCTGTTTTAAAAATTTCAAGCAAAATCGAAACTTTGGATTTTATCGCAACCTTGGCTGCTTTTTAGAGTCGGGTGATTTTTATGCTATTTGACGAAACGATTTCGGATCATTCATTATACTAGCACCTAATCTGTTTCATTTGTACTATGTTGAAACCTAGTGTAATTTTAAAGTGAAATGAATGCTATTAACATTATTAATTCCATATTAAATTTAGCAAAGGCCAAGTAAGGAACAGAACATTCAATAATCACTGAAGAATTTAATAAAAGAGAGATTTTTTTTCTGTAGTTGAAAACATGATTTTTAATGACAATATAATGGAAGAAATTAGTTTTAATTTTGAAAACAGTCTTAATATTAATGATTGCTATGGAAATGAAATTATTTTGGGGAAAGATATTGCAGTGGAAAATTGTATATATACAGGATATGAAGAAAGTTTAGATGAGGCTAAAAAAAGCTCCACCGAAATGATGAACAATATTAGTAAATTTTACGACTAATGAAAAAAAAAAATTCCGGACCCATAAAAGATACCTTACATAGTTTACGATAAAAATTGCATACCAAGATTTAAAACATATTTATATGGCAAATAGGCTAGTAGTACAAATAAGATAAAATATAATACGATTATGCAATTTGCATTAAAAAATTCGTACGCGCAAGAGAACGACATCTGCTAGTTCATGGTGTCGATATAAGAAAGTTGGCCATCATGAAATCAAATGTACAAGGGTTTCGTAAGTTTCCAAAATTTAGAAAATTACATACAATTTTCAAAGAAAAAGTTTAGAATAGTTACCCGAAAAGTGATCAAATATATCACTACAAATAATATCGAAAATAATGGAAAAAAAATATTGCTAGTGAATTTATTTTGCCTCCACGTGATTTAATATCAACGGGTTACGACCCAGGACAAGTTTAAATAGTGCTCAAAGTGGATTTAATTGCTTAATATCAAATGACAGAATACTTCCAAATAAGGGTGAGAAAGACACTACTTCATCGTTAAGCTCCGCTTTTGCCAGAACCTACTTCTACACAATAATGCCTACTTTTTCAATGAATGGCGAACTAAAAGGTAAGATGCTTTTGTGCTTAAAAAAAACATGGAAAGTTTTGACCATTTATGAAAGAGAATTTATTTCAGGCTTCCAATTTTTATACATTCTTTTGAAAAAAACAAAAAAAAAACACCCCTAAAAAATTATCCGATCATCTCAAAATTTCGCATGCAAATTCCTTTAAACCAAGCATGCAAACAATTAAATTTTCAAAACCTGACTTAACTTGTTAACTTTGATCAAAGCGCTCATTTGTATTGCGCAACTGGCATCTTATAAAAGAGATAAAAATTTCTGCCGGTTAATTGTGTCTTGTTGTCGGGGTTGCAGTCCCTGGAGACGACGCAATCACTAATGCCGTTGCGACGTTTTGTCGACGAATTGTTGAAGACCATATAGCCAATTGGACAACTTCGGAGGTAACCACATAGTCGGGATGCTTGAAGCTGGCTGGTCTTAGCAAGTATGGCGTGCTCGTCAGCCATTAGCGAGGACTCTGAAAAAGAAGCTGAAACTCAGAGAAATAAAGCTGGTCGAAATATATGGAGTGATTCATATGAGTTCTAGAGTACGGATTTCAAAACGCAAGGTCATGGGTCACCAGGAAGATGCTAAAACGCCATCTAGGGTCCGAAAGGATAAGTAATCTCTGACGCGGACTTCAGAAATACACGTGATTTGAGCAGACCAAATGAGAATAATCGTTATTTTTTACGGGAAAAAATCAGGCAACCACAAAGTTTGGGGTTATCAAAATTGGCTGCAAATACACAAGATTCTCCGGATAGTGCATTTGGTACGGGCGTTTTTTATGAAAAATTGGCGGCAGCATTGACATGGACAATCACTTCTAATTGAGTAATGCACAGATGCTAATTAGTGTGAAGAATGTGGGAAAGTTATTGAATTACACACAAAAATGCAAATACTGGCGCAGAGTCAAGTTTAAAGACAAAGATGCGTTATTACTCAGCTAGTCGGTTAGCACACAGTATATTAGCATTATACATAATTGGTATAAATGTAATAAATTAATGAGTAGAGTAGCGTAAATAAGTGTTATTACTATCCGCAAGTAAGCGTTATTCAGGTGTAGCGACCGCCATAGTCGCGTTCAGGTAGGAGACGCACGCCTCTTACCCACAAGGTAAAGGTCCTGGTTGAAACAGAACGGAGAAGAAGGGATCAGTGGACGAGAACTATAGCTGGTCACTTCGACTGTGATAGTCAGACTGCAAACATGTTAACGAGAACGCTGGTGATGTAGTTTATTCATCATGTAAATATATTTTAATAATTAATGTTATAAATGACTGTATTAAGGATTAATTAGGGTCATTCGGTATGATCCATGGATTAATGTATATATCTGTAAATATCATTCAGTAACATACACACGCCACCGCCAAACAGGTATACATTCAAAAGAAAGCAAGAAAAAAAAATTGCAGTGTATGAAACTCGTCTCCAAAAAGGCCGTTTTTATTTTAGTATTGTTATCAGTGGGTTGGGGAATTGTAATTCATGGTATGGCAATCCAACTGATATGGTAATCCAATGCAGTTAGGAAAGTTGTTAGTAATTCACAGGCACACAAACAATACAAACGCACAGACAATAGAGCGCTATACGTTGTTTGGAAAAAAAAATGGCACTATGGGACTAAGCATTGCAAGGAGAATATCTTGTTTCTTCCGCGTGTTGGAAAAGGTAAAAGAAGGACCTCCCCTTTCTACAAACACGTTCTTCCAGCTAGTTAAAAAGGGTGCTCCTATTGTTACTGGGGGAATTATAGAATGAAATATACGTTTTGGAAAACAAGTTTGGGATGTAAAGCAGTGTAGGGATATTTTGTTTACGAAAAATAGGGAAAAGCAAAACGCTTGTTTTCCTTACGCGTTTTCACGGCTGGTACCTTACAAATGCAAATAAGTTTGGATTTCGATTTTCGTTTGTGATGTTGCGCTACCGCTAAAAATGGTTATAGTGTATGGTTGGTTTCTATAAGTATAGATAATGTTATTTTAAACGCCCTTATGTATTTTAATAATTATGGTGCACCTCTTTTTAAATAAAAATCTATGTTTTCTCATGTAATATATTATGTATATGTATTGATGTGCAAGGGAAAATATCACAAGCAGAAGAATACTTCCACCTTGAAAAAATAAAAACAAGTGCGCAGTGGTCAGAAACTTTACTGTTCCACGGACATTTGCGGAAAATATTCCCTGAAAGGAATATTGAGTTCCTATATCGTTCTATAGCAACAGCATAAATGGAGTTGAACAATTATTGTAACGTAAAAGCGGCATAATATTATATTACAAGCGTTTTGTTTATTAGTTTGTATCCCTGATGTTTAGTCGGGTTTGTTAATTTTTCTTTATGTCGCGTTTAGCATTTTCTTTTCTGTTGAAGATGGAAAGTGAATTAATAGAAAAGCAAATCCGTCCGCCAGGAAGAATTTATGGCTAGACGCATTTCCTTTTTCAAAAGGGAAGTGGGGCGATATATATGGCGTGCTCGTCAGCCATATTGAATTACATTGTTCTTTAAATCATTTTGTGTGGATATTAACGTATTATTACAGGAGAATATTAGTTTGCCAAATATATTCTGTGTATTTGTACAAAGTAAGCATGGGTAGAGAAAAAAAAAGCCAGACGACGTTTTATGGGTTTAGGCGCCAGAGCCAGGCTAAAATAAACCATGGAAATCCCATAAAATGTCAACTTTGATTAGGGGCTTGTTTGTCAATTCTAGTATCGTAAACTCAGGGCGTAGTTAAACTCAAAAACAGTAGACCGCCCCGCGAAAGGAAACCTATCAGAGATCAGCAGTATAGTTTGTATATATAGCAACAGGCAAATGTACTGTCAAAACGAATAATCCTGTGAGTGGATTGTGTAATTTAATGTGATTGACTTGAGGGTCGTGCTGGGGATAGTAAGAGAAGAAAATAGAAGAGAAGAGCGGGAGCAGCGTACGGAAAAGGACGTCTCAACTTAACGTTGAACTTGGAGTTCTGTCAGAGCCTTGAGGGCAAGCAAAGTTGCAGGTGGGAAGACTCACAACCTTCCTACTTGAAAGTATCGCACGGGCTCCACTTGGAAAGTTTTTATTAAAGCTCCAAAAATTCTCGATTCGCTCACGAGCTACAAAATCATACGCCACAGCTGCGTAGAGTTATATTCATCGCCACTGCAGAGTGAAGAATTCCGGCTGACTATAATTATTCATCGTTGATTTTCGCATCAGCAAATCCCGATGTTTGTCCAAAAAATACGTAGAGTCCCACTGAACTGATGCAGCAGCATCCTGTCTGTTCATCGTTGTTTTTCGCACCAGCAGAGCCTGACGTTTGTCCGTAAAATACGCCGAGTCCTACTGAACCGACGCAGCAGCATCCCGGCTGTTCGTCGTTGCTTTTCGCATCAGCAGAGCTGCCGTTTATTCATAAATACACCGAGTCCTACGGAACTGATGCAGCAGCATCCCGGCAGCCCTCAAATGTTTTTCATCGGAAATTGACTTCAGGCGTAATCGACGAGCCACAGCGTAGTAATGCCCACAGCAGAACTACTTCACGTGACTGCAACATTCTGGTGAATAACATCCGCACGTGAGTCAATATCCATTTATTCTAATTTGTACGAGGTGTACCATTATTTAGGTTTAATTTGAAAATTAGGTTATGAAACATTCTATTTTTCCCATTTGCCCTTGCTTACTCAGGCAGTATTTCTTGCATTGTTTTAATTTAATATCTGGCATACGTTCTCAGTATTGGTGTAATTTATTGTATTGTCATATTGCAATTTAGACAGATATTGTTGCTGAGCCGTTGATTTGATAACAACCTGTATTGATAAATCACAGCACCATAGCAAGAATATCAGCTAGACATTTATGTTTCTGTCCATGTGGAAACTTTCGCCATTTATATAACTGCATAGAATTTGTAGAGTAGTAGTTAGTCCTAATTAAATTTGTTACGTTTGTTTGAATTAGTTCTCTCTTTTTTGTGTTTTGCATCCCTATACTGATTTCACAGCCATTGGACAATCATATGTTTCGCAAAGAAACTGACGGGTTATTAAGCAATGATAAGCGTAATGATAGGTGCATTTATCCAAGTTAAGCAATTTGGCACATTATTATTAACTTAATAATAATAATAATAATTTATCGTCTCCTTTTGTCACAAAGGCATAATTTACCAGGCTTGTACACACGATTTTCCAATGGAGGGGGAGGTATTAAAATCAGAGACATTGTTGGTTCGACAACTTTACTTGTCCCCCCATCGGGTTAATGTCAAGATTTCTCCAATGAGTAGGTAAAAATCAAACTCTCTTTATTTACAGGCATGGCAAATTTACATATAATCATAAGTGGACCCAGAAAAGAAGAACAGAGGGCACAGATCCTTCTGTGAGGTGAGACAGTACAGACCACTTCATCATATTCCATAATTTTGCATAATAAATCAGTTTTTCTAGTCTTTCTTCAGCCTACCTGGGAGGAGGGGCTGGATCACATCTCTGCTTCCAAATCTCTACTTCCAAATCCTGAAGTCCCATAATAGGACCCACCCTCAGTTGAAGGAAATTCTTTTAAAACGGATAAAAATATCTCACACTTATATTATTATTATGCTTATATGCATTTGATAATTATCAACGCACTATTCTGTTAACAGGATGATATGAAAGAAACTTCTTTTACTTTAGAAGCTTTAATGATAGCATTTTTTGCAGCCTTGAAATATAATTCGATATTTAGACTTAATACGTTTTGAGTTCTACTTACATATAAGTAAAAAATACTTATAGTCTCGGTCTTACGATTGCGATGCGTATTTCCAATGGCGACACTAGTTTTTGTTTTCCTCATTATGACCAGAATGTAGAAAAATCATACGGTATTTTTTAGGCATTGTGGGTTATATTTATAGGACCGGAAACGTTACTTCAAGTTGGGAACCACTTGAAACTACAATCTTTAGAATTTTTATTTAATAAACAAACGAACACAGGTCCATGCAAGTGGATCTAAAGGCAAGGATTTAATTCCTCTTCTTGATTTTGTTAAAAAAAATATTTCAATTGAAGAGCTCACGAGCGAAGGAATATGAGTGACAAAGATGTCTTGGAAAAAATATTCAGAGCAGCTGTTGTAGCTTAAAGAAATATGGGGTTCGTTTAAATTGAAACTAGCGATGTATTTGTCATTTTAAGACTTGTTTAATCTAAGTTATGTGATAAAATTATACACGTGGAGCTATTTTTTTTTATTAATTTTGAGCACTTTTATCATAAAAACAACATTTAAAAACCTTTTGTTACTTAAACTCCTTCTGATCACTTTAATCATAGGCGTATGCAAGGGGGGGGTGATGGGATTAGAAACGCCCGTTATGATGAAAATTTTTACCTATATCACGTGAATATATAGAGTTGCAGATCTATAAACCACCCCATCTTTATAAATTGTCTGCGTATGATGATGCCTTTAATTATAAATATTTTCTTATCGCGAACATGTATACGGTTATACATATACATTTCCCGTAAAAATGAAGCGAAAATTTTTTCCGTTTTCATCGCGGAAAATTTTTATAAGACACTTCAATTATTTCTTCAACGACTGTTAGAATTCTAGTAAGCTATACTTGCTAGAGGCGCTAATCTTTTTTTTTTTTTTAAAGCAAGCTTTTTCTCAAAGGGATGCCAAAATTCTTAATTGCAAGGGCATTATCTCCTCGTGATCGTTTCTACTCAAGTTGAGAAAGATGCCAGAAAAACTTTTTTCTTAGAATTTGACTTTTTCTTCACTTTCTCATCACGGTCGTTAAAAAGAGGGAAAAGTTAATTGCAGCTAATGAAATTGTGAAGTAATTACCCATGACGCAATTAATTGGTCATTTCGAAGCAAATTACTCCACTCAACATTCTAGGGAACCTGTGTTATCCAACCCCCTCCCTAAAACTCTGCATCTGTTAATGAAAACATCCGCCATTTTGCAATCCGCAATTCCGATGAAATTTTCATTCTATGGTAGTTCAAATTTTTTTTAGTTTTTTATAAGCTGTTCTATGCAAAATATTTAAATTTTTAACCCAGCTTACTCTCTCTTGATGGCTATTCTTTACTAAAACCTAAAATCAATGGTAAGCAAATTTCGTTCAAAGACGATTATCTTTCTCTATTCCATAAACATCGTTATCAGCATTCTCATGATGATTTGAGCATCGCTATACCATAAATCTTAGATCGTAAAATGATGAGAGACAACCAGTTTACTAAAAACAATAAGCTGAACTTTTACCAAGACCATGACTGCCCTTCCAAGAGTATTAATTAATGATCGTATTCGTTATAATGTAAAACAAATACATTCAAACATGCAGAAGGAGTCTGTGTAGAAGACGCATTAATTCATGATAAATTAGTTCATGATTCAGTGTTCCTGAATTCATGATAACAACAGAAGAACATTTTTGCTCATGGCTAAACATAAAATACATGCAATTAGGAAAGGCTCCCTGTCGAGAAAGTTTTGAATAATCAATTCTTACCTGTTAATGAAGCTCATCTTAATAATAATAAGAGAGTTCGTATTATGGTTTGTAATTTATTACAAATGCACAATTATTTTCATTGATGTTTTATTTATCGGAATTTTTTATACATTAGAGATTTATTTTTTTTGTGCTCACTACAAGGAATAATTTACTCGTCCGTATCTTCTTTTAATGAAATTTTTTTAATAATTGCTGGCAGAAGTTTTATGAAGCTGGATGATAGTATTCAATTGTCGTAATAAATTATTAAATTCTTGCATGTGAAAAAATGGAGTTGATCTTCCTTCTGAATTTGGTTCATTTGTTTGAAAATTGTTCTAATCTTTGTAATTATAAAATTACATTATATTTCTTGCAGCAAAAAAATAGAATTGTGAAGTAGATTTATAGTAGGAGATCTTTAAAGAAGAAGAAGAATGATTGGTTCTCTAGAAGAAAATAATTAATCCTAATTAATTCAGTATCCGTTAAAAAACTTTGGAACATTTTTGTGAATATTTCAATCACACTCAAAAACAAACAGAACTCGTTACATTAGGAAGAAGGGGAAAGGGCAAATAAATCACCGCACGAGTGAAAATTTGTAACGTCATAACGACAGCGTGCTTTTGGATAAATATATATATTTTTTTTTTGCACCTTTAAGCTGAACATCGAATTTACGAATTATTCTATATTTTGTTTATCCGAAGTTGAGACCATTACCATTATTCCGAAATAATCGGGGTTCTATTCTACTAGATTTAAATGATGCTACTATTGTTTTAGGTGAATTTGGTTGATTTATTGTGTCATGGGAACCAGTTACACATTTTTAAACGTGCGAATATAATACATATTGACGAAAGGGGGAATTCTTTAAGAAACAAAAGAGGAGGGATAATACGACTAAGTGTTTTTATTTTTATAAAGTGGGATGTGAATTTTGCAACAAGCTATTGCTTTCTATTCTTTTCCATTTCTAACCTAACCATTGTACTGGCAAGCTATCATCATCGTCCTTATATGTAATTCATATATACACTTACTACATGCAAAATTTCAATATGTATCTCGGGTGGAATAAATTATTATTAATTATTACTAAAACAAAGATCACAGGTTTAAATCTAGCTTGAGTACTTGGCGTGCTTTTTCTTTTATCTCTCTGTCTACAACAGGTGTATCAAATCGTTCGTTGAACGAATTAGTGAATGATTTTCCCCATCTGCTATAACTGAAAAGACTCGTTCAGTCATTCGGTCATCGAATGATTGGCATACAGCTACTATTTACAATACATACAAATACAATTTACAATATATACAGCTACTATTTACAACATATACAGATACTATTTGCGACACATACAGCTGTTATTTACAACACATACAGATACTATTTACAATATATACAGCTACTATTTACAATCCATACATTTACTACGTACAATACATACAGTTACTATTCACACACTACTATTTAAAAACACAAATTTCTAATATGAACCATAAAAAAAGTGGAGCGACAGCATTTGAACAACATAATAAATATTGGTGATTTTGAAGAACTCACTCTTCAAGCACATGTGTTAAATTTTTGAAGCGTGGTTGCAGGTAGCAGCCATGTATTCCCAATAAGGCAGTGGACAAAACCGAGGAATTTATGAAAGAGTGGAGCATACGTCACTCTCGTAATGTTTCGACAGGGCGGTTGTAATTATCCAGAAAATAGGTTCTTCAAGGTAATCCTGTTATCGTGGGGAAGAGATCGTGGCCTGTCTGACATTCAACGAGGAGCACCATGGTAAAATATTTCCCCTCTGTGACAATATGATATTGCTTTATCGTCACTACTCGTGCCAAAATGAAAAGTAGATAGTTAGAAAAACATACAAAAAAGCACCACGCGTGTGTATGTGTAATAATCTTCATACGGATAATAGTCTTAATTTCTGCTCTGAATGCATTCCAATAAATGAAAGTTCCTCTTTATAAAACACCTCGTTAATTTTTCGTTCATCAACAGGTATTCAACATACGTAAAGCCGAAAAGATTGTTCTAAAATAGTAGCCTTAAAGGTCATCCCAAAAAACATATTACGGTATAATTATTAACGTGAATCACTGTGCAAAAACTGTTAGATAAAAATAATAACTAGCACAGTACAATTTTAATTAATAAGTAGTTGACAATTGTTTCGGCGGCAAAAATGTCCGCCATTATCAAAACCCGACGTCGTTGTAAATGGTGTCACCACCACAATTGTCATATACATATGGGACTGTGCTGCCATCTATCGGAGTAAAGTTAAAAGGAGGTAAATATTTTTTTATAAATATTGTACCAGCCAAAATTTTGTAGCCATTTCCAAGTACGAACACTGATACAAGCCGAACAAACACTCCTTTAATCTGCAGGGGTCCAAGAGCCGAATATTGTAGTTTATTGCATTACGTTTCAGGTCCCACGGCTGCACAATGGGTCATCAGAGAGAGGATGGAAGGTCTGATATGACGTCCGAGCAAGAGAAGAAAACCTTTTTGCATTACAGTAACTTTTACAGTCTTAAAATCCAAATACGTGAAACTAAATGTTGTA
>QLNU02015360.1:103982678-104014384 GCA_006491805.2 Dysdera silvatica
ATAGTAATGCTTTCATCCAATGGCAGTTAACCCGGGTTCGACTGCAAACAAACACCGTCAAAAAGGAGGACGCTTACCGAATAACTTCTCAATGTAGTCCCGAGTTTGGTTCCCTAGACTTTAAGAGGTTTAAAATTTCTCGGAAACCTGTAGGTTCCGGCACAGCATGACCTTTGTGGTCCTTGCGCCATAAAAACGCACTCATTATACGTTTCAGTTTTTTATTTATTTATTTATTTTTGTAGTATATTTTGCCAGATGTCTCTTACGTCCTGTTGATAAATCTCTATATTTTATTATTTTTTTCAAATTCTTTGTCATTAATTCTGTGTTACAGTGATTGCAATGTCTGTTAAATAAACAGTTTTCTCTTCAACTAACGTGATCTGTGGCTTGTTATCTTTCATGTAACTATCAGTCTCTCTTCGGGAATCCTAAAATATTTTTATTTTATTGTTTTCATGGATTTTTGGGATTTGTCTGTCCTCCTAGTAATAATTATTTACTGAGATGTCATATATTTTGTTAACACATTACAATGGATCAGGGAGGCAATAATTCCTTGCCTACATTTGTAGTCTGTGTTATTTTACTACACCCGGTTATAAGGTGGTGATAATTTAGATTTTTGACTTACAAAACCTGCCTTCGCGGTTGCGGTCTCCTTGTGAATTTCCGATGCCATAATATTAGTTTTAATTGCTCTTGTGCTATTCTCTTTCTTTTGTACAGATCCCAGTCGTAACTATTGCCAAATTTTATGATTATTAGGGTTTTTTCAAGATCTTCCAAGTATTGACCATATAAGAGTTTATTTTTCCACTTTACTAGGCGATTTTGTAAGTCTTACTGTTTGCATTCCTTCTTTGACATTGTCGTCTTTAAAAAAATTCTCTACATCTTCCCTTCACTATTTTCGCATTAGTTTTTGCAGTCCTGTTTTCCTACTCTACAAGTTGTTTTACGTGTAGAAGGACACATTCTCATTTTTTTTCCCTGACATATAGTCTGCCAATATTAGTGAATGGATGCAAAGTAAGTCTCATTTTCATTTGTTTCCATGTTTAGAGGTCTAATCCTCTTAAGTCTGCTTTTATCCAATCGATAATTCCAGCAGAGTATCGGAGTGCAAAGATAATTCAACTATTAATGGTTTCTATGATATTACTATGATTAAATTTTTATCTTAAAATTTTTCTTACCTTTACTGTTATTAAAATTTATATGTTTTGGAGCGCATTCTTTACAAATCCATGAACCTAGACCAGTCACTCCGATCTATAATTCAAGATGAACTCAGTGCGTTATAAAAGGATCCTAAGTTGGGCGCCTAATGTTTCTTAAATCACCTGTCGATTTTAATTTTATAGCATTGACATGTCCAATCTTTAAAACTATTAATTCAAATTACTCTATCTTTTAAACTTCTAACCCTTTCAAACTAGTCATAACGTCGTTAAAACCATCATTATCCGTTCAAATCCCCCCATGATATCTTTAAAATTATTTCAAAATTCTAACATTTCAAATTTATTCTACTTAACATCTTGTGTTTGGCATATTGCAAAATGGCTTCCAAAATGGGCGATAGCTAAAATTAATTTTAAAGGAAAAAAAATAATTGATTAAGCATTAGGTAGCATTCAGTCTCGACTTCCATCTTCGAGAGACAAAGGCATTTAAACCAAGAATCGATGTGGGTAATTGGAGGATAAAATGCAATGTTCTTTACCTCAAGGTTCGTACTGATTGCCTTTTAATCTACAGACCTCCGTTGTAATTAACAGAACGCGGGAATTCCCGGTAACCTGACGGTGTTTTCCAGAAAATGTCTTTCTGGGTTCGGAGGGATTTATGAGGGTATAGTTTCAATATACGAGAAAGGGGAAAAAAGGGAAAAATACTTTTCGGAAGGGAAAAGTAGAATCGTTTGTGTTACAGGTTAATATCCGAAAAGGGATATTAAAAACGAAACCCGCCTCTTTAATAACACATTAAGAAATAATTAATATTTAATTTGTTAATACTTTGAAGATATCTGTAATGGTAGAAAGAATAGGGGGAATAAAATAGTTCAGAATATATATACATAGACATATCTGTAAATCTACAAGCGTTATAGATGGTCTATGGACAATTGTATAATATAAAATAAGATGCTTAATTTATAGGCTGGTAACGTAGATTTGGTCATGGAGGCATCAGTGAATTTACCACGTCAGGTTAAAGGCCGAAGGCAATATAAAATTTCCAATTTTCCGAACAAATCACAAGCCGCATTTGTCACTAGGTTTCAAAGAACTGTTAAGGATTATAGTGGTAATTAATAAGGTAATTAATCCTTCCATTAATTAATAGAGCTAGTACTGACGACGTCCATTTAAGATGGAAGCATTCGGTGTAATTAAAAGGTTAGCCAAGAGTAAATGATAGAAAAGTTAACAAAATTGTTGTAAGTTTTCAACCCTATAGTGCCATTTCTCATTGTGAAAGCATCACATTACGGTTGAAGAGCAATCAGACGTATGTTCCTATTTAAAAATATTCAAAAGCAACGTGGCTTTAAATTTAAACGTACTTATAAATTGCCTGAGCTCATTTTCCATGAGTTTAGTTCAATTTAATTGGAACTTAGGCCTGCAAAAGGGTTGCTGGTATCTAACTGGAAGGAGACCCACACGCTGAACGTATGTGACGATGTGTGGAACCGGCCAGGCCAGTAACCTAGTGTCCTACCCCGCCTTCAAGTGGTGCAGGCTGAGCTTTCTATTTATGTGGCAAATTAATATTTGCTGCACGGATAGAAAGGCGGAAGGGGAGGGCTAATTCACCAACCCGTCTAGCCAGCGTGGTGAAATTATGGCTAATTCCTCCATTATGTTGACACACCAGAAACCATGGCCCCTAGTCTCCAGGTGCTGGAGTGCTCCTGATCAAGGCAGCGGTCAGTGTGGCATGAAAGCAGGGGGTGCTAAGAATCACTGGAATGGCCCAGGCTGCCGTTTGTTATTGACCTTGGCTACGTTTAATGGACGATCCCTTGCTTCTGAAGCAAAACTTCAGGAATTGGAAGAAGAACTTGACAAGATCAAATGGGACATTGTAGGACTCAGTGAAGTTAGAAGAAAAGGTGAAGAGTTGGTGGAACTTAAAAGTGGACATTTGTTTTATTATAGAGGAACGGAAACTGGAAGAACAAGTGGTGTTGGCTTCTTAATCAACAAAAGAATTAAAGACTGTCTTCTGGAAGTTGAAAGTACATCAGATCGAGCAGCGAGGCTTGTTGTTCAACTAACCCAGCGATACCAACTTCAAATAGTACAGGTATATGCACCAACATCAAGCCATACCGACGAAGAGGTTGAAGAATTTTATGAAGAAATCAAAGAGTTACACACCAAAGGGAAACAACATATCAAGCTCATCATGGGAGCAAATGAAAACATTGTTAAGACAATAGTTGAAACTGCTGGGGAAATTGGTGGTGTAACCTGTAAAAAGCACAATAGCAAATTATCTGAGAAGACGAAACAGCTCATGAAAAGGCGAAGAGATATGAAGGTGGACAATCAAAATACCAGTTCCAGGATTGAGTACATAGAACTTTGTAAAACTCTGCGCAAAAGCATGAAAGAAGACATAAGAAAATTCAACTGTGAGCTAGTAAGGAAAGCCATTGAAAATAACAAGAGCCTTAGGGTTGTTAAAGGAAGTTTATCTGTTGGGAAGAAACACATCATTGCATTAAAAGGAGAGGATGGCACCGTAACAAGAAATAGGGAAGAAATACTTAGAAGAGTTGAAGAATTCTACAAAAATCTATACGAAAGTAACAGTGGATTAAACGAAGACATTGAAATAGTCGAAGGAACAGCTCCTAAAATCTTAAAAGAAGAAGTTTCATTTGCAATAAAAAGTATGAAGAAAGGAAGAGCCCCTGGTGATGATGGTATTACATTAGATATCCTAAAAGAAGCTGGAGAATATGTAGAAGACATACTTGCAAAATTCTTTACCAAATGTCTTAACAGCGGTAACATACCAAACCAATGGGATTCTGCAACAGTAATTCTTTTGCATAAAAAAGGTGATAAAGAGGATTTGAAAAATTACCGACCAATTAGCTTGTTACCTGCTATTTATAAAATCTTCACAAAAGTGCTAACACATCGCCTGCAGAAAAAATTAGATGCAGCTCAACCAAGAGAACAAGCTGGATTTCGAAGTGGATTCAGTACAGTGGACCATATTCAAGTATTAAGAGAATTAATTGAAAGAACACATGAATATGAACTTCCATTGTGTGTGGCATTTATTGACTATGAGAAGGCCTTTGACTCTATTAAAACATCAGCAGTCATCAACTCTTTAAGATCAACAGACATTGAGGATGTGTACATTGACATGGTGAAACGTGTGTATAAAAATGCAAGTGCAAAATTTCGGTTACATAAAGATACCAAAACTATCAAAATTGGTAAAGGTGTGAGGCAGGGAGATACCATTTCTCCAAAACTTTTTACTTCAGCTTTACAGATGATTTTTCAGCAGATAAATTGGAATAACAAGGGAATAAAAATAAATGGTGAATATTTAAATCATTTGCGGTTTGCTGATGACATTGTTATTTTTTCAACGAACCCATTAGAACTCCAAGACATGGTACAGGAGCTCTCAACTAGAAGTAAAGAAGTTGGACTCAACCGAACTGTTGAAAGATGTTGGTTCCATGAAAGATGAAAGATGTTGACCAACTGGTTGGAAGATGAACCTACAAAAAACTAAGATCATGTTCAATAATTTTGTAGAGGAAACAAAAATACAAGTTGACAACATTGAGCTAGAAATTGCTGATTCATATATTTACCTTGGCCAGCTGATTTCAATGGATGGCAACATTATGAAAGAACTCAACAGACGTATTAAACTTGGCTGGAGTGCATTTGGAAGAAACAGTTTTATCCTGAAGGGGAAATTGCCTTTGTGTCTAAAAAGAAAGGTCTTCAACCAGTGTGTATTGCCAGTCCTCTCTTATGGATCAGAGACATGGAGTCTAACAGTTGGAGCAATACGAAAGTTACAGACAACGCAAAGGAGCATGGAGAGGTGCATGCTTGGAATAACTAGGAGAGATCGAAAAAGAAACACTTGGGTGAGAGAGCAAACTAGAGTAGAGGACATCATTGTTAAAGTAAAAGGGCTGAAATGGCGATGGGCTGGGCATATTGCAAGAAGAACTGATCAACGATGGACAACAGAAATTCTGAACTGGATTCCAAGAGACCACCGAAGACCTAGAAAACGTCCTCAAACTAGATGGGTGGATGAAATAAGAAAACAGGTTGGGGTGACGTGGAAGCGAATTGCTCAGGATAGACTTGTGTGGAAAGCATTTGGAGAGACCTTCATCCAGCAGTGGATAGATAATGGTTGAATATGATGATGATGATGATGAATTGGAACTTAAACTCGACAAAAGTGCATAAGTCTTAAGACCTTCGCGACGAAGTGAATGCCATCATTAATCGAACTATTCTAATACGATTTATATTTTTATAAAAAGCCATGACACAATATATATTAAAATTAGTTATATATATATATAATCCAATTTAACTAAATTTACCTGTACCTCTAGACTTAAATTCTTTTTATTTTGTTTATTATATGGTTTATAATCATATTAAATATCGTAAAATATATTAAAAATGTGGAAATATAATTTAATAGTCAAATTTAATGTGGCAGGCATAGAATTTTATAGAAGAACGATACAGCACAACAAACAAAAAACATATACTATAGAAAGCAACAAAAGAAATGAGCGAAAGAAAGAGCAAGGAAAATGAGAAAGGACGTGGAAAAACAACGATTTGTGCTTTATATGTAAAGATCTACTCTCCATGGTCCTCAGACGTAAAATGGAGAAAACGCTGGAGCATTCCCAAATATAGGCAATTGCCCGACATTAAAGTAATTTTATTTAACCCATAAATTGATTTCATTTATTATTTCCACAACTTACTCTATAATTGTGCGGAGGAGGCTTTACGAATGCCATTAAGGGAGTAGGCTTGCTTTTGATTTATGTGACGTAGACAACTCATGTCACACTGCGCTATAACTTACTGATTTCCATAGGACCCGAGTCCATGTTACTTAAAAGAAAACGAACTTTAGGATACAGACCTGTGGGAACGAAACTACACGTGCTCAATACTATAGGGAGCCCCGCTCAGATTTTCAACATAATAGCAAAATGCGTTCCCTTTGCGCTTCCGGACGGCAAGAGAATAAGTATATCTATAGATGGCTTCAATAATTCAAGAGTCATAGTGTTGCGACTACAATTTAGAGATCGCTGGCTTGAGTCCATTCTTGGCTATGTTCACTTTCTAAAATTGTCTTCTATTAAAACTTACTCATCGTCTAAAATGATGCAATGAAGACTCACTTGGAAACAATGTTCTAGGCATTTCCATCGTACTAACTTCTGTAAATATATCTCAGTTTCAGTTTCTTAATAGACATATGTCCGATGTACGTTACTATAAATATTTTTCCGGTTTCCCCGCGTCTACCAATACCACGAGGGTTGTTCATGCCTGCCTATTCCGGCTACTGTATGGCCCTAACCAGATAGGAATAACAGTTATTTAAAAAATACAAACAAGTTGGGAAAAGTTCAAAAGTTTTCTGGCTTCATTTACTTAAAATAAAAAGTTAGATTTTTAGCAGTAATTTCGGGTTTTCGAAGATACCGAAAAAGCACTTTTAATGAAGGACCTCGTCGAAATTCCAGTTTATTCGGAATAAAAAAATAAGGTTGACAACTATTTTTTATGCCACGTACCTCATAACCATATCATTGTTATTTAAAAATTCTTTGCAATGTTCTCTGTTGGAAGTTTCACTTTAATGAAGAATGCTACAGGTAGGCTTTCAAATACTCCTAATCGAAACATGGTTTTCAGCTTCGGCAATTACTGCAGAATGTATCTGCCGCTTGATATTTGCTTTTAGGAGAGACAAATCGCTCGTAACAATGAGGGCCCAGAATAGGGCTTTTTCTGAACATTCGTCTTAGTTTTCGTTAGATTCATTCAAGTACCAAGGTTTCTGAGAAAGAACGTAAACTCTTCAATATCGTTTAAAGTCAGATTTAATTTAACTGATAGTTAATTTCCTTGTACTTTTCACAGTTGCACAACTATTAGTTACAGTATAATTACCGTTTGAAATAAATTAGTTAAAATGCATTTAATCAGATATTTTTTATATGCCAGTGGCATCACATGCTTATTTAGGATGGGTGTGTCTTCGTTTGGGTTATGTACAACAGTAGCTACGAAAATCACTTCAATTTGACCATATGAATATATTTTTATTATTTAGTGTTTAATTGCTTTTTGGATTAATTTATCGATTAATGTAAATCCAAGCATAGAACATATAAAGAACAAATGTAGGAGAGAATAACAGCTACGCTGATCGCGCGTCGTTTATGAGGGAGGCAAAAACGGTTTAAGTTTCGCGTAATTAGATTACCTTTGCTAAATATTAGAATGAAGTACAAATCAGTTGTATTTTGATACAATTTTTAAATACCAATAAGTAAAATATGTAGAAAACTCCGAAAATGCAATCAAAGCTAAGGCTCACCCATATACTTCGACTATAATCGAAAAATTCCCAAAGGCTCTGGAAAAAATATTTTAAATGTTTTCATTTTAAATTTGGGCAAACAGATATAAAAATTGATTAATAAAACTTACATTGCTAAAAACCTTCTCAATATTGATGGCATAAACATATCTATAACTTATAATTACAGCAAAATTTTTTTCTATAATATTGCATAATTTAACGAATTAGAAAGTGATCACATCACTAAAAATTTGCTGTCAAAATTCTTGTCTTATTTTGTTTCTTATTGCAACGAAGATTTCTCTCATCTGCAGATTTAATACAAAGTTCGGTTTAGATAAAATGTCCTATTTGACGTATCTTATATCGTATTTCTCAAGTCTTATGCCGTTTTATAACGCTCTTTTTCAAATGCCTTCTCCGATGTCGAGGTCAGCGGTTAATGTGGACCACATTTCCCTGATTTTGCTCGCATGGATAATGCCATCTCTGCATAAACCAATCCAAATTTCAAATCGGTCATCCATACGCTTCTTTTCCTGTCTTTAGGTCTTTCCATCCACCCCTCATGATGTTTTCTGTAATGATAATTGAGACAGTTTGTATTTTTCTCCTCTCACTATGTGTCCGAAATATACTGATTTTCTTCTCAGAATTGTAGTCATGGTAGTCTTTTTTTAATGGAGTTTTTCAGGGCTTGTTATTTGGAGATCCTGTTAGTTAATTTTATTTTCAATAATCTTCTAAGGATCTACATGTCGAAAGCTTTAATTTTAGTCCTGACGTCTTCTTTGTTGTCCAGGTCCTGGAAACATACAGAAGAATAGGACAAATTTTTCATTTATAATAGTTCCATTTAGCTTTATACCTTCTTTTCTTTCACCCATGACTTCTTGTATTATTTAAGTAAAGATTATAGAGAATAGGAGAAAAAGAATGCACCCATGTATGATTACTCGCTTTATTTCCACTCCGTTTGTTTCATAATTATCGATCTTGATTTTTGCTTTTCAGTTCCAATAGGCTGCTTTTATAATATGGATATTTTTTGTGTATACGCAGTCCTGTCGCGAAGAGTATTTCAATCAGCTTGTTATGTTTTATTCTATCGAAAGATTTGGAATAATCCATAAAGAACAGACTCAAATTGGTATTTTATGGTATATTTTACGTCCTAAATTATTTTATGCCATTCTTTACATATTTTGTATCATTCTTTATATATTTCATATCATACTTTACAAATTTTATAACATACTTTACATATTTTTTATCATACTTGACATATTTTATATCATACTTGACATATTTTATATCATACTTGACATATTTTATATCATATTTTACATATTTTATGCCATATTTAATAAGTCTTGTGTCATATTTCACAGCTGCTCCATAGAATATAGTAGAATATTTAAAAAAAAATTTTGTAATTATTTTGAATTAACGAATTCCATATATTACATTCTTAATGAGAAAGACAGTAATAGTACATGATACTGAATATGTGTTTCTCTACATGTTTCCTGTAATTAGATATCGATGAAATTTTTGCTTGGCGTAATATTTTAAAATAGGAATTCACTGCCAATAAAAAATCTATTTTAGTTAGAATAGTGCAGAGATGTCAGCATATCGTTAAACGCGATGGCGATATTTTTAGAAATTGGTGACTAGATTTTTAAATTTCAGCTCGATAGAAGCTTATTAAAAATGCGATAGTTCGAAACTGAGGTTTTTCAATTTTGCATTAAACCTGGTATCCCTCATAAAACTAAGACCAGACTCCAGTACCCTTTATCTTTTAAAAATGTAATTTTCTTAAAGTCTTAGAATAAAAAACAGCTTTTAAAAAACAATATTAAAGTAGTAGCATCTAATGAGGAAGAGAAGAGGATAAACTTTGAATTAAAAACAAAAACTTTTAGATTAGCCAACTTTCAAACTTTCTAATTAGAATTAACCGCATTAATTTTGTTTTAGGAAATACGTTTTTTCTCAGTTCCCTTAGGGGTGATAGCGATTTTCATATTTCCTTGGACAATATCATTACTCACTCTAAGCCTCTGTGTTATTTTGCATGAATTCACGAACCTTCAGAACGTGATTCACATAGTTTGGTTTACGTGCAACAATGTATTTTTTGGGTTCCCACGTCATAATTATGTAATCACCTCTATATCTTAATATTTGATAGAAATGATATATTGTTCTGCCCATATAAATATAATAGAGATTTTGTATTAGCCATATGGTGATATTTATAGTGATAGAAATATATTATCTGGAAATCATAAATTCTGCAAAAGTAATCTCAAAATTATAAAACAAAATGGATAATGTATATATTGAGCTTAAAACACAATTCAAAACGGCACCTTATATACATATATATAAGGTACCGTTCGCATTGTGTTGCGCATTTTAAGCTCAATATATACATTATCCATTTTTTTTATAATTTTGTAATTACTTTTGTAGAATTTATGATTTCCAGATAATATTAATTGGTATTTAGCCAACCGTATTAACGTATAAACATATTACGTATTAACATATTAACAACGTAGTTGGTCGACCGTATGCTTATACGGTTAGCCAACTACGCGGACTTAAAATTCACATCGTATGATGATTACCTAACGTATCAAAAACTTGATGACGGTAAGAATTAAGAAATACACAGAAATAACGATAAGTACTTTACTCTGACCTTACGGTATGATCGAAAGAAAACCACCACAAAGACCAGTATAAGAAACTTTTCATCATGTCTACATATTCCTTAGTATCTATTACCATAGTTTTATATATTATTGAGTAGAATATAGTTACTTCTCATTATTTTTAATCTTTCACATCGTCTTTATTGGAGTGATAAAATTTCAAGAACTATTAAGAAGTAAATTTTTATATGCAAGTAGTAATCCTACAACAATAAACATACTAGCCTGTCTTTCCTTAAAGGGGGGGGGGTGTCCGTCCCACTTCAGAATTATTTTTTATTTATTAAATTTAGATTTAATTTTTTGAGTTTTTGAATCTACATTTATAGGATATACCGTATTAATCTCAGGCAAAAAAATAATTTGCAGCTGACTTACTTTCAATAAAAAATACACAATATGCTGAAGAAAGCAGTTGATCATTTTTTATACTTCTTGTTACATTTTTCACATTTTTTATTTTTAATATTTTGCCTTGTTTAAACTGAAGTCGAGAAAAATCTGTCTAAAGGATTTTTGTTTCTCTTATATAGAAAAGAGAAAAAAATCGTAATTGATATCTTAACAATATTTCGTAATGAGAAAAGTAAAGCAGGATAAAATGGGTATTTATAAAATGAAAATAGTAAAATTCTGTTCAGGCAGTTTGTTTATACATGGTGTCCCAAAAGGTCGTTTCCAAACTCCTAGGGGCTGTAGAGGACGATACTTGTCCTACATTCATATCTGTATAGAGGGAAAGTAGCACGTAGGAGTTCGAAAAATTTGCTGCTGGCCCGATGGAAGACTACATGAGTAATATTTCATTGCAGTAAAACATGTCCCCCTCACCTAACGCCGATCCTGACTGAAATATGTATTATGAATTATACATAGATTGTAATTAATTTATGTCAGTTTATATGTATTTCAATAATATTAAATAACTTCGACATTTTTATCGACACAGCTGAGATTTCTTTGACATTGTCAATATTGTTTGACCCCAGTTCGGTCTAATACAGTATGAGATATTCACTTATCAGTAATTACAACACTTCAACATTTACAAACTTTACTTTCTGATCTGTCAGACCATGACAAACAAGTTTTACATAGGAAGTTGTGTCCGGAAAGACGACCGTTAAGAGGGCGATGTTCGAAGGCGTACTGGAGACCGGGAAGCGGGATCATTTCAGGTGAGGGCGTTGCAGGAGAAGGATGCATCGGTTCAGTAACAGTGAATTGGCAGATATGCATTACGTTTATGGCGCCGTGGATGGAAATGGACGTGCCGCCGTACGCATGTACCAAAAGCGCTTCCCAAACAGACGTCGTCCAAGTCGTTCATTGTTTGGACAATTGCACCGCAGATTATGTGAGTTAGGTGCTTTCCATGTATCCTCTCTCGTCAGCCATCAACGTACTACACGCTCACCTTTCATAGAAGAAGCTGTGTTACGGGAAATTGAGAGGAACCCGCAAATAAGTATAAGAGCAATCGAACACGACCTTGGTGTGTCTCGCTCCAGCGTTATGCGTACATTGCACGAGGACAACCTACACCTGTACCACATTCAAACAGTACAGGCACTGGGCGCAGTCGATTATCCTCAACGTGTTGCATTCGCACGTTGGTATTTGGATACAAGTCTCTCACAACGGGCATTTCCATCGTCGATTCTATTTACTGATGAAGCGACTTTTTCACGAGACGGTATCCTCAACCTGCCTAACATGCATATGTGGGCGCACGACAACTCAAGAAGTGAATGTGCCCATACAAGCCAACAGCGCTTTAGTACAAATGTGTGGGCTGGTATTATCGGTGACTTTTTAATTGGTCCTTGCGTACTACCTAAAAACGTGAGTGGTTATATTTATAAGATTTTTTTATAAGAGGTGTTGCCGAATTTGTTGGCTGAAGTTCCAGCAGCTTCACGTCGACACATCTGGTTTCGGCATGATGGGGTGCCCCCCCCCCATTTTCAGCACGAACGTGCCGGCCTACCTTGATTGGATCTATCCTCATCACGGATTTAGCAAGGCGGACCCAGTCGCATGGCACCACGATCCCCCGACCTCACACCCCTGCATTTCTTCCCGTGGGGATACATGAAGTCTCTGGTACACAACACACCTGTAACATCCGACTTCGACCTTGTCGCCAGGATCGTGGAAGCAGCGGCACGTGTCCGTGAAAAACTTGGCCAATTTCAATGCGTACGAGACTCCATGCGGCGACGTTGTCAAGCCTGCATTGTGGAAAATGGAAGGAATTTTGAACATCTTCTATGATGTAACTATGACTTTTTCCTTCATAACGCAGCCTTAAGTTTGTTAATAAAGTCATGTTAACACCGCTTTCGACTTCCTTTCTTTATGCGTTGGTCACGTTGCTGTAGCACCGCACGGTTTCATTTCCAAACACAACTTCCTATGTTAAACTTGTTCGCAATGGTCTGATTGATCAGAACATAGAATTTTTAAGTGTTGAAGTGTTGTATTTATTGGTAAGTAAATATCTAATATTGCATTGGTCCGAACTGGGGTCAAACAATATTGACAAGGTCAAAGAAATCTCAGCTGTGTCGATAAAAATGTCGAAGTTATTTAATGTTATTGAAATGCACATAAACTGACATAAATTAATTACAATCTATGTATAATTCATAATACATATTTTAGTCAGGGCCGGCGTTAGGTGAGGGGGGTATGGTTTACTGCAATGGAATATTATTTATGTAGTCTTCCATCGGGCCAGCAACAGATTTTTCGAGTCCCTACTACGTGCTACTTTCCCTCTATATAGATATGCATGTAGGTCAAGTATCATCTAGGGGCGTTACTTCTCCTGCGTACATATGTGTGTACAGGAGAAGTAGCACTTAGGGGGGCAATACCAAGTCGCCAAACAGAGACAGGCCGCCGTCCGTTGGCGTTAAATAATTTTGGAAATTCTTTAAATGGCGCATTTTGCCATATGTGGTAACCTTGAATGCGCTGGATGCGAACACTAAATTCACAGTAGCGGCCAAACGACTAATTTTAGGAAAAAGTGACTAAACAAAAATTGTTTATTTTCATGTCCTCTACCTGCTGCATACACTTAGCAGTTCACAATTCATTTCCAGTGTGCTAAAAAAGGCACTTTTATGCTTATTGCTGACTATGTGGTACACAGATCCGGATCAGAAAAGGGAATTCCGGATGTTTTTGTCTCTGCTGTGTTATTAGGTGAATCACTTAAATTCTGTGTGGAAAAAATATTTTAATTGATGTAATTGGTTACGCAGCCGCGAGGTGGACGTATACACTAAATTCACTCTATTGAGAAACCGGTTCCGTTTCGGACATGCGTTCCATTGGCCGATACGTTTCATTTGTCCTCTACAACCCCTAGAAGTTTGGAAACGACCTTCTGGGACACCCTGTATGTATATATGTTATATATTTGCACATTTTCAAGACAATATCTTGAACGGTTTTAAAGTTTTATGATTTTGAAGTTGAAAAAACTAAAAAATTTAATTCTAAATAAATTAAACAAAATTAATAATGCATTATTATTATTATTTGTCATTATTAAAAGTTTCCTTATGATGGCATTTCGCTTGACTTAGGAACACATTTTTGATATTATTAGTTGTGAAAAAATTCAATTTTTTTAAGTAAATGCATTTTTTTTAAATTTGGTCATCTTTAGGGGATGAACCCCCTTAATGCTAATAAACTTCTTCATAGATTTTCTCTTAGCTTCGAATTTCCTCCACCAGTATTTAAGTAAATATATTAAGTAACAACATCTTCCACGTTCTCGTGACATTAAATCGTTCTAACAATGTTTAAAAGCCAAACTCTTATAGTCATACCTTCCTTTTCTGTTTCTTAACGAAGGAAACATGGTATAGGGCTATCAGGCTCGAAACAAAAATTATTACCAAGACCAGTGTATAAAATATTATTCATAATTCATTTTCTTCTCTTTTTGCCAATTTGGCCTAATATATAAACTAGAACATTTCTTGAATCCAGCTTACCTTCTGTCTTTTTCTTGAGCGTTTAACATGGAGTGGACTTCGTTTCAGGACCGCTTGGGTCCATCTGCTGTTAGTTCTTATAGCTGCCTATTTCCATTTTAAACTTTTTACCTCTTTAGTGATGCTATAAACTTCAGTTTGTTCCCTGATATAGCAAAGTGTTTTTCGATTTCCTGGGAACCTATTATCTGTCTCTGTATATTTCTCTGTACCACTCGAAGCTTTTGAATACATTTTAGCACAGCTTCGAAGTCTAAAGGGAAGGGCTAACTTTTTCTGGGCTGAATCCTATATCTCATTGCTTAGAAAAAATTTTCTAGTGTGTTAGCCTCCTGTTCCGCCAACTGAGGGGGCGTCAAAAATCTTTGTACCCAGAGAGACTCGTATCCTAAATCCGAGTCTGCTTGCTATACCTTTTTCCTAAAAACTAAAAGTTTCTAAACTTGCATATTTTTGTAATTTTCTTGCCTTACACGAACGTATTAAACATAGCGTTGCTTTTTCTTCTTTCAATATTTAAGATGAATTGTGCCACTTTTTCCCAGTTTTTCAGTTTTTCTTCGTAACTCCTTTAGGTCTTGTGAAAAAACATAAATATCGTCGTCAAAGCTTAGATAATTTTAACCCCTTGATTGACTATTTTTTTAGAATTGTGATTAAAATTGCCAATTTTTTTATATTTATACTATGATTCGTTATGTATTTTAATGTAAAATTATGCAAATAAAATTGATATAGTTGCTACGTGTAAAGTTTCTAATAATTTGGAAAATGTATCTTTACCCCTTAACACCTTAATACTGAGATAATTTTGCTTTCCATTTCTTGGAAACAACCACTTGTATCAAAAAAAAGCCTTACTCCGTAAATTGACGCATAGCAAAAATCCAAATATGCTTAATTGGGTTTAAAATAAAACTTGTATTATTTGGATACAACGCATACTTAATTGAAAAACTGAAATCATGGCTTCACATGTATTACATTATTTACGTCCCGTTAAGGATAGGGTTACAAATTTATCATTTTTTAAAGTTATGCCATAACGGTTGGCTACTTTAAGAAAACGGTATTGTGAACGATTTAAGCTTATAGTTATTTTTGTTTTCATTCGTACGATTTCACTTGGCGCAGTATAGCCCAGATGCTCTTGCGCCATAAAAAAGCCAAACAATCAATCAATCAATCAACGATTTCAAACCTTTAAAGATCCCTTTTCTTTCCGTTTTTTCTAGGAATGATTCAAAATAACTAGAGAACTCTAAATATAAACACTTATATAAAATTAATAAAAACTATGCCTTCTCAAAAGTTTCCCGCTTTTAATAACACTAATTATCTTTTATTAATAATGATACCTCTTTTACTTAGGGGCTAACATATATCATTATAGAATATATACGTGCTGTGAATTATAGGCAGTACCTAGAGCCAAAAAACAGCTCAATTTGACATGTTGAAACAAATGCAGTTTTTTGCTTTTGAATATTGACATTAAAACAAAGAGCTATGGTATAAGTAAAAATATCTGAATACGTAGAAAAACCAAAGGCTTAATTTTTTAAATTTCATAGTACAAATTATTAAAATATTTTTTAACGATATATTCGACCATACGTAATTAAAGCGCAATGTATATGCTTTTAAAAATTATAATAATAATCTCAAAAAATATTCGAAACGTTATATATATTTACACAACCAAGGCCGTTGGCACGGAGAGTTGGGGAATTAAACTTCCTCCATTTGCACATTAATATTACAAATCCCTTTAGGAAAAAAACCAATTAAAGCCTCCCTCCATTTTCATATTTCCAGCAAACCCCCTTTCTTAAATTATGTGCACGTATGTATTTCGTATGGCCTATACCATACGAAATAATTTTCACAAAATTTTTGTTCAAACCTTTTATAAAGACGTTAATTATGAATTCAAAGCGGAACAAAATGTTACGCCGCGACAAGACACGATTTGAATTCCATGTCAAAAACAAATGCCAATTGATAAGTAAATTTGGACTGATTATTTGAATACGCGAAAATGAATGGCAAACTGGTTCTCCAGAGAATAAAAGGCTTAAAATTTTAAATATATTTACATAAGATACATTTAGTTAATATACAGTTTCAACCAACAGTCCGTATAAACTTTAGAAATTCGAAAAAAAAATTAAAAATGGAAAATTCATCGCATTGAGGTACGGTTTCTACGATAAACCTCGTCTGGGTATGGCTTTTTTTTTTTACAGAGAATAAAAAATCGTACTTTAAAATTCACCGATAGCTGTTGCTTCAGACATTCAAAAAACGATGAAAATGATTACCGTATTTATAAGTAAGAAGTCCAGGTTATGCGCTCATAAGGGAATGTTCAAATATTACATAAGAACCCTGGGGATGGTTTGCCGTTGTACTTATTTTCCTATGTTAGCCAATGTTAATTTTTGCTTACCGGGCGGTTAAAATGGACGAAATGTTGCTTACATAATACTTAAACTCACCCTAACGCTAACTTCTACTTATGAATCTAATCGGCGTAGTGCTGCGTCAAATTATCTTTTATGATTACCGTGTGTTCAATTTGTGTATTACATTACCAAGTGTTCGACGCGACCTCCCCTACAAGATATGACACAATTCAGGCGAATGACAACACTCGTTACTGTAGAGTGCAACGTATTGAATGGATAGAACTCATCATAAGCTGAATGGTATCTTTCGGTGTCGACAACGTTGAAAGCTCTGCTTGATGGAAGGTCGCGACTTTAAATATATCAATGCAATCAGAAATCAACTGACGTCAAATTTGAAGACAGAGGAGGCCACAGGCTCTTGGAATGCCTATTGATAAGTCTGTCTTCACTGGAAGTGTCGATCAGAGATGTCTTTATTAAAATTACGATGCAAGCTGTTGTCTCTTCTGCATAAACGTTGATTAAGTCATTTTTGCAATAATCAAATATAATGCGTTCAATAGTATTTATGTTGAATCTTTGCTGATATAATACACAAATTGTGTAATGTACAGTACTCATTTTTATTGACTTTCGAATGCCTAAGCGCTACATATCTCTCAATTTGAACTGCAATTTTTATTCTCTCAAAAAAAAAAATACCTTGTCAATGGCTATCGTACAAAGCGCGCCTCAATGCTATGATTTTTAATTTTTAAATGTATACACAATTTTGGGTGACCTTAAGAATGAGAATAAGTTTATTTTCCATGACCTTGTATATAATATAAATTTATATTACAATTTACACGTTTGCTCTATTCAATGCATTATACGAATGAATCTATGTATTTTTTTTCCACTTAACTCATGTAATTTTACGGTTCAGTATTTTAAGTTCAGTATTGTTTTATATTGTGTATTCAGTGGCGGATGTAGGAAATTGTCGCCCCAAGGCACAGGCTGTATTAGTAGCCCCCTTTCTCCCTCGTAAAGACGAGGATACTCTTAGAAAAAATATCACGTCTTCCGTACTCTTAATTCTTTTATGTGTGAAAGTAATTTTTAAGTTATTTAAACTAATGTTTTTATAGGATAATTAATGATGTATAATAACTAATAATTTATTTTGAGTTCTCAGCTGCTACTCCTAGATATGTACCTCGTCCGCCCAATTAGAAATCCGCCACTATGTGTGTATTGGTGCATACCTTACGTATGTTTTAAGCGTTCTAGTCATGCTAATATATATATATGTGTGTGTAGCAAAATTGTAGTATGATTGTGACATGTTAAAATGAATAGTTAGCGAGCTATTACTTACAGAAAGGAATTAAGAGAAAAGAGGTACTTAATAGTCAAAACAAACAATAATTAGTCCTGTAGCGCTATACCTACCTACCTACCTACCTACCCACCATAGGCGTAATCTGGCGGGGGCAACGGGGCACGTGTCCCCAATTTTTTTTTATGGAAGAGGCAAAATCGAATTTTTTTCCGGCAATTTTAGGTTTCTGGCTTTTTTCCTGCCTAGTTTATGCTACACACACACACACACACACACACACACACACACACACATATATATATATATATAAACACAGCAAAACCGCCGAAAAATGGTCACCCGTTGGACTCTACAAAGGTGACGGTCCTTCAGAGGTGGCTGTTATTTACAGATTCGGTATAAAAATCAAAATAAATAAAATTAACAATAGAAAAATTTAGCCATTCTAAATACATCAATCCTTCTCTATTTTAATTCACATTAAAAAGTCAGTGATTTGTATTTGTTTTGTTTTTTATGGCAAATATCTTTTTCTAAGGAAATAAAAATATGCGTAGTTCTTTTATATGACTCGTCATCATTTTCGTTCAGAGCAAAGTTTTGGATCACTCAAAAATTTTTCAAAAAAATCAGAATACGTTTTTGAGAGATTTTGTGCCAGCGTTTACTGATGTGGGCCCTAACATTTTAAACACCGATTTCAGCATTTGCATTTTCCTATAGTGCAGTTTTAAATCCCGGATTATTCCAATTGATTGGACTGGTCCAATGTTTAGCCGAACGCAGTGGAGTTAATTGTTTTTTGGGGGACCACTTTCATATTACTGAAAATAGTGGCAGTGGGGTGATAGCTTACGTCGTCCATTAAAAGTATGTTTCGCTTTTTTTCGTTTCTTTTTCTTAGCTCCATATTAGTGATATCTTAGTTTTCAAATTTGCCGTAAATAGGATAAAATACGTTATCGTGAAGCTCCAAATAGTGTACGATAGGGATATTTGGGTGATAATTTAAACTGCGAAATATGATGAAATCCAAAACATTTATTAAATGTGTATCTTCATTCTTTTCACACATCACGCTAGCTGATATTCATAAACAACTTCTGGATGTTTCATTGTATATGGAAGTACAGGGGGAACCGTCGCAATTTTCTATCCCCATTTCTATCAAGTCTCCCAGTTTGGGAAATTCAGGAAGGACTTGTGGATGAGGGATTCATGGAAGAGACTCCGCATAAGCTCTCTCAGCCTCACAACTTATATGACGGAGGAGAAACTCGCGTGCTTGCAATGTCGCGCTCGGATAATTATTTTGCGAGGCGTTGAAAAATTTCCATCTCCTGAGTAATCTCCGAGCTTATGTCATAAAAGCAATCAACGATTGTTTCTGTCTTCATTTGTGATTTAATCTATCTTGCTTTGAACGAAAGAAGCGGACTGTGTCTGCACAACTGCAAGATGCTCTTCCATGGAAAGATGGTATTTAATTTTTAGATTTGTCGACTGTGGTCTGATTTGCGTTATGGCTCTTTTCGGAAAAAATATTTCGTATTTCTTTTAAAAGTTAAAATTAAACTTCGCTTCCTGGTATGCACAGTAACGAAATTTAATTTTCACATGGAGCCCCATGTCTAAACGCAATATTCTGTATTTCGTACTCCGGTATATTTTGTTGACATTCATCAGTGAAAGATTATGAATGCTGTTTTTAATTTCATATGAATTCCAAACGCACTCCAAGTTCAAAGAGCGATATTCACTTCCCGTATCAAGTCCCCCCTTGGGAATGATGAAAACTCATTAGCATTAATTAAAAGAATTTTGACGCTATTTACAAATCTGTAAAGGTTTTAACGGTGCATTGTGGGGAATTATTTTTTTTAGAACTACAAATTACAATGTGAATGTATGGAAAAGCATATTTTTACCATTTTTTGCTGGGGAAAGTACAAGTGACCTGAATTCTATTTTTAGACATGAATCTAGAAATTATGCTGCTGTTTGAAGCATATATATTAATCATCGGGAATTTTATGGAACGTTATCAAATTCAGCTTAAAAAATATTTGGTCATTGCTTCAAGTTGAATTTGAACGTGTTTCCGAAACTTTCCGATCATTAACACAAGTGTATCAGATGCAATATACTTCTAGTTTCTTTTCAAAACAGAATTTACATCACCTGCGCTGCTCTTTGTAGAAGTCGTAGAAAACGTGTTTTTGCTTAAAGCCGCACATTATACGATAGATTGCCAGCCACATGTCCCACAGAAATCCCACCGAGTGTGATAAAAATTATCAGAACTGTTTAAGAGTGATTTTGGCACTTATTACGAAGATGTAAAAATTGCGACGGTGTAACGTCAGGAAGTGATTTATTTCGGAACTGTAAATTGTAGAAAACATTTTTTTTCTATAATGTGAAGTATCGACAAAAGTCACACTTTCTGACTTCGTACTTTTACGATCGTCACATATTCGCAATCAGCGTCAAAATTGCACTTAACTAACTGGAAGTAAACGTGTCAGTGAAACTACCTGTAGCGTCTCAACTATTTTCGAGATATGGACGAATTTCTGCAATAAAGAAAAGACTATAAAGATCAATAGTTAAGAAGAAGTTAATTGAAAACCCCAATTATCTCCCTGAAAGCAAAAATTTATATCTGGAAAACTATTTGAGTTAATAAGCCTATATTTTGAGCTTAATCACAAGCACTGATTGGAATCTTTTGTTGTTCAATCACATTAATCGTTTTTCATCTATTAAATTAATTCACTTACTTTTTTTTTTTGAACATATACCAGAAATTTTTCTACGCGCTACTGTCCTTGTACACAGCTATGCATAAAAGTGAAGTATCGCCCTTAAATGCTACTGCTTGTGTGTACAATTATTCATAGAAGAAAAGTACCTTGTCGTAGCAAATTCTGAAAAATCCCGGTTTTTATATATTAGACCGAATGTTGCCCTACACGATACTGTTTCTGTATACATAGCTGTACACAGGGTTCGGATTTCGGGGCAGAAATTCGTCCGTACCTCGAAAGCGACTCAATTGCGACAGGTAGCTGTATGGACTTTTTTACTAGCGGCAAGTCTTTCAAATGACACCAGTTTCAAAATTGGAGATACACATTTGGTGCACTTCCCAAGTCAGTAGGGATTTTTTTATAGGGAAATGGAAAAATCGCTCTTCGCTCATACGGAAATTCATCTGAAAAATATTTATTATTAATTATATATAATAAGCTAAATTTTATTATTCCTCTGAAAATTTTAAAGAAAATTGTTAGTTTTCGTTTTGAATGTGCATGTGGCCATGCACGATATTGGATGTTAAGTATTTCATCCCACATAAAATATTAACAGTTTTTCTTTTGGGTTGGGATGTTGATATTCAGTATACAAGTTCCATCACTACACACATGGGATAACCAAATGCTTCCATAACGCATAATTAGCAATTTTAATAACAGTGTTATATATAATGTTTAGTCCTACATTCATAAGGGTTAGATGGACGAATTTTGTTTACGAGTTAGGATAGCTACGCCAGGACTTGCAATTTCAAGGGAATTTAAATGTTCATCGTTTAGGGCGGTGATTTTCAACCTATCATGGGCCGCAGTTTCGTTGAAGTCTTGCTAGTTTTGCGGCCCGTTTGCATGTTAGCTTACGCTACAGAACATCGCGATTTATGGCTCAGTAGGGCGATTTTGGTAATTAACGTTTTTTTTGAAGCAAGAAAATTTCCTTTGTGATGGAGACGTCCTTGTGTTAAATTTGAAACGCATTCTCTCTAAATAATGCCCCTGTTAAAACCTTTCGAAATATTAACTTAAATTATGAGCCATCTTGTATATAAGTAAACGTAATTTCAAAAACGGCTCTGTTTACAGCAATAAACGTGTTGATAAAAATGAAAAATAGTCGAACTCCATTATAGTCGTAATGAAATATTTGTATGCCCCTTGCTAAGACAAGCCTTCAGATTTACCCACTTACCACGACTACTTGTGGCTACGCTTATGTAGATTATAAGCAATGTCTACACAGATTAAGTAAGCTTTGAACAGATTTAGTCAGATCACACAACAATAACAAATTTGCTTTGTTTATCCAAAGTAATAGGCTTTAGGCAGGGGCATATTTCCCATTTAGGCCAACTACTCCCGTGCCTGAAGTGCAAAATTTTTAAGTGTACAAAATTAAACAATCAAAAATTTTTTCAAAATGCTTTCAGTTAAAAATTTAAAAACCGAGAGCGAAATAAAGGATCTTTTACATCACTTCGAATCCAAGCATTAATAAATATAAAAACCAGAAACGCTCATCTACATTAACACAAAAGCGCCCCGAATTTATGCAGTAATGATAAAGCACGGAGCTATCAGCTAGGAGCGTGTAAAAAACTACTAGAGAAACTCCATGAGAGATGTCAAATTGAACGGTCTAGAAATCGAAAGTGCCCTGACATCTACACCCAACTTTCAAGAACTATTAGCTAAGTTTTCTAAAACCAAGCGACGTCGAAAAGTGTAAACAACCTGAAAGTGAAAACGATGAGAAAGATTTTTTTGATACATGCACAGTATACATTATTTCATGAATTAAACCCTTTTTTACTATTTTAATATATTTAGCGATAGCGTAAGAAATATAAAAATAATTCAAGACATCTTTCCATTTGTTATACTTTGTACCGTAGTTGTAGCTCGTATCATCTTGTAAGTAGTATTTAACTGTAATAAATTATTGATTCACTAATTAGGCTTTACATATTTAAGTTTTATTTTTAAATTAAGGATGGATGGGTGGAGAAGGAGGGGTTGGATTTGTTTGGGGAAGCGCCGACGGCAAAAGTGCCTAGGGGCGCTGATTTCCTAAATACGGCCCTGGCTTTGGCTATTGATAAGTGCAATGCAGGTATTCCAAAGATAAGAGGAATCCATTATCATGTGCAAACGCCTGTGTATGACCGTATGAACTGCAAGTAATTTCTGGAAGTACTAAAAGAGAAATTCGGTGAGACGCCAAGTACATGTAGAAAAACG
This sequence comes from Dysdera silvatica, assembly GCA_006491805.2. Classification (NCBI taxonomy): domain Eukaryota; kingdom Metazoa; phylum Arthropoda; class Arachnida; order Araneae; family Dysderidae; genus Dysdera; species Dysdera silvatica. The sequence continues at coordinate 104,005,872 of QLNU02015360.1, forward strand.
CATTTTTTCCATCAAATAATGAACCTTCGCACCATATACCAACGGCTTTGGGTGGGAGGCTGGCGGCCTTTTTAATTAGTTTGTATATTAATTTCCAGCACCATACACGTACATCATCGCCAACTAATTGTATAAAAACAAGCATTTAATTACAGCATCTCTTCCGGGCTACTATTTCAATTATTTGGTTAATCAAATTAATTAAATTTCATTAAAATTTTCAAGGCTGCTTGTTACGGTTACCAGAACCCGCTGAAAATGGCAGATGTAGCTCCGGAAAGAAATCGCTGGAGAACCAATGAGCATAAGTTACTGAAACATTGTTTTTCAGGATAAAACACAAAGTAGAGTTGAAAAAGCAAACTTAAAGTAACACACGATGGTGATTTTTAGTACAGTAAGGTTTTATTGCAACTGATAACCATAGTAATGAAAGACCGATCATCCAATTTTGAGTTTTCTATCTACAATCAAAGTTTATACATTGGCGTACGCAGGGGGTGTTGATGGGAGTTGTGACCCCCCCATTGCGGTGAAATTTTGTATTTTTAATATAGAAATATGTGAGTTGTATCTCTGTAACCCCCCATTGAGCCTATAACCCCCTTACGAACTTTATGCGTACGCTTATAGCTTTACGGATGCCATTTCTATGTCGGTGTATACCCTGGCACCCCACAATCCAAATGACGTAACTGTGTCAACAAATCTGAAATGAAAATAAAATGATTTCTTTGGTAGGAAAAGGAGAAATATTCATAGAAGGTGTATACCACAGCATTACGTGAAAAAGGCGCGCGCACATTTAATATCAGATATTTATAAGGGCCCGGAAAATAGTTTTGGAACCCCAGATGTGAAGAAATGTTTGAGATTAAAAATCGCAAAACGGCCATTTTCGTGTGGTTTAGAAAAGTTGGTCACGCATTTCTTGAAACTATCGAAATATAGGGAAAAAAGCAGTATTTTAATGCTCTTTGTTTGCCGCTTTCAATTGCCTAACCCTAAAAGATACAACTTTGATCCATGAAATGAATGCAAATTGTATACACTAAATTTATCAACAAAAGTAAATACTCGTGTCTTGTTAACTATATGGAGTTTGAACATTTTCGATAAAAATCTGTAGATAGAGTCCTGTCTCCGCAGTTGTGTACGAACGAAACAGTTTATTCATTATACGAGCAACCCAAGTTTTGCGTTTGTAAAAAATTGCCCCCATAATGTATTTTCCAGTCGCTCGATGCAGCACTACTTGCGTGTTCTTATTGTATGTGTGAATATTGTTTTAAATTATTATATGCATGAGGTGTAAATTTTCGCAATACTACCATGTATTATAAAATGCCGAAACAAACATTTTATAGAATTAAAAAAAAACTCATAAAATTACGTATCAGAAATCCGTTTCGAATGAGCTGAAATATTCCTTTCCTGAATTTTTAATACATTATAATATTACATATAAAATTTTTGAAAAATAAATACATAACGAATATATAAACACCATTTTATTTTAATAAAACTATTTATACATAGACGCAACTACTTCATTATTTATGTATCAAAATTAAACTTTCTTCGAAATAGTTGGACTTAAAATTCTGTGAGTGACTTATTTCGTATCGTCATTTATGAAATGCAACTGAATATAAAAATGGGGTCTGCGTTTTTTCCTTACCGACTAAACAAAAGAAGAGAGACATAGAAACTAATATACGAATTTATAACTTATAATAATTGCACAAATTTATTATAAATGAATCATATATTTATACGATTGTAATAACTTCTACTTTTTCTAAAGTATTTACAACAAATGAAATAAAAACCTTTTCCGAGACATTGTTTTTTCTTAAAGTGGCGACAGAGAACTCAGACAGGCGGTTGGTTTATTTATCTATTTTTTTTTCCCTTCGCCTAACTGAAAATATCTTCTCAGCTCACGGAAACACTTGGAACTGGAGAATTTGGCTATTTTCGCCGAAGAAAAGGAAGAAAGTAGCAGGGGTGGAGAGGTTAAGAGAAGTGACGGTTTCCACACGTATAAGTGATCAACTCGGGTTCTACTGTTTTATTCTATCCATTGTGACCTTCTGAGCATTCAGGTCACTATTTTTATTTTTTGTTTCGGAGCCGGGGAAGGGGGTGAGCCTTTCTTACCTTGAATTCCTTCTTCTTGAGCTTCCCAAATCAAGAAAAATGATGTTAGCTTCCTTTCGTTCAAGGGCTGCTCCGCCGAGCAGCAAATCCTTTCGCCAATTGGATTAATGCGCTGCGCCAAGTGGCGCCAATTTTTTCTATACGCCTTATTTAATAAATTAAGACTTCTTTTTATAGAATTCCTCGAAAAAGGCGGGATTTCTTATTCCTAAGTAAACCAATATTCAACCCTCGTTGCAGCCAAAGATCGCCAAGACGACTGAAATTTTTTACGAAGTGCTTCGCGAATTTCAATTTCTATAATAATCAATACAGAAAAGTTTCAAATAATCTGAATAATTAGATATGATGGTTAAATCTCAGTTACGAACTCTCACTTGTCGGTGTGATAATTGTACTGTTTTAAACGTGGTTTTCGTTATCGTGATAGTATATATTTTCATATTTATACTTCCTCGGAAGTGTCGCCAAATCTTCGCATCGGGGCTTGTTGCGCCAAAAAGTTCCTTTTTTAGTCCCATGTTTCTGAGCCAGCAACGGGAAATCCCACTCAAACGAACAGTTTTTGGTGGCAGAACCGAACACGATAGCTGTTTTTGTTCTATTATTTTTCCCCTTCACATATCCGCCCTTTCCCAACGAGCCACCTTTTTTCTACTGCATACTTTTTTTATATATTTTTTAAGGTTCTTCTCTTCTTTCAAGTAAAGCGCAAGGCTTTCCGGAAAATGGAAAAGTAAGTGGGTGTTGCTTCTTTCCAAGCCTCTTCAGGCATTAACAGCGGCCAGAAAACCTCCGGTGCTATAGTATCCCCCATTTCCAGCCCCAGTCCTGATGAATTCACCTCCGTGATTCCCTTTTTTTTCCTTATAAGGTTTATCTGTGGGATTGTCACGGAGTTTGTTTTTTTCCTCCAAATTCCAACGACAGGAGGACAGAGACTGCAGGAATTTTTACAATCCTGTTGTTTCAGTAGTGGAACTATATTCTGATTTCAGGTGAGATCAGAAAGGATTTAAAGGCAATAATCTTTTGAGAAAGAACAGAAGGTTCGTCTTGAAATTGGAACTGTGGCGAATCTAGGATCAAGCCACAGTCCTGCCACAATCGCGATTCATGAATTGTGTAGATCCTCTTCTCTTACATATCTGATACAAAGCAGAATAATAAATATTCTCCAACGACATTTAAAATGTGATGCGAATTTGATAACCTGTATCTGATCAATATTAAAATGCATCAGGTAGATTTATTTTCGTACTTTAAAGAATATTTCTAGCGTCTTTTAAATAAAATAGGGCTTTTTCAGACTTGTAAACAAGGTCATATTCCAATACCACTTATAATTAACATACTACGCAATGAAATGAAACTTCTTACTGCCATTTTTTCACCTGAACGCAACTGTTGTAATTATTTTTTTAATAAATCGCTTTCCCGCTTTCTGTTCTCTGTATGTACCATGAGTTCCACAAATCTGCCCCATAGTTGTTTTTTACAATGTCCTGAATAGTTTAGGTTTAGTTGTGGGCACCCTGTATTTGAATATGATCCACTATGTCATATACACCTCGAAATACAGTTTGTTCACTTGGTTTAGCTATATCTAATTTTTTTTCTGCAGACGATGTATTAGGAATATAATGGTATTGTATGTATTGGAAGTATAAATATTTGTTTGTTTGTTTTGTGGTTTTACGGCTCAAAGACTACAATGGTCATGCTGCGCCGGGACCTACTGTTTTCCGAGGAATCCGAACCTCTTATGGCCTAGGGAACCAAACCCCGGACTACAGTGAGCAGTGCGATCTTTTTATGAGATCTCTGAGTAAGCGTTCTTTGTACACTGTTGGGAGTCGAACCCGGATTAACGGCGTACTAGGCGAACGCGTTACCACACTGCGCCACCGCAGGGCCAGGAAGTATAAATAGAATGCAGAGTAAAACTGATGGGTTGACAATTTTTAAAATCCTGTCTGTTACCTTCTTTATGTAGCAGAATTAATGAAGCAATGTTCTATTGGTTTGGTATGTCAACAGTTTTAAAGCATTTGATGAAAAATTTTGCAAGCATCTTTTCGGATTCATGTTCGGCTCCTTTTGGAAGATATCTAAATTAATATTTAAATATTTGTAGTTAATTCAATATTTCTTTATGCAAGTTTTGTAAAATCCTTCCGTCTTTCTTAGTATGTCTATACAGTCTTTTTTGTTGCAATATCATCATCTCTCTCCCTCCCTTTAGTTTGAGTATTTGTTTCTTCACAATGGACAAACGTCTTCTGCAAAAGTTCTTATTAGGACATTTCAATAACGGTGATTTTTTTTGGTATCAAAGTTTGCAGACATGGACTTTGAACTATTTTTGCATCGAATTTGAAGCGTTTTGTGGGCGGCGTATCACATTCTTTGCTTTCGAACTGGTACGAAACAGTGTTCACATTATCATTCAATATTCCTCCTCTGTTAAAGTAAAGAGATATAGATATTTTATCTTTGCAGAAACTAATTGACTTCCCCATCAGAGTTGAGAAGACTATCCTTTACCAGATGGGGTTTAACAATCTATTTAAATTGATTTCTTTTTTCTGACACAAATTCATTTGAACGTTTCGGCAAATGTAATTTTTCAGAGAACAAACATTTTATATAATATATATATATAATGTGTACAGTGAAATATGTATATACAATACCCAAGGGGCCGAAAGCTATCATTACATAAGCGTACGTAGAAAGTTAAGCGTGTTATAGGCTCAATGGGGGGTTACAGAGCTACAACTCACATATTCCTATGTTAAATATACAAAATTTCATTGCAATGGGAGTTACAACTCATACCAACACCACCTGCGTATGCCAGTGTATCATTATATATACATATTTAACTGTATATATAATCTTTTGCCAAAGAAAAAAAAAACGAAGCAACTCGAGAAATTAATTCGACCATCTCGAAATTTCGTGTGCAAATTTCTCTATTCCAAATATGTCAATGGTTAAATTTCTGTGACCAACGAATCTTAACTTCGGTCATAGCATGCCATTCTACTGCTTAACTTGTATCATATAAAACAGCTAACAATTGTCATACGTTATAATTTTTCTCGTCGTCGCCGTCACAGTTCCCTAGAGACGCCACTAATAATACCGTTACGATGCACTCCAAGACCCTATAGACAATTGAGTGACTTTTAGCGAGGTCGAATAGTTGGGATGAGGGAAGCGGGCTGGCCATATCGAGCAGTAGGGCATTATTTTGGCCCTACGGACACAGCTGTACAGCGGTGCTAGCAGCAATGGTTGCTGCAACGTACGCATGCGCGAAATGAAAGCTGTGGAAGGCCAAGGTGCACAAATGAGAGATAAGGTCGGCTGATCGTGCGACAGGCCCGAACTGCACCAACGGCAAGTGCTGCAGCTTCTTTCGTACCACCTATAGTACCTTCCACTATTTCGTGGCGCTTGTCTGAAGCAGGGTTACGCTCACGTTGTCCATTGAGACGTCTGCATTTAATCCCCCAACATCAAAGGCGTTTGAAGTGGTGTCGAACCCATCTTCATGGTTGCCAGCAGATTGGTATCACATAGTGTTCAACGATGAATCCCGCTTCAGTCTTGGAGCAAATGATTATCACGTTCGTGTGTGGAGAAGTTCGGACTAGCGCTCCCAAGCAGACTTTGTTTTGCAACAGGCATACATCCATTACTCCTGGTGTGATTGTGTGGGATGTTATCTCCTACGATAACATATCAGCCCTAATGGCTTTGTATATAACTAACAACTTAACGATATTGTGATAACATCCTGGCACCTTTTGTGTTACTCTTTATGGCACGTCATCCTGGGGTCATTTTTTAACGCGACGCCAGGTCCCATATAGGCCTAGCTCGCACATCTGTGGATTTCTTCAGTGCTGTACAAATTCTTCCTTAGCTAGCAAGGTCACCAGACCTTTCGCCAATCGAACATGTATGGGATATGGTAGGCCGACAGATTCGGGCACCACAAAATGTCGAATATCTGTGACAGCGATTGCGGAATGTCTGGCAAATTCTATCGCAGGATGATGTTGAGACTATGTTATTCCTTACGTATGTCATTCCTAATCGTATACAAGCCTGCATCACGGCCAGGGAAGGTTTCACCAATTGCTGTTTGTAGCATTTAATGTGCGTTTACTTACCACTGTTGCATTCTACAGACTTGAAATTTAATAGTGTCAGTTTATCTGTTTTACATATATTAAATTTCAATGCCATCAGAGATTTTCTTTATAGTGCTTCGGGTCTGTTTATTTGTTTTTGCAAATAAGTGCATATTGTACAGAATTTTTTTACTTATCTGTTTTTATACGAAACATTGAAATATCCGCAGCAGAAGAAATAATTAGTGAAAACATTTACTAATTGGTATTTTAGTGAGCATAACAAAAATAAATACACACTGTTCATTTTTTGTAGAATTTAAAAATTCACTTGTACTGTCCACACCTCTCATTTCATTTTTGACGGTCAGATTTTTGGAATGGCCCAATCGCTTCATGGTGTCGTAACCAACGCCTATAACATTCTTCTGAATTCCAATTATAAACCATAAATAGTTCGAGTGTGTTTATTTTTAAAAGAGCAACGACCATCCAACGGAGCGAGGTTCATATTTGGAATCAAAAATAGTATTCCAAAACGACCAGAAAAAATGTATGTGAAAAAAACAAGAAGGGGGCAGGGAATGTAACGAGTCAGTTTCAGAATCTCCTTCTAGGTATCCCTTTTCCGACTGTTGGAGCATCATTATACCACTTTCACTTTTTCCATCTGCCCCGCCACCCATTCAGATCGTTTTTCCCATTTGTGCTGGCGGGGTCGATTCTCAGTTTCCCCAACCTTCCTTCCGTTCCCCAACTATTTGTCACATAGTTTTTGAATCCAGACTTTTCCGTTTCGTTCTCTTCGTTCCCCTGCCCTGAAGGTGGGGGGAACTGCGGAATAGATCCCTTTATGTTCGTCTCGCTGCCATCGAGAGTAAGGGAGTTTCTTTTTCTCCTGCGAGGGCTTTTTCCCTCTGGTTTGAGCGTTATTTAATCTATTTTATTTTCATCGGGAGTACCTGAAAAGGTGGGGAATTTGCGACGTTCATTTTTTGTGGAATTCTGCCGCTGGAATCTCGGGATTTTTCCCTATTGTCGGACTCCGGACGATTATATGAAGTAGTAGAAAGCCGCGGAAAGATACTGCTAGTGGAATTTTACTGATTGCTCTTGGTAGGACAGAAAATCTGTGTTATGAAGCGAAGTGTTTTCAAACACACCGTTTAGAGCATTCGTTGAGAAAACTTACCGATATTCAAAGGTGTTAGTATCGCTCTTGCCTATAGTAACGGAAAATCGAGTGAGGAGTCATATATATTTTTTTAATTTTTTTTTTTTGTTTTGCGTTTCGAAACAGCGAGAGCCAAAGTAATTACCAATATATCATATGCTATTACATTTGTATTACTAAAATTAATGGAAATATTCTAAAATAATAAAAAATTGTTTGGAAATAGGGGTTTAAAATATTTTCAACATATGCGGTCGTCCCCGATTAAATGAATATTGAAGGTTTTAGCAAATAAAACTGGATTATCTGAGGAAATAAATACAAATCTGCATACATGTAAACTGAATGTCTTAGTACATACATAATAAATATGAAATAATATTGAAAGGAATAATACTATGTATAAAAAAGAGGTAAATTTGCGGCGTTATTTGTACGGAAGTTTTTTTGCACTTTTAATTTTTTATTGCCTCCAAAACTTTTAATTTATCGCATAAACTTAATGTTCATCTGAAAAAAAAACCACCTTGCACTATGTGAAAATGTCATGACTGGTGACCACTGATTGGGTCATTACCTGGTCACTACCTGGTCAAAAGTGGAAAGACACCAACCCCATCCCCCAGTTTTAATATAAATGAGAGGATTCGGGACCTTACAAATATGAACTGAGATTTTGAAACTTCTTCAAATAAGGCCAGGGGATGCTGTTTGCCACAAAAACTTTCATCTGTATACGTCAGTTTTCCTTGTTTGACTGCTGATTTAAATACCAAAAGGTTCATTTTTATTCCATGCCCGTATACAGAAGGGGGATCTTTGGGACTGGTCCCCCTCACGAAACAAAATTTGTAAGAGAACTGCAAAAATATGTAATATATATTTACTTGTCAAACTGGTAAAAATGGAAGTAAAAAACTCTCAAACCTTAAATTATCAAAATTCTGACCACAACGTTTTTCAGACCCATAAGCATACGCAGAAAGTTCGTAAGGGAGTTATAGGCTCAATGGTAGGGGTTACAGAGC